>JAZGLO010003662.1:0-19783 GCA_036873155.1 Biomphalaria sudanica
GAAGAGATAATAGGAAAACAATGGTCCTCCGTAATTGATCGAAGTCTAGCTTTGTGTTCGTTTGCTTATAAATATAAGTATTCACTCAGCAAAAATCTGAAAAACCAGGGGCTGCTATACTGAAAGTATCAATAAGTTTACAAGCGTTTTTATTACGAGGTGCACTAATGATTGGCACATTGAGGCCAGTCCAAAGAAAGCCCGAAAAGGTCCAAATCTCTTATACATTGAGTTACAGGATGTGCTGTAAATACGATTGAGTGCTCTTTTGCAGGGTACACATATATAGGTCAAAGTCAGTACATTTGAATGTAAACACAATTTGAAACTAGACACGTGTGACTACGGAAAATAAACGCTATTAAATAAGGTAGCAAGACATGAAAAGTAATAGTAAGTATTACCTCCCTTGCAAAACAAAAAGCTATAAATATTATGTAATAACATAAACTCAAATAAACACAACTGGCCAGATTTTGGCAAGAGTTATGTCCACGAACTAGTTAAAACAAATCATTAAATTTAATCAGAACTTGTTTTTCTAGTTTCCTCTTTTTCTATATTTAGCTGTACAGTGTATAGAGATATAACTCACGTGACCATAGTTTAATATTGTATCCTGTTTAGTTTATCCAGTTATTTTTGTACAGTTAATATGCAAGGAGGATACATGTTTTACTCGTTTGTTTGCAATAGTGCCTTTATTTCTTTATATAAATAACGACACATATAAGGTGTGAGTCTATAAATAAGTCAGAAACACCAGGCGTAAAGATGCAAACTAGTCCCCATGTTCAGTGGCTTCACTAGGGTGGGTGTCACCCGGTGCGGTCACACACCCCTTTAATTTTTTTCTTTCGTTTTTTGTTGAGCCGTAAGACTTATACTTTATAATTATCTACGTTATTTGATTGTTGAACAACTATAAAATGAGTGTGTGTTAAATTTCAAATTTGTTTAATAGAAGTTATCTATAGTTCAATGAGTTTGTGTAGTTATGTGAAACCCTGCAGTCGTCCTTAATCTTCAAAATCGAATACATTGCCATTAATCCATAGTTCAATTTTACACAATGCAACGATAAGTAAATTACAAAGTTTTTTTAGCGGCCCCAAAAGGGGAAAAGACGCTCTTAGTTTTGCATGAAAAGTCTTTTTAGTTTTTTTGTTTTTTACGAATTCTTTTTTTGAGGAATTGAAGATTTACCATTTACAAAGAAATTAGATCAATTAGATATTCATTATAAGACATTAGTTAGGCCAGGTTCACATCTAACTTCACATTCACGTTCACCTATCCTTTGGTCTGCTGGACGCTGGGGCACCACACAAGATCTGTCAACCTTCTTTCTTCATTCTTCTCTGTCATTTGTCTTTGATCGAATTTAATTCTTGTTTTTTTTTTCTGAAAATATTGATACCTGTCTTTTTACCTGCCTGGGTGAACCGATTCGGGGTCCTATTCTGAGTTTGTGTTTCAACACAAACTGTCTTTGTAACCTTGTTTTTTCTGAACTTGAAAACTTATAACTTGATCCAAGTTAATATCTTTAACAATTTCATTTGTAATCAAATTGCCCGTTGTGAAAGTGTCGCGTCTGTTCCTTTTGTTTTCTCAAAGCGTGCTTAAATTTAATTTAAAAAATCCTTTTTCCCACGGCGCAAAACAAAGGCAGTTGGTAAGAAACGTTAGAATGTTGCTTTTTGAAACTAACATCTACAATACCTCGTTGATTGTTTAATTAAAAAACACAGTTTAAAGCTAAGCCTACTTTTGTGTATCTTTGGCTTTCTAGTACATCTCCATCCAAAAAATAATAATATAAAAATAAAGTAAAGATAGGTAAAATAAAAGATCTATGGCTACTCCTCTAGTGGCTATAATTTCAGAACGAAAAGAAAGCATTTCAATTGCACCAAAACGTTCGAAGCAAAAAGCATTTTATGAAAAAGAATGATGACCACATACATTGAGTGAATGTTAGACACATCTATTAAATAGCTTTTCTATTGGTTCTTAATTATTTCCTGTACTCTTACATGGTTCTAGACATTGAAGCTGCATTTTCATAACCCTTAACTCCAACATATTAACTCAAGCTCCGCCCTTTTCTAGACATCTTAAGATATTAAGTTGATCTCATCAGATTTTTTTTGGTCTCCCTTAAAATTGTATAACTTCTGAATCTGTTCAGTGTGTGGTACGTTAGGTGTGCCATGTCAGGTGTGCCATGTCAGGTGTGCCATGTCAGGTGTGCCATGTCAGGTGTGCCATGTCAGGTGTGTCATGTCAGGTGTGCCATGTCAGGTGTGCCATGTCAGGTGTGCCATGTCAGGTGTGCCATGTCAGGTGTGCCGTGTCAGGTGTGCCGTGTCAGGTGTGCCATGTCAGGTGTGCCATGTCAGGTGTGCCATGTCAGGTGTGCCATGTCAGGTGTGCCATGTCAGGTTTGCCATGTCAGGTGTGCCATGTCAGGTGTGCCATGTCAGGTGTGCCATGTCAGGTGTGCCATGTCAGGTGTGCCATGTCAGGTGTGCCATGTCAGGTGTGCCATGTCAGGTGTGCCATGTCAGATGTGCTATGTCAGGTGTGTTATCAAACAAACTACAAAGATGTCAATGGCCACTTATTTACTTTCCAATTTTACAAAACTTACATTATTTACATGTGAGATTTCAATAATATTATATGTCGTCATTTGTTAAACAGCGACAATTGGTTGGCATCCTGAAATTACGGTGCTAGTCACAAATTCAATAGATTCGATTTAAACATTTTTTAAAATCAAAGCATTGTTCATATCCATACTTGCAGCTGGTATACATCTGAAAGTAAGGTTTGATGTTTTGTTTGTGATAATAAGTATGATATAACATTTTACACATTTGGTTAATTTCGTAAAAAAATAAATATGTTTAGTCGAAAATAAAAAAAAAGTACATAGATCTATTTATTAATTGTGAAAAGCATGTTCCAATATTTAGCCACTGTCGTTTATTGTTTAATTGTTAGTTATTCCGAAAAATGCATTTTTTAACTTAGGTGTAACCCCTCCCGCATAACGGGTGTCACCCGGTGCGGACCGCACCCCCCTAGTGACGCCACTGCCCATGTTTAATATCACAGTTTTTTTTTAGAATTACCCATTAGGTCATAATGATCTGGAGAGTGAACAGTCCGAGATGAAAATAACGACTCACAAAAGTCTAGAACAAAATAAAACTCTTTTCTTTTCAATGCCATACTTAATTCAATGATTAAAATTGACTATGATTAAAGTTAGCATTAAAGAAAAGAAAGTTCAACGTTTGACATCGTATCGTAAAGGAAATGTAAACGTCTGACTGGAGATATTTGATAGAAGCTTTACAATGGACAAACTTGAAGGTAAAAATGAATCTTCCATTGATGTGCACGGCTAACTAAATGAATTAAAAGGAAAAAGGGAGAGGACATAAAATATAGGGGAGAGAGTGGACATAAAATAAAGGGTTTTAGAGTGGACATAAAAAAAGGGGAGAGGGTGGACATAAAATAAAGGGGAGAGAGTGGACATAAAAAAAAGGGGAGAGAGTGGACATAAAATAAAGGGGAGAGAGTGGACATAAAATAAAGGGGAGAGAATGGACATAAAATAAAAAGGAGAGATTGGACATAAAGTAAAGGGGAGAGAGTGAACATAAAATAAAGGGGAGAGAGTGGACATAAAATAAAGGGGAGAGAATGGACATAAAATAAAAAGGAGAGAATGGACATAAAAAAGGGGAGAGAATGGACATAAAATAAAGGGGAGAGAGTGGACATAAAATAAAGGGAGAGAGTGGACATAAAGTAAAGGGGAGAGAGTGGACATGAAATAAAGGGGAGAGAGTGGACATAAAATAAAGGGGAGAGAGTGGACATAAAATAAAGGGGAGAGAATAGACATAAAATAAAGGGGAGAGAGTGGACATAAAGTAAAGGGGAGAGAGTGGACATAAAATAAAGGGGAGAGAGTGGACATAAAGTAAAGGGGAGAGAGTGGACATGAAATAAAGGGGAGAGAGTGGACATGAAATAAAGGGGAGAGAGTGGACATGAAATAAAGGGGAGAGAGTGGACATGAAATAAAGGGGAGAGAGTGGACATAAAGTAAAGGGGAGAGAAAGGACATGAAATAAAGGGGAGAAAGTGGACATGAAATAAAGGGGAGAGAGTGGACATGAATTAAAGGGGAGAGAGTGGACATGAAATAAAGGGGAGAGAGTGGACATGAAATAAAGGGGAGAGAGTGGACATGAAATAAAAGGGGAGAAAGTGGAAATGACATAAAAGGGAGAAAGTGGACATGAAATAAAGAGGAGAGAGTGGACATGAAATAAAGGGGAGAGAGTGGACATAAAATAAAAGGGAGAGAGTGGACATGAAATAAAGGGGAGAGAGTGGACATAAAATAAAGGGGAGAGAGTGGACATAAAGTAAAGGGGAGAGAGTGGACATGAAATAAAGGGGAGAGAGTGGACATGAAATAAAGGGGAGAGAGTGGACATGAAATAAAGGGGAGAGAGTGGACATAAAATAAAGGGGAGAGAGTGGACATGAAATAAATAGGAGAGAGTGGAAATGAAATAAAAGGGGAGAGAGTGGAAATGAAATAAAGGGGAGAGAGTGGACATGAAATAAAGGGGAGAGAGTGGACATGAAATAAAGGGGAAAGAATGGACATGAAATAAAGGGGAGAGAGTGGACATGAAATAAAGGGGAGAGAGTGGACAGGAAATAAAGGGGAGAGAGTGGACATGAAATAAAGTGGAGAGAGTGGAAATGAAATAAAAGGGGAGAGAGTGGAAATGAAATAAAGGGGAGAGAGTGGAGATGAAATAAAGGGGAGAGAGTGGACATGAAATAAAGGGGAGAGATTGGACATGAAATAAAGGGGAGAGAGTGGACAAGAAATAAAGGGGAGAGAATGGACATGAAATAAAGGGGAGAGAGTGGACATGAAATAAAGGGGAGAGAGTGGACATGAAATAAAGTGGAGAGAGTGGAAATGAAATAAAAGGGGAGAGAGTGGAAATGAAATAAAAGGGAGAGAGTGGACATGAAATAAAGGGGAGAGAGTGGACATGAAATAAAGGGGAGAGAGTGGACATGAAATAAAGGGGAGAGAGTGGACATGAGATAAAAGGGGAGCGAGTGGAAATGAATTAAAATGGGAGAGAGTGGAAGTGAAATAAAAGGGAGAGAGTGGACATGAAATAAAGGGGAGAGAGTGGAAATGAAATAAAAGGGGAGAGAGTGGAAATGAAAAAAAAGAGAGAGAGTGGACATAAAGTAAAGGGGAGAGAGTGGACATGAAATAAAGGGGAGAGAGTGGACATAAATTAAAGGGGAGAGAGTGGACATGAAATAAAGGGTAGAGAGTGGACATGAAATAAAGGGGAGAGAGTGGACATGAAATAAAGGAGAGAGAGTGGACATGAAATAAAGGGGAGAGAGTGGACATGAAATAAAAGGGGAGAGAGTGGAAATGAAATAAAAGGGAGAGAGTGGACATGAAATAAAGGGGAGAGAGTTGACATGAAAAAAAGGGTAGAGAATGGACATGAAATAAAGGGGAGAGAGTGGACATGAAATAAAGGGGAGAGAGTGGACATGAAATAAAGGGGAGAGAGAGGACATGAAATAAAGGGGAGAGAGTGGACATGAAATAAAGTGGAGAGAGTGGAAATGAAATAAAAGGGGAGAGAGTGGAAATGAAATAAAAGGGAGAGAGTGGACATGAAATAAAGGGGAGAGAGTGGACATGAAATAAAGGGGAGAGAGTGGACATGAAATAAAGGGGAGAGAGTGGACATGAGATAAAAGGGGAGCGAGTGGAAATGAATTAAAAGGGGAGAGTGGAAATGAAATAAAAGGGAGAGAGTGGACATGAAATAAAGGGGAGAGAGTGGAAATGAAATAAAAGGGGAGAGAGTGGAAATGAAATAAAAGGGAGAGAGTGGACATAAAGTAAAGGGGAGAGAGTGGACATGAAATAAAGGGGAGAGAGTGGACATAAATTAAAGGGGAGAGAGTGGACATGAAATAAAGGGGAGAGAGTGGACATGAAATAAAGGGGAGAGAGTGGACATGAAATAAAGAAAAGAGAGTGGACATGAAATAAAGGGGAGAGAGTGGACATGAAATAAAAGGGGAGAGAGTGGAAATGAAATAAAAGGGAGAGAGTGGACATGAAATAAAGGGGAGAGAGTTGACATGAAAAAAAGGGTAGAGAATGGACATGAAATAAAGGGGAGAGAGTGGACATGAAATAAAGGGGAGAGAGTGGAAATGAAATAAAGGGGAGAGAGTGGACATGAAATAAAAGGGGAGAGAGTGGACATGAAATAAAGTGGAGAGAGTGGAAATGAATTAAAAGGGGAGAGAGTGGATATGAAATAAAAGGGAGAGAGTGGACATGAAATAAAGGGGAGAGAGTGGACATGAAATAAAGGGGAGAGAGTGGACATGAAATAATGGGGAGAGAGTGGACATGAGATAAAAGGGGAGCGAGTGGAAATGAATTAAAAGGGGAGAGTGGAAATGAAATAAAAGGGAGAGAGTGGACATGAAATAAAGGGGAGAGAGTGGACATAAAATAAAGGGGAGAGAGTGTACATAAAGTAAAGGGGAGAGAGTGGACATAAAATAAAGGGGAGAGAGTGGACATAAAGTAAAGGGGAGAGAGTGGACATAAAATAAAGGGTAGAGAATGGACATAAAATAAAGGGGAGAAAATGGACATAAAATAAATGGGAGAGAGTGGACATAAAATAAAGGGGAGAGAGTGGACATAAAATAAAGGGGAGAGAGTGGACATAAAGTAAAGGGGAGAGAGTGGACATAAAGTAAAGGGGAGAAAGTGGACATAAAGTAAAGGGGAGAGAGTGGACATAAAGTAAAGGGGAGAGAGTGGACATAAAGTAAAGGGGAGAGAGTGGACATAAAATAAAGGGGAGAGAATGGAATAAAATAAAAAGGAGAGATTGGACATAAAGTAAAGGGGAGAAAGTGGACATAAAATAAAGGGGAGAGAATAGACATAAAATAAAGGGGAGAGAGTGGACATAAAGTAAAGGGGAGAGAGTGGACATAAAATAAAGGGGAGAGAGTGGACATAAAGTAAAGGGGAGAGAGTGGACATGAAATAAAGGGGAGAGAGTGGACATGAAATAAAGGGGAGAGAGTGGACATGAAATAAAGGGGAGAGAGTGGACATGAAATAAAGGGGAGAGAGTGGACATAAAGTAAAGGGGAGAGAGTGGACATGAAATAAAGGGGAGAGAGTGGACATGAAATAAAGGGGAGAGAGTGGACATGAATTAAAGGGGAGAGAGTGGACATGAAAAAAAGGGGAGAGAGTGGACATGAAATAAAGGGGAGAGAGTGGACATGAAATAAAAGGGGAGAAAGTGGAAATGACATAAAAGGGAGAAAGTGGACATGAAATAAAGAGGAGAGAGTGGACATGAAATAAAGGGGAGAGAGTGGACATAAAATAAAAGGGAGAGAGTGGACATGAAATAAAGGGGAGAGAGTGGACATAAAATAAAGGGGAGAGAGTGGACATAAAGTAAAGGGGAGAGAGTGGACATGAAATAAAGGTGAGAGAGTGGACATGAAATAAAGGGGAGAGAGTGGACATGAAATAAAGGGGAGAGAGTGGACATGAAATAAAGGGGAGAGAGTGGACATGAAATAAATAGGAGAGAGTGGAAATGAAATAAAAGGGGAGAGAGTGGAAATGAAATAAAGGGGAGAGAGTGGACATGAAATAAAGGGGAGAGAGTGGACATGAAATAAAGGGGAAAGAATGGACATGAAATAAAGGGGAGAGAGTGGACATGAAATAAAGGGGAGAGAGTGGACAGGAAATAAAGGGGAGAGAGTGGACATGAAATAAAGTGGAGAGAGTGGAAATGAAATAAAAGGGGAGAGAGTGGAAATGAAATAAAGGGGAGAGAGTGGAGATGAAATAAAGGGGAGAGAGTGGACATGAAATAAAGGGGAGAGATTGGACATGAAATAAAGGGGAGAGAGTGGACAAGAAATAAAGGGGAGAGAATGGACATGAAATAAAGGGGAGAGAGTGGATATGAAATAAAGGGGAGAGAGTGGACATAAAATAAAGGGGAAAGAGTGGAAATGAAATAAAGTGGAGAGAGTGGAAATGAAATAAAAGGGGAGAGAGTGGACATGAAATAAAGGGGAGAGAGTGGAAATGAAATAAAAGGGGAGAGAGTGGACATGAAATAAAAGGGAGAGAGTGGACATAAAATAAAGGGGAGAGAGTGGACATAAATTAAAGGGGAGAGAGTGGACATGAAATAAAGGGGAGAGAGTGGACATGAAATAAAGGGGAGAGAGTGGACATGAAATAAAGGGGAGAGAGTGGACATGAAATAAAGGGTAGAGAGTGGACATGAAATAAAAAGGAGAGAGTGGAAATGAAATAAAAAGGGGAGAGAGTGGAAATGAAATAAAAGGGAGAGAGTGGACATGAAATAAAGGGGAGAGAGTTGACATGAAATAAAGGGTAGAGAATGGACATGAAATAAAGGGGAGAGAGTGGACATGAAATAAAGGGGAGTGAGTGGACATGAAATAACGGGGAGAGAGTGGACATGAAATAAAGGGGAGAGAGTGGACATGAAATAAAGTGGAGAGAGTGGAAATGAAATAAAAGGGGAGAGAGTGGAAATGAAATAAAAGGGAGAGAGTGGACATGAAATAAAGGGGAGAGAGTGGACATGAAATAAAGGGGAGAGAGTGGACATGAAATAAAGGGGAGAGAGTGGACATGACATAAAAGGGGAGCGAGTGGAAATGAATTAAAATGGGAGAGAGTGGAAGTGAAATAAAAGGGAGAGAGTGGACATGAAATAAAGGGGAGAGAGTGGAAATGAAATAAAAGGGGAGAGAGTGGAAATGAAATAAAAGGGAGAGAGTGGACATAAAGTAAAGGGGAGAGAGTGGACATGAAATAAAGGGGAGAGAGTGGACATAAATTAAAGGGGAGAGAGTGGACATGAAATAAAGGGTAGAGAGTGGACATGAAATAAAGGGGAGAGAGTGGACATGAAATAAAGGAGAGAGAGTGGACATGAAATAAAGGGGAGAGAGTGGACATGAAATAAAAGGGGAGAGAGTGGAAATGAAATAAAAGGGAGAGAGTGGACATGAAATAAAGGGGAGAGAGTTTACATGAAAAAAAGGGTAGAGAATGGACATGAAATAAAGGGGAGAGAGTGGACATGAAATAAAGGGGAGAGAGTGGACATGAAATAAAGGGGAGAGAGAGGACATGAAATAAAGGGGAGAGAGTGGACATGAAATAAAGTGGAGAGAGTGGAAATGAAATAAAAGGGGAGAGAGTGGAAATGAAATAAAAGGGAGAGAGTGGACATGAAATAAAGGGGAGAGAGTGGACATGAAATAAAGGGGAGAGAGTGGACATGAAATAAAGGGGAGAGAGTGGACATGAGATAAAAGGGGAGCGAGTGGAAATGAATTAAAAGGGGAGAGTGGAAATGAAATAAAAGGGAGAGAGTGGACATAAAATAAAGGGGAGAGAGTGGAAATGAAATAAAAGGGGAGAGAGTGGAAATGAAATAAAAGGGAGAGAGTGGACATAAAGTAAAGGGGAGAGAGTGGACATGAAATAAAGGGGAGAGAGTGGACATAAATTAAAGGGGAGAGAGTGGACATGAAATAAAGGGGAGAGAGTGGACATGAAATAAAGGGGAGAGAGTGGACATGAAATAAAGGAAAGAGAGTGGACATGAAATAAAGGGGAGAGAGTGGACATGAAATAAAAGGGGAGAGAGTGGAAATGAAATAAAAGGGAGAGAGTGGACATGAAATAAAGGGGAGAGAGTTGACATGAAAAAAAGGGTAGAGAATGGACATGAAATAAAGGGGAGAGAGTGGACATGAAATAAAGGGGAGAGAGTGGACATGAAATAAAGGGGAGAGAGTGGACATGAAATAAAGGGGAGAGAGTGGACATGAAATAAAGTGGAGAGAGTGGAAATGAAATAAAAGGGGAGAGAGTGGATATGAAATAAAAGGGAGAGAGTGGACATGAAATAAAGGGGAGAGAGTGGACATGAAATAAAGGGGAGAGAGTGGACATGAAATAAAGGGGAGAGAGTGGACATGAGATAAAAGGGGAGCGAGTGGAAATGAATTAAAAGGGGAGAGTGGAAATGAAATAAAAGGGAGAGAGTGGACATGAAATAAAGGGGAGAGAGTGGAAATGAAATAAAAGGGGAGAGAGTGGAAATGAAATAAAAGGGAGAGAGTGGACATGAAATAAAGGGGAGAGAGTGGACATGAAATAAAGGGGAGAGAGTGGACATGAAATAAAGGGGAGAGAGTGGACATGAAATAAAGTGGAGAGAGTGGAAATGAAATAAAAGGGGAGAGAGTGGAAATGAAATAAAAGGGAGAGAGTGGACATGAAATAAAGGGGAGAGAGTGGACATGAAATAAAGGGGAGAGAGTGGACATGAAATAAAGGGGAGAGAGTGGACATGAGATAAAAGGGGAGCGAGTGGAAATGAATTAAAAGGGGAGAGTGGAAATGAAATAAAAGGGAGAGAGTGGACATGAAATAAAGGGGAGAGAGTGGAAATGAAATAAAAGGGGAGAGAGTGGAAATGAAATAAAAGGGAGAGAGTGGACATAAAGTAAAGGGGAGAGAGTGGACATGAAATAATAGGGAGAGAAGAGACATGAAATAAAGGGGAGAGAGTGGACATGAAATAAAAGGGAGAGAGTGGACATGAAATAAGGGGAGAGAGTGGAAATGAAATAAAAGGGAGAGAGTGGACATGAAATAAAAGGGAGAGGAGAGACGTGAAAAAAGGAGAAGATGGGGCAAGAAATATAGGGGAGAGGGTAGCTCTGAAATACGCGTGAGAGGAATATGAAAGGAAGTTTGAAGACTTAAGGATGTATGCAAGTTTTTTTTTTTCCAACAGTGATTTTTTGTAATCCTGAGATTTTTACAATGGATGTACACTGATTATGAAGAATTTTTGTTCAGCTATTGATTCTAAATCTATAATATACCAAATAATGTCCTCACACCGTGGCATTTTAAAACAGTAAATTAATGTCCTACAAAGTAAGAACGAACCAAACAAGTGTCAAGTATCTGCTGAATTACGAGCTGGTACGGGAATCAAGTAGTCGGCCACGTTTATAATTGTGTAATCTTAAGAGATATTGGGTATTTAAGCGCAGAACGATATTATTTAAACCATCTGGATCTTTCAGGTTCAAAGGATCGTTCCAATTATTAAAAATGTCTTAAAAGTGACTTTTTCACCAGTTGTAAGTATACTGTAAGTAAACATGCTTATCCTGCTTTTTAACATGCTGCGACGTTAAGTTATTCGTTCACGTCTTCCTCTTGCCCCACTTGCCAGGTGTAGAGAATGACATTGTGATGGCAGATATTAGACCTGGCGCTGCTTATTAACGGCTTAAAAAAGAAGTAACCTCTGAATAGCAATGTCAGTTTCAACTAGTTGACTCTAAAACCTAACGAGACGAATCAGAATCTCTAAACGCATAGAAAATACTCAAGGACTGAGGCAAGAGTTTACACAGCCACTGCATTTTGTTTTTACGACATGATTGATGACAAACTGTCGAAGTGCATTTCTTATGCGTGTGTTTTATGAGGTGGAGAAGAAAGGAGATAAAAAAAAGAAATTTCTGGCGTTTGGGGGTGGGGGGGACAAAGGAATCCGGAGATGACGTCAACTTTGTTTAAGTTAACCTTCGGCATTATTTAGTTTCACTAAAGCGCACATATTACCAAACGAGAAAAATAAATTTGACATACACTTAGCGTCAACAGACCATACTGGAACGTGGCGCTCTTGAATTTGTACACGAATATAACAACTTCCCGCAAATTGCAGTTGGTATTTTGTTCAATGATACAAATATAACAACAATTAAATGCATGTGTGTGTGTGTGTGTGCCAGCGTACATGTATGCGTGTGTGTTTTAGTTCAAAAAGTTGCAAAGTTTCTAGGACGTATGTCTACATAACCAAATATGTATTTATGTGTCTGTGTATGTCTGTGTGCTATGGTGTGTATGCTATGATATTGTGTTGATGAATATATATATATATATATATATATATATATATATATATATATATATATATATATATATATATATATTTATTATATATATATAATTATATATATATATATATACATATATATGACCCTACAAAATGTAATCCATATCTTTTATTAGAAATGACACTGTTGTCAAGAGAAGTTTTATGTTAAGACGTTGAAATTAAATAATTTTGTGTGTGTTTTCGGAAACATCAAGCTGGTGAACTGTTATGGAACGCATAAATATAGCTCGAGACTAATGCCTCCATGTAATTTTAGCTACACAGCAATTATATGCAAATAACAAGGACAGACATTGTATGTGCACATTGTAGAATGAGAAATGAGTTTATTGAAAACGTTCCTAATTAGAAACTTGGACAAAGAGAAAGATAGAGAGATTGAGAGATAGAAAGAGAGAGAGAACAAGAATGAAGAATTCGAATAAAGAGGTCAAAGTCTTACAAGTTTCTTTAAGCAAATAAAAAAATCGGATTTACCCCTTATATCCAGGTGTCATTGTTACCCCTGTCTTGTTACAAGGCTTATATCAACTCACTATGTCTCGTTTCTACACGATATGTCTCAAATCCCGGATAAAGTTGAAATTTTGCACAATAATTTCATTTACCCGACACACAATAAACAATTTCAAAATTAACCAATTAGCTAATTGACTATTGGTAATTAATTATTTTGTTTGGTATCTCGTTCAAGGAAACAAATTAGTACTAGACTGAAGTGATGAAATAAGCTGAATTAGTTCCCTTTATAGGTCGCCGCTATAGATTGAAATAAACAAAATATAAGAATACAATTTTACTCTAGTCATAAGTACCTCACTAGCAGAGGGGTTAGCACGTCGGAAAAGGAGGCGTAAGCCACGAGTTCGAATTCAGGTCTTTCCCCCCACCCCTTTTTTAAAATTTTTTTCTAAAAATCAATTACTGTATTCCCCCAGATCTCTCTTTCATTTATCCTCCGCTTCGCATTTTGCCTCAACTGGTCCAGGTCAGATCAGAGGGTTTCGTGAAAGCTGAAGGCATTAAACAGCGCTTTTTTTTAACAAACAAAAAATTGGTAACATTAATCGCACAGATTTATTGTTGTTGGCCTAGATATATTACGAATGTAAAGACATGACTGATCCAAACGAATTGATACATTTACATTTGGAGCTTTGTATTTTTTATTTGTTTTTTGAAGTATTTTTCCTCTTTTTCTTGTAAAAGAAATTTACTTCCAAACAGAAAGTTTTAAAAGAGTAGCATTATCTCATTATCTGTAAAAGAAAATAATGGTTTAAAGAGTTAGAAGTTTACATCAAGCTAATTAATTAATTAGCGCATGGCTTTATCAAAGTTACAAGTAACACCATAAAATAAGATATGCCCAGTTTTCTTTTTGCAATGTTGAATTACATAATAAGACACCAATAACTCATTTTTAGCGGCCCCCGAAAAGGGGAAAAGACGCTATTAGTAAGAAACACTGAAGGCCTTTTAGTAAGAGATGTGACTATTTACCATATTTTTAGCACAATTATGCAAACGGTTTTAGATTTTGTCAATTTTTTAGATTTTTTTTACAATTGTATTACTATGTTAAATATGCTCTATCCTACTAACTACTACATTCACACACAAAAAAATCTATTTAGTATATATAAGAGTTAGATATAATTTTAAATTAGCAATTAATAAATACATTTTCATATTATATGTTAGTCACGTTATAAGTTACCAATACGTAACTAGTGTTTAAGTTGGTAGTGCAGTAAGCTATGAATACAAATAGTAAAGATATTGCACAATCCATTAGATTGGATAAAAATAAAAATTATCTTATCTTATCTTTTAATCCAAACTTTCTGAAAAAGACTGAGAGGTGGAATAAATAAGAAAATCGTGTGGAATAAATGAAATTAAAACTTTTATATAGCGCTACTTTCATGCTTATAGCATGCTCTTGGCGTTATGATCTCATTTTGAGGTATCTTGGAAAAGGTTTTCCGTGCTGTCTGTAACAGCTCAGAAAAGATACTCTGCTCGAGTTGGGTGTCGAACCATTATAGGTAGCCAAACCAAGCCAAGTACATAGCCTCTTGACCACGCATTCCCCAATAATAAGAGAAATTGTTTAAAACGATGGACTCGTTTTCTATTTCAGAACAGTGACAGGTGCTTACATTTGCGTTTTCGAAGCAGTACAAGGAAAGGGCAAAAAAACCTTATCAACGTGTCAGCAGAAGACTCCCAAACACAAGAGACGATGAAGAATTGTAATTAGGATGAATACTGAAAACGTGAGGTCATACTAGACCCTAATCTTACAAAACAAAACAGAAAAACTTGTTTGCAACTAGCCCGATATTACCCATGGCCTGCGGGCCTTAGTTTAATAATGTAGTGGATTGGATTTAGATCTACGTCAAACTTAGCTAATGTTCCTTTTAAGTTTTTTTTTCTTTCACCACAAAAATAAAAGTAGATTGCGAAAATGGGTTTACCCGTTCAGCCGATATATTCATATCAAATATAAGATACTGTGAATATGTATTCACCTGATTTGTTAAAGCTTCGTTCTTTAATAGATAAATTTAGCTATTAAAACGGGTTTATCCAATTTGTTAAAAAGTTTCTTTCTTTCAAAGAGATAAATTAAGCTTTTTTTTTTAAATTTTTAGTGCCCCAGGTTGTGGAAGGAACATTAAACGTACACTACGGTCTTTGCCATGATCTAAGGATCGCTTATGCCATGTTTTATCAAGACTGGTCAAACGGCTTTGATTTCTATGCGGGTCATTAGTACATACATATATACATACATACCCCTTACTTTCTGCTTTATATATTAGATAGTGAATACTTTACAGTGGAAACATTTTTGTGTATTCTAAAAATAGTGTGTCTAAAATCTTATTTTTAGAGGCCCCCAAAATGGGAAAAGACGCTATTAGTTTTATGTGGCCTCTCTGTCCGTCCGTCTGTCCGTCCGTCCCGTTAAGATCTCAGAAACTAGAAGAGAAAATGAAAAGCGGACATCATGATATTTTAGATCATTCAAAGTTCTGACGCAACGACTACCTTTTTCTTTTCCGTAAGTGAACTATCTAATTTTTAAAATTACATATGCAAGCAGATTTAAAAAAAAAATTAAAAAAATACACCACTTTAAAATGAAAAGCTTCAGTGGAGGTAAGTTTTTTTTAAGTTCACAGACTTCTTCATTAATAACTCAAGCTGTATTCATAGATTCGCGCATTCGTACAAAAATTTGCATCTAAGGTCACAATGGAAAACGTGTGATCGGGTCATAATAAAATATATTTTCTATTTATTAACTAACTTACTTAATGGAATACTGATTGAAATGTTGTTTTGAAAAAAAGAATTTTGATACGAACTTCGTTTTAAGTATCAGTTTAAAAAAAATGAACTACTTTTATAGCGCGCAGTTTTATACACTTGTCAGTCTAAATAAAACTAAATATAGTCCAGTTCTACATATATTTGTAACAATTTAAACAAAATTTTAATTATTAAGGCAATAGCTTGTCTACTGACAGCTTAGGGTTGCAGATTTATTATTATTTATTATAATGTAAACAGTAGATTCACATTAAGAAGTGATCGGATACGGACAGCATAGTAGGCCTACACTATTATCCGGTACTAAAAGGCCTACTATTCCTGATCATAACATTGACCTAGATCTAGTAATTTTAATATTAAATGTGTGAAGTCATACTAAAATGTTATTTAACCTTGGTTAGGCCAATAATAGAATATGCATCAACCGTGTGGGACCCCTCAACTCAAGAAAACATTAAGAAACTGGAACAAACACAAAATAGAGCAGTGAGATTCATAACAAACGAATATTCACATTTGACTAGGGTAACACCATTAGTAAAATCACTAAATTTAGAAAGCCTTCAGGACAGAAGACTCAAAAGTAAAGTAGCAATTATACATAAAACACTGAACCATAATCTTCAAATACAAAAACAAAATTTAATAAAATACTATGAAAAACACAAAAATAAAGGCACATTCCTCGTCCCAAATGCTAGGACAAATTTGTACAAATACTCCTTCTTCCCTAGTGCTATTAGAGCATGGAATGGGTTGCCTGAGCTAGCCAGAAAAACCAGTGACTTGGCAGAATTTAAGTCATTGGTTAATATGCATGACTAAATGCATGACGCGTAGGACGTAATCATCTTTTTTGAAGTAACGTCTGTATTATATAAGATAAGATAAGAATTCTAGTCTAGATCTAGATTCTATATCAAGAGATCTAGTTGGTATAAAAAATGGCAATGGAGATATTAATTTTTATTTTGTTAGGGGAATGTCTGGTTCATGTACTCCAAGTCTTTTAATTCATTTCTAGTTAGCTCACTACTTAACTAAAATAGGTCAAGAATTTTTTAAAATCTAATTCTGTAAGAAGAATACATCTTTTTTATTTTGTTTTTATACATATAACATGTTATTAATTTTGTAATGTATGGATAAGGTTAATAATTATTATTTAAAACAAAATAAAAGTGTACTCTAAATTAACTTATGGAGATGCTTGGCTGAGGGGTAAAGCACTTGGAAACGGAAGTCCCGTGTTTGAATCCTCGTGAAGACTTTAGGTGAACAGTTTCGGGAACCGATTTTAAGTTTGTGTTTTCACACAAACTGTCTTGGTAACCTTGTTTTTTTTTCTAAGTTGTGAAATTGAAACCTGTGGCTTGGTTACTGAGCAAGTTCTAAATCGCATGCCAAGGGCGATGCTTTTGTCGAACTTATAGGTGGAAGGCGTCACAAATGTGCCCCACGGGAATGATATAAAGACGTCCCTGGCAGATAGAAACGAAGCTGGCAGAAGATGGCCACTGAAAGTGACAGTTGGAGAGCTCTACAGAAGGCTGCAGGACATACTTCAGGCCCAAAGAAAAGCCTTTGTAGAGGAGTTGTATAGACCCAATGCAAACATTAAAGGTGAGAAAAATATACAACTGGGTTTGACTAGTCATGCGAGACACTGTACTCATCCTAAATTTTCGGAATCGAAGACATTGATTTTAAACTTCTTAAGTGAGGAGACTACTAAATACATGATTAATATAAACAAACAATTGAAGATGATATGAAAACATTAATGACGTCTAATAGACAGTGAGTCTACAAATTAACAATACTATCAGTCACACAATAGGTTTGTTAGGTGGATACAAACAATGAACACGCGGGCTGTGAACATCAAACTTTCCCACTGTAACAGCTGTTTGAACCACATTTTTCAAAGACTTTTTTCAACACAGGCGTGCGTTCTTTTATCCAAGCCGACCCTTTAGATTACACACTAACAATTACACACTCAACGCTGTTATTTGTTAGCTTACCATGACCATCATATGAGTGTATTTAGGAAAAGCAAGTCTCACAAAGCTTCAAACATTAAATGTATAACGAATGATTGGCACTTATTATTAATTGACCTATTTATATGAACGAACAGACGTGAACTTTGTCTTACGGTCAGATTAAGGAATTGAATTGAATATTAACGTCACTTCCCGTTGCATTTATATACTTCATGGGGAGAATATTTTACACTACTTATTAATTGTTTTTTTTTAAATTATATTCCACTTATAAACGTATCAAACAGATTTTTGTTTATTTTTTTTTTAAAGTAAACATTTTATTTAAAATTTGTGTAGCTGGTATGACAGTATGTACACTATTTAGTAATACATTTGGTTTAAATCATTTTTTTTTCACAAATGTGTTAAAGATATGCTGAAGAAGTTCTCCCTTACAAAAGGGTCTCCCGTGTTTAGATTTGTATTTGTCGTTTTTACTATCAATATTGAATACTTCTAAAAAACAAAATAACCACCTGCTTACAGAGTTGAACTTTGACATTGACATTTTGTTCGTTTTCAGAGAAGTAACCGTTCATCAGAACTGTGAAAGATCCAAAAATATCACGATGTCGCATTTTCAATATCTTTTCTAGTTTATGAGATCTAAACCGGACGGTCGGACGGACGGACAAACAGACCACATAAATCTAAAGCGGCTATTCCCCTTTCGGGGGCCACTAATATAAAGTTACAAAGAGGGTTTGTGTTATCACAAGGCATATGCAATCCATAATATTGTTTTGTTTATTCAAAGTAGTTTCGTGTTAGATCTTTACTAATACAAAACAGCGAATTCAATAAGATTTTTTAAAAATTATACATGTCGTATACAAATACATTGCAATTTCAAACTTTATATGATAATCAATGACATTCTGGAACTTTTGCCAAAAAAATAAAATATTAAAAGAGCGAATTCAAAAATTATTTGGCATTATTCTTCAAAAGAAAAAACAACTAAAAAACCAAAAACCCAACTTAAGGAAAAATAATGAAATGTAATATAAGTCAAAAGAACGATTTCAAGAATTAATTGGGGCTGTTTATTTATTTATTTTTATTTTAAGAAAATGAACAACCGATTAACGATACTGAGATCTTTATCCCTTTTGGCAAACAAATATTTGGTTAAAAATATCTCCCCTACATTTATGTATTGTTTTAAAAGTGGTTTATTTATGAGAGAACTAATTGACTCATTTCTTTCAACTCATTTCTTTAAAAAAAAAAAAAAACTCAAAACTGTTCACTTTCAGAAAATAGCCAGCAAAATAAAAGAAAATCTATTTTAAAAAAATGACAAAACTTAATTTATCTTAAGGAAAAGATCTCCGCACTTACAACAATCTCTTAATAATGTAGAAGTTATTTCTGTTATTCTATATCATAACAATGTAATTAATTACCAATAATTAATTGACTAATTGGTTATTTTTTAAATTCATTCCTGTTTGTTAGATACAATAAATATTTAGTTTAAAGTTTCAACATGATCCGAGAATGGATGTGAGAGCAATAACGTGTTCTATTATCTAAGGGGGGCGAAACTCTACATAGTTAGCTAGATCTGTGAATACTGAAAGATATATTTCCATTTTCGTATTAAAAAAATAGTTACCAGTAATTAATTTACAAATGTGTTTATGTTTTTTATTGATTCGTGTCTTGTCTATGCCAATGAATAATTGTGCAAAGTTTCAACTTGATCCGAGAATGGGTGTGTAAGAAATAACGTGTACAAACTTTTTACCAGACGACGGACAGACAGACAGACAGACAGACAGATGAGAAAGTGAGTTGATATAAGCTTTTTAAAAATAAGACTTTGCACCAAAGCTATGAGTTCCTATCATCATATTGGTAGATGGTGGTCGGACGGTCCACACAAAATTAATGGCGGCTTGGCCGCTGAATACATTTTCATTCTTTTAAATAAAAAAAATAATTCCTAACACATCCCACTTGTTAAGATCTAGCTCTAGTAGGTAGATGGATACTATGATATACTAGAGGTTATAATTGGTGCATGTATCTGTGTGATAGTAAGCAGTATCTTTACTAAGGGAATTTGAGTTCCAATCTCGCATTAAGACTACACGTTTTAATTCAAGTTGTCTTATAGAGCACCAACGGGCAATACGGACACGTTTTCTCAGAGATACAAAAGAGCCAGTTTTAGGAACA
>JAZGLO010003664.1:0-299218 GCA_036873155.1 Biomphalaria sudanica
AAATATAATAATAAAATTAAATCTAGTAATAAAAACCGGCTAGGCCTGTTGATTTTTTCCGAGGCATATAATTGATAATAATGATCACCTTTTTTTTTTTGATGCATTGTAATACACGGGCCACATTTTAACGATCAACCTAACAATTTTGTTTTAGTCCGTGAATGAGTGTATCTGTTGCAATGCAATAGTACGTCTCTCTCTCTCTTTCCTTTTCTGACCCACACTCTCTCTCTTTCCCTCTTTCTTTCCTTTTCTGTCTCTCTCTCTCTCTCTCGCGTTTTGCTGTCGGGAACCTCAATTTTTTATTTCTTTTAACCTGCGCATCGTAATTTCTCCGACATAGACTTTTGACTTAATTTGGAAACATCCTCTTCATTATGAGCCCCTTACACATACAAGCTCTCATGTGAGTTTGCTTTAGTTTCTCAATTCAATCCATTTTATATTTCGACCATGAACTACCCCTCCCCTCTTTTTGGTTAGTTTTCTTTGTGTTTTTTTTTTTTTTCAACTTTTACTCTTAATGCAAACTATGTACGGTGTTAAGCACCCCTTTCAGATATAGTGATCTAAAGGGCGGATGATGTTAAGGTCATCTGTTTATTTGGCCAACGGTTAACGAGCAGGGTGTTATGTGGCCAGTACACCGACCAACCGCCTTTACTTTCCCCAATTCAAGTCAGGTACCCATTAGAGTTGCGTGGACTCAGGGGCGCATAAGAATCCCGGAAATCAAAATCACAGTCTTCACCGAGATTCGAACCCATGACCCAAGGTTCGGAAGCCAAGCGCTTAGACACCGAATATATATTTCATCAGTTTTAGGCCTAGAGACTCTAATTAAATATCACATTCCTGTTCCCCTTTCTACTCATTTTTATCTCTTCTTTTGGGGGGGGGGGGGCTCTCTCTTGTGGAGTCAACGAGGCAGTAGACCCACCTGCCTTCCATTGAAGTCGTCAATGTCTTGACCTAAAATAATGGTAGAGGTCTAAAACGAAATTTTCTATCTTTTTGACCTAGTTGGCCTTGACCAGTTAACTGGACTAGTGTGCAGTAGAGCATGACATGGTTAGTAAGTAGAATGTTTAATACATATCTTTCCCATCATTTACTTTAATTGATCATAGTTATGTTTCTCTTTCTCTGTCGTAGAATGTTTTTATGCAAATGTTTTCATACTCTTTCAGAGTTTATAAACATTACAATAATTAAACGTGCAATTAGCATTATTTATGTGTCAGTTACCGTTCTATTTCGCACCTAAAAATTAGCTTAACTGTGGCAACTTTGTGAATGTTAACTAGTCTATTGTTTTAAACAAGCTGCCAAAACTAAAAAAAAAATGGTAGAGAGTTGTAACTTGATTATTGTTTCCGAATGCAGGAATCTTGTTTGGGCTAACTGGCTCAAAGCTCTACATAATAATAAAGTGTTTGATCCTAATCACTTAGAATTGACATTTAGGAAAATTATTGATTTTAGGGTAGAGAATTATTTAGTTTGAAATGCGCCTACCAAAAGCAAAAAGGCCAAAGAAAAACGTGACTTCCGTAAACTTAAGCCATAGACATTGCCTCCTTTAAAATGGACGTATTTTTGTGAGGATTAAAGTAATCAAGCATACATTGGACGGGATGAATTTTCTTATTTATTATTTTTAAATTAGTCAAATATGATCTTATGTAGAAGATATAATGTTAACTCTTAACTAAATTGAAGCCCAATATTGAAATGTTATAATTAAAGCTGGCCAACAATTTATGTAATATATATTAAATTTTATTTTGCTTCATTTTAATGTTACTTTCATCAATAAATCAGTAAGAAAAACACATCTCAAGTTGATGAATTTTCCACAAAATACAGGAAAACATGGTAGAGGTCTACGAGACAAAAATGTGTGGGAACCACTACCTTAGATCGACTTTGAAAGATTCGCAACTGGCATACAATTCTTCAACTATAAAGCAAAAACAAAACAAAACAAAAAAACAAATCGTAACAAAATATTTAAACAAAAAACTTATACCAAGTGTAATTGTCTCAATTTGTTTGGATCGGTCATGGAATAAAATTTGTACCAGGTCTAGACTACTGTAATAATAATAAGGTTTGTCTTCGATTCCGAAGATTAGTGAAGAATGCAGTATTTCCCGTGGATGCGCGACCCAAGCTGTGACTTACATATTTTGCCACACCCAGTGCAAGCATAACCCATTGTCCGCAGGTGGTCGATTTAGATTTTCTTTTCGCCGTCTGCGTTTGTCCTCGACAGCGGATTTTCTATTGGTCTCATATGTGTATCCCGCGGCCTTCGTGAGCGACCTCCAGCTGTCTCATCCTGAGGCCGTATGCAACCAGGTGCTCTCTTCTAAGTCAGCTAAGGAAAGATGACGCCTAAGCTGGTCTTTGAAGCGCTTCCGTGGGGCACCCCTGTTTAAAGGCGCCCTCCCCCCGATGGCCTGTGCTCCCCAGCCAAACACAAAACAACAATAAATCTGTGCGAGTAGACATTTTTTTTTTTTTTACCGATGTGTTTTTATTCAGCGCTAGCATGCTTTCCGCTTTCTCTATAGGCTGTGACCCTATCACTTGTCACCTATCTCTTTTTTTGAAACAGGAAAATGAGAGGTGGGAAACAAGAAAGGTTTATCAGGGTGAATTTTACCGTTAAAAAAAAGGAGGGTATCGACCTGATTTCGGACTCATGGCTCATGCCTGCTCAAGCCGACATACTAACCACTATGCTAGTAAAGTGGTTATGACTACAAAAGGATGTATAACTGTGTATTGTTTCAAGCTTACTTTAAAGCTTATACCATCACTTCAGTCATGTACTATATCTTTCCCTTGTTCGAGATACCAAAGAAAATAATTAACAACACATTTTCAACAAGAGAGTCATTTCTACTAGATATTTATTAATATTTTTATTGACATTCCTGGGAAATCCAGCATCTTTCTAACAATCTTATCCTGGTTGGTTCTTTATATCGTCTGTCTCTGATTCTCTCTCTATCGCCTGCTCTATCTCATTTTCGATCTGTCTATCGCTTGCTCTCTCTATTTATTTATCACACTCTCTTTATCGACCATTTTTTTCTATTTCTCTCTCCCTCTATCACCCTCCTGTATATTCTTGTTTTCTCTCTATCTCACTTTCTATCACGTACGTCACGATAATTTGATGACCTTTTAAGCTATCCACTGACTGTCAACAAAATAGGCCCAGACTATGGAGTCCCCTAAATTTAGAGGCTATGTGGAGTACTTAAATTAAGAGCCTGCAAAAAAACTAAGGAAATGAAAAACGGCGACTTCCGAGGTAATAGAATACAATTTTTGCGTTTTAAAATTGGTGTTAGCAGCTTTGAAATAAGTTGCTGTAATTAAAAAATAAAGGTAGAGGATTTAAAAATTGGAGAGCAACATAATTCTGCAGAACAATTTGTCTGAAAGTCTGGAGTGGGTAGATTTGGTTTTCAACACATGGATTAGTTCTCATGACTCGTATGATCACCAAGAAACCAGCGTTTACTGTTCTTTCCTTATTTGGGTTAACATTTGTATGTGAACTACCATTTTCAAGTTTGAACTTTATCAAGAGTAAAAATTTGGAAATTGTGATGGGGTATAACATTACAATATAACAAACAAACCTAACTTACCAATGTAAGTCCATTGTATACGCTGCTAAAGTATAACTCTTGGTAACTCTTTTTTTGAATAGATACATTTGGCATGATTTAGCTTGTTATAGTTTTTAAACAAATACTATCTTTATATCAGTATGCTAATTTCTTTATTTCTTTATTTAATGTACCGTTAGTTAAACCAATACGTTTGCAAAACTCAAAATTAAAATTTTAGTTCTCATTATTATTATTAAAAGACTAAGACTGCTTTATTGATCGTTACGGAAATTTGTTGTGATTACATAGACTCTTTTCTCATTTACAGACAACACAACAGAAACATACACATAATTTAAACAGATACAACATAAAGAGTTCATTTAGCGCAGGGGTTCTCAGCCTGTGGGTGGCGACCCCTTTTGGGGTCGAACAACCATTTTCAAGGGGTCGCCTAAGACCATCGGAATATTGATATATATATATATATATATATTTTTTTTTGGGGGGGGGGTATTTTTCACCGGAAGTAATATGTATATATATATTGTGTGTGTGTCTAACTTGTAACAAGCATATTTATACTATAGTCGATATACATTTATATTTTATATGCCTTAGGATTAGAAACTTATTCAGATTATATCATTAATTAACAAATTATGAAACGCACGTCAAGTATCAATAAAAGAAAAAGTCGGAATAAAAAATCTAGATCTAAGAGCACTGACCTATAGCCAGGGGATACGAAGGACACTTAAGTGAATGGATCATCAAAGAACATATACGTGATTTTTATTGGTATAGTATAATTTGTTATTCGAAACTAATTGTTGCGGGCCCCATCTTCATTGTTGCTTGCGGAAAACTTTCTCAACACCTGAAATTACTGTCCATCAAATGCGTCGTAACACCATTGCGGGGGGGATGAAACATTTCTATGGAGAAGATTTAATCAGGTCGTGAAGAAAATTTAACTCTAGCTAAATCACATTTACCTAAGCCGATGAACGAAAAAATAATTATGGTTGGGGGTCGCCGCGTAGGGGAAATTTGTATTAGGGGGTCGCGGAACTAAAAAGGTTGAGAACCGCTGATTTAGCGACTACACACAGGCTTCCTGGTCTTTACATGTTTCCTGATCAGAGGATGGCGTTGATAAAGTCTGACCGAGTAAGGTACGAACGAGTTTTTGTACCGCTCTGTTCTTGTCTTGATTGACAGAAGTCGCCGACTTCGCGACGACTTGATGTAGTTATAATGGAGTGGGTGGCTGTTGTCTTCCAAGATTTTTGCAATTTTTCTTAGACATTTCTGCTCAAAAAGTTCCTTTAAATATGGTAATGTTGTGCGTGTGATTTTTGAAGCCCTTTTTATGATGTTTTCTAGGCGGCGCAACTGTTTAGATGAAGCGTTGCCTTGCCAACAAGTTATTCCGTATGTTAGCAGATTTTGTATAGTCGCGCCGTAAAAATTATCTAGGATCTTATTATTAAGTTTAAAGCTATTGAGTTTGTATAGGAAAAAATAGTCACTGGGCTGTTTTCTTTGTCAGAGTTCCATGTATCAACTAAATTAAAGCGTAAGTTGTTTTTTAAAAAAGCTCTTTGAATACATTTAACACAAATGTATCTTTTATTGGATAACGAATTCGGCGACAACTGCGCTATATGACTTGACCAGAACTAGATCTAGTTTGAGTGTAAAGTCAATGCTGAATAGCTACACGGGTGTTTGGTAAGTCACGATGGCATTCTTGGCATCAAATTTGGGAAACCTAGCCTCGTCCCATCAATGTATTTATTACAGATACGCTTCTGCATACAACTCTAAATATACAGCTTTAAAGCTGCATCGTCGTTTGGTAGATGGAGACCCGAAATGTTTTGATAGATGCCCAGTGACTTGGGCAGTTCACTCATTTTGATTCTGAGGATTTTGTTCTTCAGGGTTTCGATAAGAACCTGTTGTCTTGTGTGTTGTCATGTGTGTGTGTGTGTTGTCTAATGTGTTGTTTTGTGTGTTGTCTTGTGTGCGTGTGTTTTGTATTGTATCTGACATATAATTCATACACAATATAAACAAATATGTGTCAAATGTTCTATTCTAGAATGAATAGTTACATTATGCTATTGATGGTTAAAAAAATGTTTCTTTGTAAAATGTTTTACATGTTTCGGATGTTCCTTCACAGTTAAAGATAGTTTACTTCCTAGTCCAAACCTCCCGCAGGACGACTGGGGATGGGCGCGGGCAGGGATTAAACCCGGGACCATCGATTAATCCAAACGACAGTCCAGCGAGCAAACCGCACGACCAGGCAGCCACGAATGTTTGTACATACTCTTTGCTTTTATTGTTCTCTTTCTCTATGTACAATGTTTTTATGCAAATGTTTCCATACTCTTTCAGAGTTTACAAACATTAAAATAATTGATCGTGCAATGAGCATTATTAATGTTAGGCATGTGGCTACACTTGTTTGGCTATAAATTAGCTTAAATTTTAAACTTTAATCGTCTGGAGAACATGAAAGTTACTGTTTTGTCTATTTAGATTAATTTAACATTCTAATTACTAACTTCAGAGCCGGATGAAAGGGAGAGTAGACTAATGCCCCCCCCCCCCCCGTCGACTCCACAACACAAGAGGCCCCACACAGTAGAGATTTTTTTTTTATCGAATTTCGATGAGGCAGAAACCTTTTACGATGTTTTTTTTTCTGTACACATTCCCCCCCCCCCTTTATTGCCGACAATACTTTCAATCTTTACTGTCGTGGTTAGGAAGTATCCACTGGTAGCGTCCTCGTAATATACATAAAATGTAGCTCCGGATTTACGGCTGCGCGTCAAACCAGAGTTTTGTCTAACATAAAATAAAAACGTATACACCTTTTTTAAAACTAAAATGTGTATCTATTATATAGTTGTAAAAAATTTTTTAAAGCCTCAACTATGATTAGAAGATTTCTTATAACTGTCGTAAGTATCACAAGTGTGAACTAAGACATGGCCGACAGAGGAAAAAATGTTTCAGAGCATATTTCAAGTGAAATCAAGAATCATTGAGGTTTTTAGAAATGTCTTCATGGCGGGCTAGAAAAGAAAGAACTAGTAATCGGGGATCATTTCAAGTTCGTTTGAGGATCACTGTGCTTCAAGTTCTATGTTTATTGTTTCTTAATATTAAAACATCAGACAAAGTTTTCTAAGTCATGTCACTAGTAATTTCTTAGAAGTGTCCAGATGAGTGTGACTTGAATTTAGAGACATCTACAACTCGGACGATATATTTCGACTCTTGAAGACCGAAGTCGGGTATAGTTTACGAATAACTTCTAACATTGTCAGTATGGTTTTATCTAATTTACTGAATGGTCTGGCTAAATACCAGAAAATAAAATAATTTTCATTGATCGGAATGCACTGACTAACTGGCCGGGCTGTGAGTCAGAACAAAGAATGTACAGAGATCATGAGTCCAGTTCGTCTTCGTTGCAGGGGGGTAATACAGTTCCGGAAGCTTTGATCACGTGAAGAGTTTTAAATAGAATGAAAGACGTTCCTTGTACTTTTTGCTGATTGGTCGGACTAAACCGAAGGCAGTCAAACGATTGGTTAGATCTGTTGTAGACACGTGTACGTACACGAACGAAGTCCTTAATATTGGGTTCTTTTGACAGTAACTGTCTTTGGTTTCTATAGAAGCACAAAGGTTCCGAGAGACACCATGTTTAATGTATTTTTGTTGGTGTGATTATCAGCTAAAAAAAACATGAATTCCTATTCTAACTGTTTTTCTGTACAACAAAGTGTACTTAGAACTGGACTAACCAACGCAATATATTTATATACATTCAATAGAAGATTACTATTTTTATTGCCAAAAACACATTAGACACAGTCACAAAACCATTAGTTTTCACAAGAATTAAGGTTAACAAATTTTTGAACAATTTAGCTTAGCGGTCATTACGTGTACTGATCTTTTTTTTTTTTTTTTTTTTTTTTTTAAATTTTTAATTTATAATTAACATTGTTATGTAATCAATAGTGGTAATTTTGTAAAAAATTATTTACATCCTTTATAGTAAAGACGAAAAAAAAAATACCCTTTAAATTTCTAAATTTAACAAATTACTAAAACTATGAACTGAACCTTTATAACAATTTAATCTCCCTTTAATTAAACAAATAAAAAAAAATTGTTAAAAATTTGAGTCGATTTATATATATAGTTTCCATGTGGCATGTTTTTTGCCATGCTATAGATCAGTGATTCCCAAAGTGGTCTATATAGACCCTTAGGGGTCTACGAAGACTTCCAAAGAGTCTAAGAAAGTGAGAACAAAAGGATTGGAGGTCTGTATCATGTAACTAGGGGTCCACCAGAGTGGATCTCATTTGAGAAGTTCGTGATTTTAATTTTGATATTACATCAATGAATTCAAAATTATCCCATACAAATATAAATTATCTATAACGTACGTATTAAAGGCGACCCTTTATATTGTAGATCTATTGAGCTATTGAACAATTATTGAAAATTGTAATATCTCATTTAAAAATATAATTTTAGCCTACAGGTAACTAAAATATAGCGTGGCAGAATCTAAATAGGAAATGTAGACAGTAGTGTTTTTTTTATTTTTTTATGTTTTTATTTGGCTTTTTCCTTGTTCAACTTATATTGCAAATTGTGCCTTTTATGTAACAAAAATTATGGAATGACAGTATGAAACCAACTAAGCTGGAGAATCGCTGGAGAATCATTTGAGACGATGCCACCCTGATAAAATGTATTTAGGTTTGAAAAAACATTTAAATGGTCAATGAAAAAGTCTAGAGAAGACCCGCAATGCACAAAATCTTTGACATCAAAAAGTTCAGATGATTGCTTGCATGTGTCTTTAAATATCAAGTTATATAACTTATTGCCCATTTCGAAGATTATCCCACTATAGGCCAACAGCCACTAAAGAAGTTTCAAAAACTAATTTGTTCACAAACCTGCATGTTTTATTACTAAATAACTCCTTTCAGCAACAAAACAGCTCAAAGGCCTATTGAAGAAATGAGTTGTGACACGGGAGGCTTCTAATGTAATTAGTTGCACATTATTTCTTCAGGTAAGTGGATGAATCAACCGTAATGAAGCATTTTTTATTGGCACAATGGCATATGCACATTTTATTATGGATAAAAAAAAACACCAAATTATTTTTCTGAAAACTGATAATTGACTACAAAGACGTATCAATATTGAATGTTTTTAAGGACTACTTGAAAGAGAAAGCAATGGCTTTATCACCGCATAATATCAATAGCAATGAATGGAGCTCTTTTCATGTTTGAGTTCTACTGTGGATAGTGTACCTGGAATGTTAGTAATACCGTGAGTTTTACATCGACAGGTTAAAAATCTGAGTGGTGGATTACATGATTATTTTAAATTTTTAGGCACCCCAGTTTACTGAAGCAATTCGCGTTGAATACACGATTTCTTGCTGAAATATGTTCAGACAATGACGATAAATTTCATCATTTTTTCATTCACATTGAAGTTCGATGGTTCTCATAAAATGTTTTGTTTCACACGATTTTTTTCTTTTGACACTGTATCGCAGTTCTGGATGCTAAAGGTCTTATTATAAAACGAAATTAAATCGGAAGAAAATCACGCCCATTTAACAGATTCGTTTGGTAAATTCAGTGAAATTAATTTACATGTGGTATTTATTACTTTTTTTTAGTTTTAACATTACTAGGCTAGAAATCAATTTTAAAAAATACATTTGAGGTTCACGAATCAGTGAATTGCATTGGATGGCTGCCTGGTCGTGCGATTTGCGCGCTGGACTGTCGCTCAGATTTATCGATGGTCTCGGGTTCAAGAGGGAGGTACAAGAGGGAGGGGCAAGAGGGAGGGGCAAGAGGGAGGGTCAAGAGGGTGGGGCAAGAGGGAGGGGCAAGAGGGAGGTACAAGAGGGAGGGGCAAAAGGGTGGGGCAAGAGGGTGGGGCAAGAGAGGAGGGGCAAGGGGGAGGGGCAAGAGGGTGGGGCAAGAGGGAGGTACAAAAGGGAGGGGCAAGAGGAGGGACAAGAGGGAGGGGCAAGAGGGAGGGACAAGAGGGAGGGGCAAGAGGGAGGGACAAGAGGGAGGGGCAAGAGGGATTCGGACAGAGACAGAGAGAGATTTACAGAAATGTAGAGAGGAAGATAGATGATCAGAAAGAAAGATAGAAGAAAAGCATAAATTTAACAAAAATATGAAATTTCGCAAAAAGAATTAGAAGTACAGACATCAGAATCCTTCCACCCAAAAATTTCCACGGAATCCTCCTGTTAATAAAAGTATTAAAAAATCTATATTAACATTAGGGTTCATTAAAAAAAACTTTACAAATCAAAAAGGAATATAATTACATGTTATTTAACTTAAGTTAGGCCAATATTAGAATATGTATCTTCTGTTTGGGTACCAGCAACTCAAGAAAATATAAAGAAATTAGAACAAATACAAAATAGAGCAGTGAGATTTATAACAATCGAATATTCACATTTGACCAGAGAAACAGTGTGTAGCACAATTAGTAAAATCACTAAATGTAGAGGTACTTCAGGACAGAAGAATACAAAAGTAAGGTATCAATAATACATAAAACGCTGAACCATAATTGACTAGTACAAAAAAACAAAACCTAATAATAGAAGACACAAAGTTGTAGACACATTTCTTATTTTATACGCTAGGACAAATTTGTACAAGTGTTCCTTCCCTTTCTAGTGCCATTAGAGAATAGATTGCAACTGTCTTTATTTTGAATCCATCACTTTTTTTTTTTGATAACATATTTGCTTCCATTTTCTGCTATATATGACAAGTACATAATACATAACAGATGACATCGTCAAACATTGACATTGACATTTGTCAGGGGTCATTTCTTGCTTTGGCTTTAGTTGTCTCAATAGGCTAGTTAGGGGGTTTCTTAAATACTCAATTACAATTAATGATTACTTGCTTGGCTCATAAAGGGTTACTTATTTAAGAAAAATTAATACTCAATATACTTCAACTCTAACTCCAGCCGTATTGAATACCAAAAATTCTTTAATATCAAATAAAGCACACAAGTATTTCACTCTCAAGAAATAATACAAACACCAGTCCAGGAAGAGACTAGACCGGTTAAAAGACCTCACTAACTAACACACTGTCTCGCACATTCAACGAAGGCTAAACCATTCAGTTCATAACACGTGCAAGACTGTTCACATTCATAACCTGGGAGTACTTAAACAAGGGGATATAACTATCGTACCAAAATATCAAAGTTACATATTAACTCTCGCCATACCTCCCCCTGACAACACTGACATTTGTATTTCAGATCAGAATCATCTACAAATATCATCCATGATAATCATATTACATTACTACACTATTTCTGTAACAAGTTTACAATGAAGTGCCAATCAAACATCAACACAGATCTACAGGCTTATATGAGGGAATGAAGGTGTTGGTTTCTGATTTTGAAGCTGCAGTTTCTTGTTTCTCTAATAACGTATACGAGAACATGACATTGAAGAATCGATTCTTTTTTGCAGCAATAGTATACATCACTGAACAGATTAATAATATAATCATGTTAGACAAAGATGGAGGCGCATTTCTTACTCTATATGCTATGTTTAAGAAAAATACTGAATGTCAAAAGGAAAAAATACCAAGTCCTTCGAAGAGCGGGTCTGAAAAGCATCCACACAATCCTGATGCAGTCTCAGCTGTGATGGGCAGAACACGTCTGCAGTATGGAAGACCACCGCATCCCTAAACGACTACTGTGTAGACAATTAAGGGAAGGAAAGCGCTCGCAAGGCGGACAAAGAAAACGCTTCAGGGACACCCTCAAAGCTTCTCTGAAGGCGTTCAGCATAGACCCAGCCACCTGGCAGACAGAGGCACATGACAGAGCATCATGGCGTCGCGCTGTGAAAACTTGCGCACAATATGCTATGGAAAAGAGAACAGCGCTGGCAGAAGAGAAGTGCCAGAAAAGAAAAGCAAGGCCAATGACACTAGTTCGAGCTGGAATAACCTGCCCAGTGTGCAGCCGAACATTCCGGGCTGATATAAATCTCACCAACCACATGAGGAGGCACCAAATCCCAGTGCAACGCCCTCAGCCCCCTGGATGACAAAAGTGGTCATCATCTAACCACGATGAAGGAACTATATTTATGCTAGGACAAATTCGCATAAATGTTCCTTTTTCTTTGATGACATTAATGCATGAAATAGGTTGCCTGAATCAGACAGAAAATAAAACAGTGATGTAACAGAGCTTAAGTGTAATTAAATGCACGAATAGATTAGCACAGGGATAGGTATAGGAATACTTATTTAGGAAAAAAAGTAACAGATACAAACACCCCCTTCCTTACAAATAGCAATTTACGTAAACAAGGTCAAGCGAGAAATATGTCTGGTATACGATACATATCCCGAGACATTTCATCAAGCATTTTTATGTTTCGGACATAGACGAAACTTCGAATGATGTACAATGTACGATTGATTTCTCTGTATGACATGAATTTGACGTATTGTCTTATAACAAAACGCTCTCACATATTTGGTGATGGAAAGGCGGTTTTATTTTTAGCTTCTTTTGGCGTACAGCTTGGGAGGAGGGGGTATTTTCTAATGGGAAGCAAGAGAGTGTTAACGAAGGCAACTGGCCAAGACGGGGGGGGGGGGGAGGGGGCAAGACGGAGAAGTTAATGCCCTGAGGCTAAGTGAAGGCGTCTTCACGTGCTCGATTTCAGGTCAGTTACCCCCCCCCCTTTTTGAGGGATACACCCCCCGTTGTTTTCTTGTTTACTGTCATCTTGGTGAGGTCCGTGTGGATGCTGTATGTTTAGTGAGACACGTCAAAAGTGATACACACATTGTAACATAACTTTAGTTGTTACATATAACTTTAGTTGTTATAACAGATTTGTTTTTTCTTAGAAAGGTGTACGTACAAATGCAACGAACACATTTTGGCCAAACTGACCGCCCAACTAGTTACTATCCATGTAACACACAACGAGCTATCATATTGACCAACACGATGTATACGCTATATAATATATATATATATATATATATATATATATAAGTATATATTAATAACAGTGACTATAGAAAGTATTTATTACTCATTGAACGCATTGATAATCCATAAAGCTCTATACCCCACCAAATTTGGCTATAACTCATCTACTAGTGTAGATTCTGTACTTTTATATATGATAGCCGATGATTGTTGTGTTTTTTTCTTTGAATCTATACGATTTGATATTGTGCATTGTTATTAGTATGCTAATTATATAGTAGGAGTTTAATTAGAAATTGTTCCTGTATTTGAATTTGTAAGACATCTTGCATTAAAACATTTAACCCTAAAAGTGCTGAGCCTGTTTTACAATGAATGGAATTACAATTCTGATGTTTGGAGGCTAAATTACCACACGCGTTGTAAGGGTTAATAAACGAAAGAGAGAAAAAATCAGAAATTAAAATCAGGCTTTTGAAAGATATAAGTGGCATGGTGGCAGAGGGTTAAAGCGCTTGGCTTCAGAACCAAGGGATCTTGAGTTCGAAGCCCCGTGAAGACTGGGATTTCGAATTTCGGGCTTCTCAGGACGCCCCGTAGTCTATTCAACTGACATTAGTTGGGGAAAGTAAAGGAGGTTGATATCTGTGGTTTGAAAGGGTTAACCTAAGCCAGAAGATAGTATGTTTAGGCGTGAAGCAGTGGCGTAGCAAGGGAATTGGGGAGCCCGGGGGCTTGATCACTTTAGGAGCCCCTTGCATTTTGATATTCTACATCATGACATGAGGTAATGGCGTAATACTTAATATTAAATGTAAAAGAAATAATTTTAGAACTCATTTGGAGCCCCCGTCAAGTGGTGACCAGGGGGATTTTCAAATTCTTCCCCTATTCTCCCAGCATAGCTACGCCACTGGCGTGAAGTCATAAGCATAAAATGATATTCAACCACCCTTTCGTAAAATACGCATTTTTGACTAATCATGAGTCGACTTGAAATGAAATACTAGTTTAGTCATTCCTTGTGACCTTAGTAATCATTTTAGCTGGCCTATAATATATATCTAGACGTCTGTCTAAATAATTGTCATTCGAAGAGGAAGTAGTTCCTTGACCTCCTCACCCTACTGATATCAAGCGGGAAATCTGCCTAGTTAGAAGATGACAGGTCAGCGTGCTAGAGATGGACCAATATGGCAGTAAGTACCTTCATCTCTAGTGTTGTCAAATTTGAGAGAAAATAATTTACCCCAGACAGCTAATTGTGGTAAATAAGTCTTGTAGTCGGTTTAAGTCTGGACGTACCAAATTGGTGAACCTGACGTAGGACAACATGAAAGCTAGCAACTAGACCTTGACACTTCTGTTCTAGATAATCTCGTTACCAGATTGTTCAGTTTGACAGCCGATTTCATAAGCACTTAAAAATGGGTCGAATATTTAGTGTTAGCTGTCAGAAACAGGTTTTTTAGAGCTAGAGTTGGAGTGATTAGTGATAACGTAATGGGAACTAAGCTTGTTCCAATTCTAGACTGATATAGGAAGATAAGTTTACCCATCTCATCTCTGCCTGTGGTCCCTTATGGGGAATAGGTCACCTACCAGCTTCCTCCAGGCATCTCGGTTCTGGGCGAGTCTCTCCAACTGTGCTCACGTCTTGCCCATCTGCTTGGCATCTGCTTCCAAATCGCGGCGCCATGTATTCCTGGGCCGTCCCCTCTTCCTCTTTCCTTAGGGGCTTCAGGTTAGGGCTTGCCTTGTTATGTTGGATGCACGCTGGCGAAGTTTGTGACCTATCAATCTCCAGCGTCTCTGAAGGATATCTAATGCAATGTGCTTCAGTTTTTTTTCTTTGCCGCTATTCCTCATCTCATAGTCATCATATTTGATGCGCTTCTTAAAAAATTTCTGTATTCTTAAAAAAAACTTAAAAACTTAAATTTATTTCTAAAACCTTCCTGCTTAATGAAAACAGAAAATATCCTTAGGATTATTGAAAATATAAATGATAAAAATGTCGCAATCAGTTTGAGAAATGAAAACCAAATTTTTATTTAAAATCCTTTTTTTTTTTTAAAAAACAAGCTGTTATAAGTGAAAGAATTCCGCATTTACAAATATATCTGTTCATAATGTAGAAGTTATTTCCTTTATTCGATATGAAACAAAATAATTAACTACTGCTAAGCCCTTCCGCGGTGCCGAAAAAAAAATAAAAAAAAATTGAGGTATCGCTGAAAGAATTGCAGGAACAGATAACACCTGCGAAAAGCCGAACAATCAATAGAGGTAGTCGACTCTGGTGTTGAAAATTAAACACGTTTAAAAATTATGAACGGAACCATCGAATGTCACCTACTTCTAGCTGTCTATAAATGCTCCCTCTTGCTACGTTGTTAAGAAAGCGTCTCGTTTATGTCGACTTCTAATTCGTTCCGTCTTTTTAAAAGATCCATCACGTCATCGTCACTAAGTAAACACTTCCCCCCCCCCTTTTTCCGAAACAAATAACTAATTCCTAATCGTGCCATAACATTGAGAAATTGTGTGTGTGTGTGTGTGATATTGATTTGTGTCTTGTCTATGCCAATGAATAATTGTGCAAAGTTTTAACTTGATCTGAGATTGGGTGTAGGAGAAATAAATGTGTACAACATTTTTTACCAGACAGACAGAGTTGATATAAGTTATGACAGACAGGGTTAAATTAAGTTATGACAGACAGGGTTAAATTAAGTTATGACAGACAGGGTTGAATTAAGTTATGACAGACAGGGTTGAATTAAGTTATGACAGACAGAGTTGAGATAAGTTATGTATAAATGGTTTGAAGAATGGGAGGAAGAAGGAATTAGATTAAAAAGGTCATCAGAAAGAGCGAGAGAACCAGTAGAGAGAGATAGAGAGAGAAAGAGAGACAGAGAGAGATAGAGAGAGAGAAAGAAAGACAGAGAAAGAATGAGAGAGAGATAGAGAAAGATATAGAGAGAAAAAGAGAGACAGAGACAGAAAGAGAGAAATAGAGAGATATAGAGAGAAAGAGAGACAGAGAGAGATATAGAGAGAAAGAGAGACAGAGAGAGAAAGAGAGACACAGAGAGATAGAGAGAGAAAGAGAGACGGAGAAAGAATAAGCGAGCGAGATAGAGAAAGATAGAGAGAGAAAAAGAGAGAAAGAGAGACAGAGAGAAATAGATAGATATAGAGAGAAAGAGAGACAGAGAGATTGAGAGAGAATGAGAGACAGAGACAGAGAGAGAGAGAGAGAGAAAGAATGAGAGAGAAAGAAAGAGAGAGAGAGAGAGAAAGAGAGAAGGAGAGAAATAGAGAGATGGAGAGAGAAATAGAGAGATTGAGAGAGAATAAAAGACAGAGATAGAGAGAGAAAGAGAAACAGAGAGAAAGAATGAGAGAGAAAGAAAGATATAGAGAGAAAAAAAGAGAGAGAAAGAGAAATAGAGAGAAAGAGAGACGGAGAGAAAGAGAGACGGAGAGAAAGAGAGACAGAGAGAAAGAGAGACAGAGAGAAAGAAAAAGATTTACGTTTAAGTCAAAAGAGACTGTTGAAGTCAAAGCGATGAGGCAAACAAATCTATTAAAAAGCATTTCCCCATTAAAATAGCTTGCGGGAGGTAATCCATTGTCTTGTGACATTCCGATATTCTCCCCTTCATCACAGTCTAACAATTTTTTTTTACCAACACATTTACAGTCAGTCCAGGCAGTACTCTGACACTGCAATAACACGGGCAGGAAACACGTGACTGGCAAGACTTCATACATTTTAACAGAATTTTCTAACAATATTGTTGATTTTATTTTTTTAAATTTCTTTTGACTTAGTCTTAAGGATAACAGGATATAGTCAAGACTACTTGATCTACACCATAAAGAAACATTCCACAGAACTAAAATATAGATTGATATTCGCCAGTCGCATTTACGTTGCAGCAATGGTTCATCCCATGTAGCTAAATTCCAGCACTATCGCAAGGATGTGATTTCCGATACTTATCGTGGATAGTTATGTGACGTCTTGTGACAGAATTTCAGTTTTGGTTAATCTTATTGTAGGATTGAGCTCTTGGTATGCAGCTGCCAACGCATCTATTGGGTGAACTTCACAGCCATGCAAGTAAAGAGAAGATTCAAGGGCAACTCCAATGTATGGCTAGTGCATGGTTTAAAGTTGAACAAATGTTTTCAATATTACAAGTGCTGAATTACAAAATGACGGGTAAACTCCAAGTTGACTTTTCAAACCAGCACTAACAATGGAACATGAGAGGTGGGATCAAAAAGTGGTACTAAGTACACTCTATTACTATTTCTATATCTTTATGTAAGCGTCTTTTATTTGCCTTTAAATAATGTCTGAAGAGTATTTCTGACGAGCCTCCCTGTGACTTGAAGCCCCGCCCTCCCCTTACCCTGTATAATCTCATTACGTGTGGAAAAAAAGTTGTAGCCAGGATCATAAGGATTTCTTCTGAGCTTCTGTCTTTTACACGGTTAAAAATGAAAATCTGTTCTCTGGAGAATACAAGAAGAATTAAAGGAAAATAAAATAAAAAAGTAGGGTGTCGCACGCAAAGGGAATAAATATCTACATTGGCAACCAGACTTTTCATGAGCTCGGCTTTTAAACCAATGTTGTGAGGTTTAATATTGGTCGGGGGGAAAAGGAAATAAAAATGAAGAAGAAAAAAAAAAACCATTTAAGTGTCCTATAGCAATGTCTGTGCGTGTTTGTGCTGGTGGTCTTGCCGTTTGATTTACTGCTTCACTCTAGTTATCTAATGTTTTTCTGAGTCAAAACTGAAATCGAAGTTTGATCGTTTCTGTTTTTGGTTTTAGATAATGGTCGATTTTTTTAATGGCCTTCCTAGGCTAAAAGCCGCTTTAGGATTTGTGCTGTTAGTTTGTCCGTCCGTACATTTGTTTATTACTTTTAGATCTCATAAACTAAACGAGCTATTTACAATTTAATTTTACCGTCAGGCTATAAATAAGTGCAAAGGCAACTTGTTAAGGTTAGGTTATTTGAAAGCAAACCCGTTTCTTTTAAAAATGTGTTGATGTTTTAAAAATACACTAACTAATACTTCATCCCGAGACGTTTGGCCAGTGGTCTTCAAACTGTCTCTTATTTATATCATCTTATAAAATACAGAAGATTACGTCCTACACATATAATACATGCACACCATTTTTAAACAGCTCTAACTAGATGTATTAGGTACATAGTGCTTTAAAGAGGTGATGTGTATACGTTACGGGGAAAGTAATTGACGTCATTTTCACTCCTACATCATAGGACTAAATTTAAATATAAATTTTAAGTACTGTTTAATGACTGTAATAAAGGGGAAAAAATCAAATATTACAAACTTTTTTTTTTCACTTAGTATGAGTTATGTATGCATATTTGAATGTGTATACATTTGTAACAAAGCCGTTTGATTTCTAAGTAGTTTGCATTCGATGAAGATTGTGAGTTAATTCTAGTGAACGCACAACTCACCCGCATGGGCCAGCTACGAGTTTATGACTAACACAGACTTAAACAATATTATATGGCTTCTTTTCTAACTTAAGTTTGAGATCGTGAGGCCTCGGTAAATACCTGGATCTGATGTTGTAATGACTCTTTGCTGCACGCCACCATTGCATTATTATGTCGGTGCTAGACTCGAGAGAATGTTATAAAGACATATTTGAGTCATATGGCACAGCCGACGGTAATCTATTAATTTGGGTGTGATAAGGGCACCATACATCAACGGCTCTCATCAGAGTAATACAGTTTTATGGTGATACCAAAGTTAATCTATTGATCTATTTGGGTGAGAGGCACGCAGGGTCTGGTATATGATACAACCCAATTTTTATTTATTTGATCGCACAGTTGTTATCATAGAAGAGTTGGTTTAAAATTAATCTTACTGTTATCGACGGTCATTGACTTGAAGCACCAAACTGCTGGTGGACAACTAAATCGCTGTAGGTGTACGATATCTTACTTTGTAAAGATGTATTTTAAAAAAATTGGAGAGATTTGTGATTTTGGGCACATCGGCACAATTTAGGCCATATCGTGCCTGCAGTCCCTCAAGGGCCACTCTCCCTCCACACAACAAAGGCCAAATTCTATAGTCAAATCATTAAAATCAAGGTCTATTCACAGTTAAAATAGTAGAGGTAGTAAAAATTTAATAATTTGGTAAAAATCTAATGTAAATAGTACATGTCTACAGAATTCATAAATCAGATCTTCGTAGACAACCCCACTTCCCGGATAAAGCCCAGTACCTTCCCAGGGTCGACATTATTGAATAGTGTTTTTAGATTAGTGGCTCTAAAATATTTTTCCCTGACATCCTGGTATCTGGGGCAGTCGATGAGGATATGTTCCACGGTGAGGCGAGAGTCACAATACTCACAAAGTGGGGGCTCTTTTTCTTCAGCACAAAAGAGTGCGTGATGTAGGTGTGACCAATCCTAAGTCTGGACATGGTCGTGCTACCACGCCTTGTCAGACCCTTAGATGTGGACCGCCACCTGACATCCGCCACAATCTGCCTGAGTTTATTGTGAGTCTCAGCCTCCCATCGGTCCTGCCACTCTTGGTAGGTGGCAGAGGCAATACTTTGTCTCAGGTCAGAGCAAGGAATTTGGGTTCCTTACACCGCATGATTTAGGGCTCTCTTTGCTTCTCTGTCTGCGGCTTCGTTTCCCTAAATGCCCACATGGGAGGGGACCCAGATGAAGGTGACATCCCTATGGTCGGCTGTTATTTGGTCCAACAGCTTCAGGCTCTTATGTATCAATGGAATGTCAGTCTTCATCCGCCCCAAAGCTTGCAATGCAGATTTGGAGTCGGAGCAGATTATAAATTTCCTCCTTTCTGATGCTTTGACGGCCATAAGTGCAAGCGATATTGCATGCAATTCGGCCGTAAAGATGGAGCAGCCATTGGGGAGTCTACGGGAGATTGTTTTGTTTCGAAAGGAGCAGGCACACGCGACCTTTCCATCCATTTTGGATCCGTCTGTGTAGATGGTGCCACAATCTCCGTAGCTCTCTTGCAGTTCCCTAAAGTGGACTTGTAGTATGCTTGGGTCTGTATTTTCTTTTTTTAAATTAAGGAGGGATAAATTTAATTTGGGTTTATTCATTAGCCAAGGAGGATTCTGAGGGGTTTCTATTTTAGAGATTTGGTCAATGGGTGGAGTTAAATGTTGGATGGGTTCTCTCATTCGAAGGCCTAACGGCTGTATGACGTTAGGCCTTCGATTGTATAATTCTACCTCTGTGGGGTTAAATATGGAATCGAAAGCAGGGTTCGTGGGGTTGGATTTTAGCTTGACTATATACTGCATTGCAAGCTTTTTCATTCTTATATCCATGGGGAGTTCTCCAGCATCCACATGGAGGCTTGGGATAGGTGATGTACGAAACGCGCCGAGACATAGACGCAGGGCAGCATTTTGTATTGGTTCCAGTATTTTTAGGTACGACTTCCTTGCTGCTCCATATATTATGGATCCGTAGTCTAGCTTGGATCGAATTAGACTCCGATATAGCAGCAGCAAGGTATCTCTGTCAGCTCCCCAGTCCGTATGGCTGAGCACTCTAAGTATGTTTAATGACTTTTGGCATTTCCTCTTAAGTTCCTTAATGTAGGGGAGAAAGTTAAATTTGGAATCTAGAGTGAGGCCTAAAAATTTTGTAGTTTTCACGACAGGGATCTTCTTTTTGTGTATAAATAGTTCAGGGCCTGGGTGGAGTCCCCTTAAATTACAAAAATGCATACTAACTGTTTTGGAGTCCGAAAATTTAAAACCGTTATCGTTTACCCAATTTTGAATTTTGTTTAAACATAACTGTAATTTTCTTTCTAGGGTGTTCATGTTTTTCCCATAAGTAAAAATGACAAAGTCATCAACATACAAAGAGCACTCTATGCCAGGGGACAGAGCATTTATGATGCTATTTATTTTAATGTTGAACAGGGTGACTGACAGAATGCTGCCCTGGGGTACACCCATTTCCTGGTCATGAGTGTCAGAAGCGGAGTTGCCCACCCGAACCTGAAATTTTCGGTCTTTCAGGAATTCCCCCACAAAACAGGGAAGATGTCCCTTAAGCCCCATAAGCTCCAGGTCACGTAGAATGCCATGTTTCCAGGTTGTGTCATTGGCCTTTTCTATATCGAAGAATACAGCTACTAGATGTTCTCTTCTGAGTAATGCATTTCTAATACAAGCTTCCAGCCTTACCAGGTGGTCAGTTGTTGTCCGCCCTTGCCGGAATCCGCACTGGTAGTTAGAGATCACTTTATTCCTCTCCAGGTACCAGACCAGCCTACTGTTAATCATTCTTTCCATGGTTTTGCAGATGCAGCTTGTTAGTGCTATTGGTCGATAGTTAGCTGGGTCAGAGCCGTCTCTTCCCGGTTTAGGTATCGGTATAACTGTGGCTTTCCTCCAGCTGTTTGGGAAGGCGCCTGTTTGCCACACACAGTTATAGACCCCTAGCAGGACTGCCAATGAGGGTTCGGGAAGGTGCTTGAGGAACTGGTAATGGATTTCATCTTCTCCAGGTGCTGTGTCATGTGACTTGTCTAGCGATTCCCTCAGTTCCTCAAGCGAGAACGGTTTGTTGTAGTCTTCATTGTTCTCTGACCTGAAATCAATGGAGTGTCTTTCCTTCCTAGTTTTGACTTTTTGGAACTCTGGCGTGTAATGTGCAGTGGATGACTTTTCTGCTATTGAGGATGCAAGGCAGTCAGCTATTTCTCTGGGGGACGTGACAGTTCGTCCTTGGTTTTTTAAATGCCCTATTGCATTTGATTCTTTCCCTTTGATTCGCCTTACTGCCTTCCAGACCGCTTTAGCAGAAGTTTTGGCATCCAGACTGCCGACAAAACTTCTCCAGGAATACCTTTTGGCTGACCGTATGGTTTGTCTAGCCTGAATAGCTTTAGGTTTTCCTGGGAAGGATTTTTTATAAATGCAGCCAGTCGTTTTTTCCTATCGCCAATAGCACTTTTGCAGGTTGTATCAAACCATGGTTTGCTAGGCCGTTTTGGATTTGCGGAGGTTAGGGGGACAAATTTCCTGGCTATACTAAGTAGCTTGCTAGCAAAGGTATCAGTTGGGTTCTGTTCATCGAGGATATTTTCTGTGATATCCTCTGAGCATCTTTTTTGGAATTGTTCCCAATCGGCCTTATTCAGTTTCCACCGCTGAGGTCGTCCCAATGAGGGGAGATTGTTAGTAATGATGATTGGGAAGTGATCACTTCCCCGTAGATCATTGCTAACTGACCATTTAAAGTCATCCGGAAGTCCAGGGACGCATACGGTGAGGTCAATGCATGTGAGAGATCCAGTTCCTGGGTGCAAGTAGGTCGGTGATGCATCATTAAGTATGCATAAATCATGTTGGAGGAAGATATCCTCCAGCATACGGCCTCTTGTGTCGGTATTGTTGGATCCCCACATGGTGTTATGGGCATTGAAATCCCCAAGGATTATGTAAGGCCGGAGAGTTGTTTCAATAGGTCCTCCATGTCTGTTTGGTTTAATGGAGCGCGTGGTGGTAGATACAGGCTGCAGCAAGTGATAACCTTGTGAAGGGTTATCCTAGCTGCTACGGCCTGTAGTGTGGTCTGTAGTTCTACCCTCTCATGGGGGATGCTATCCTTTACAAGGATACAGACTCCACCTGATGCTCTCTCTGCATCCTCAACATTCTTGCTGTAAGCACTGTAGCTTCGAAAGCTGATGCTATCTTTCAGAAATGTTTCCTGTAGGCAGACAGCTACAGGAGTCTCAGAGTCCATCAGTAGCTGCATTTCCTCATAATTGGCCTTGAGGCCTCTACAATTCCACTGTACAATTCTGGAATCCATGGCTTATTCTAGATGACCTACTTGGAGCTATTTGGCCTTGGGAGGCCCCCGGAGGGGTTTCCCTTAATTCCAGTGACCTTGGTATTTTTATTCTTGGGTTTGGATGGAGAGGAGGACAACCCCCTTTTGGGGGAAGTCTTTCTCTCTGGAGAGAGGAGATCCCTCTGGTTAGAGCGGAGGTTATTTCCTCCTCGCTCACCTCGGGCATCCTCTCCGCTTTGATTTCTCCCCTTAGGGAGTTGGTCAACCTCTAATTCGGTAGAGGTTGGGGTGTCTGACTGGTTTCTCTGAGGAGTATTGGTTTTGACTAGCTGCTCAGTCTCCATGCTCTCATCAGCGAGCACAGAGAACCTGTTCTTTAGCATGACAACAGGGCTTTCTTGTTTCTTCAGAGGTGTGTTCTTTGGCGGTGTTTTCTTCTGAGTTGGAGGAGGAGGAGGGGTTGGTGGGGTCAATGTGTCCGTCTGTGTGGCTATGGATCTTCCTATCTTAGCAACAGCATGGGCATAGGTCTTTGTCAAGCCGAATTGGCCCTTGGATAGGGCCAATACAGCCGATTTTGCCTGGCTGAAGGTACATCCATTTCTTGCCTTGTACTCCTGCACGGCAACCTCCTGTTTCCACACAGGGCAGTCCTTGGAGTAGGCTGAGTGGCCAGCGTGACAGTTTGGGCATTTGAACTGGGCTGTGCAGCCCTTGTCCTCATGACCTTCTCCAGCACATCTGGCACACACAGTGTTCCTCTTGCAGACTGCCGCGCCGTGTCCATAACCCTGGCACTTGAAGCACCTCATGGGATTAGGTATGTAGGGCCTCACTGGAACTCGTAGGTATCCTGCCTTCACATACTCTGGCGGTGTCCTAGTTCCAAATTTGAGGATAATAGTGGCGGTTTTGACCTCCTCACCATCCCTGCGCCTGGTAATGCGCCGGGTATGGGTGACTCCTTCAATGCCCTCCACTACTTCCTTCTCGGAACATTCCTTAGGTCCCTAGAGCTGATTACACCTCTGCTGGTGTTCAGACTCTTGTGTGGCATGACTTCCACTTGGAGATCACAGAGTCTTCTGCATCTTAAAAGCCCATCAGAGTGTATCTTGCTATCAACTTCTACTAGAAGTTCCAAAGACTTGTGTAGCTTAGACACATGTGCACCTAACCACAAGAAATGATGGTCAGGTAGCACAGCTTTTTGTGGCCTCCTCCTTTCTATCCTCCATACGGCGTCTTTGGCCCAGACATAGGTCTGGGGCAAGTAGTTTTTTTGAAGTTTTTTTATCCATAGGTGTTCTTATTAGTTCGGCACATGTGCTCCCCACCCGCCTTCGAGTCCAACAAGAAGACGGGTCATTCGGAAGTCCAGAATGAGCCCGCCATGTGCCCGATACAGCAGCTCCCTGATTGACCCTCAAGCCACCGCCCTTCAGCATAGGTAGCTCGGCATGACCAGCCGGTTGACCCAGAGCGGGCCATCTGGGCCTCAGGTCTAGGGGAACTTGGAGCCAAAGTATTGTGTTGTGGTGGTTTATCCTCAGATAGCCACCACTCAAACACCAGGATCTCTTTATCCCCCCTTACCCGTCGCAGTCCAAGGCAAACGGACTGGTCTAGGACGTAGTGAGATATTTAGAGATAAGGAGACAGAGTGATGATCAATGAAGGCAGACTTAGGAAAAGAGGAGGCAGACACAATGATAGAAAAGAAGTAGGGCACTTTTGAGCTCCAAAAGTGCTAAGGAAAGAGGAGCGCCGTTTAACGTCATGTCTCGGGACGCTAAAAAATTGGAATTGCTTCTTTGTGAACAACACTGAATAGCGTTTTTTTTTTTCTTCTGTACAATATAAACAAAATTCAACTTGAGATAAAAAGAAATAAATGTAGACTCTAGCAATAATATAGCATTCTTTTTTAAGCATAATCTAACTAACCACAAAAACTTTGGCAATATGGAGTCGTCTCTGGCCTAGACAGCTGACGACAATGCCGTTTCTCTAGCATTCACACTATATAGCCTGGTCATAGCCACCAACCAATAGCTAACTTCTTCTCACTGTCAATATTTTCAGTTTTCAGATACACATACTCCATAACACATAGACTAGTCTTATTGACCAGATATCCGACGCTAAGACGATATAGGTCTAAATCAATATGTAAATTTACCTCATTATCTAAAAATTTAATTTTAAATTAATATCGCTTGTTAATACGACATCACAATTTTTTTTTAAAATCTGAAACAACTAAGTGGGGTTTCCGTTGTATCAGATTTTAGCACGTAACCAACCTGAAACTAGGTTGGTTATAATCAAAATCATTTGTACATTATTTTCTACCCTGTTATGATAAAACTTCAATTACATTTTTGTTTGTCATCAGAAAACATTACTTTTGGTATAGAATTAGAGAAGAATGCATGTTCTTTTTATAAAACACGAAATTAAAGTTTATAAATAAAAATTTAATTGAATTTAATGGGGTCAAATCAACGATGGTATCGTTTATTGGGATAGAAAGAGTTAAAAAGGGTACTGCTAAAATTCCTGGTGAAGATCTTTGTGCCCTCATATGAAGCAATAGCTCCACTCTTTAAAAAAAATATATTCATATATGCCTGATTAAAAATTTTATATGAGCTTACAGTGTCGACAAGGTAATGAGTTTAGTAAGACAATAAGCGCATGTATATTATAAATCATACTCAGCCCCAAGGATCACCGTAAGCGGACAGCCCCTTGATGTGGTAGACCGCTTCACATATCTAAGTAGTATAGTGTCAAATGACGCCTTACGTTCAAGGTAAGTTGATAACCGTCTGGCCAGGGCCAGTATCGCTTTTGGACGCCTTCGGGCGAGAGTTTGGCGGATGTCCTTGCGAACGCCAGTATGGTCAGTATAGAGGGACTTCTTTTGGTCCGACAGTTGCGCTGGGTAGGGCAAGTATCCCGTATGGGAGACCAACGTATGCCAAAGGCAGTCTTTTTTGGTGAGCTAAAAGGTGGTCGACGTAACAGAGGAGCTTCAAAGACCAGCCTAGGCATCAATTTGCCTTGGCTGACATATACACAATTTCAATACACGAAGGAGACGAGTTTTAGCGGCCCCTGAAAGTCGATTAACACTCGTACAGCTGTTCTTATCCTTTTTTAGCTATCTTAGCTTTTTACTACTCACAACGATGCGGCGACCCAACATTAACATTATTTTCCTACATAAACATAAACTGTGCTTTTGCTAATGGTATATAATGTAATCCTCATTTGAACAATTGTTATGTTTATTCTGGAAAATTCATGTATCGCAAAATATATATATATATATATATTATTGAAAATGAAACAGATCCGGGTTATGACTGCTACACTAAATCCATATTTCCTTTACAGTTTGCTTTATCGCTATTAATGAGCTCAAAAAACTCTTTCTTTCTTTAGAGCACTTTCATCTTTGACTGCGAATGGACTACTGGCAGGTGCAAAAGGTCAGATTAAAAAATCATGTTTTTTTTGATGTTCTTAGGTGACCCCCAGCAATTCGTTATTCGACCCCCGAGGGGGTCGGATCCACAGGCTGAGAACCTCTGCGCAAGGTCCGTTTTACCGTCCGGTTTTGGTGTCAAAAAGTGAGAAAAGATATTGAATTTCGTATACCGTGATATTTCTGATCTTTTAGAGTTCTGATATAAGATTACCCTTTTCTTTTTTTTTAAAGCGAAAATATTATTAAAGAAATATATTACTAAATTTACGCGTTTTTTTCTTATACAAGCTACTTGTGTTTTAAATATATGATAAAAATGTTTTACATAATTCGGATGTTCCTTCAGAGCTGAAGATAGTTTACTTCCTAGTCCAAAACTCCCGCAGGACGACGGGGGATGGGAGCGGGCAGGGTTTGAACCCTCGACCGTCGATAAATCCGAACGACAGTCAGCGCGCAAACCGCACGACCAGGCAGCCATGATAAGTTTTGTTTTAAACGAAAAAAAACATTTAGTATGCAAGCCGAATATGATTCAAAACAACAATTAATAAGCACATTAATATATTCCAGAAGAAAATTGCAACAAAGCAACTATAAAGGGAAATGTTTCTTCCATGAGGCCCTTAAATATGAGATAGGCCTTTTAATAAACAATAGATAATCATCAATAACATCAGTCAGACAAGGGGTTACATTGAAACCGAATTCTCATTACAATTAGTTCACTGATCAGTTATTTAAATATTAGCAATGTAGTAATAATAATAGTATCTTGTGTTATCAAATCGTTATTCGGACTAACAATTCAATAGTATCGGCAACACTTTCGAAATGTGGACATCTCTTCCTCTGTGTTTCATCCTGCTCTGTGCTTTCAAACAAAGATCAGCTCAGGATTCGAACCCGAACCCCTTTGATAGGGATTAAGCGGTTTGTTCCACCCAGCACATGTCCAGATAAATATATAAAAAACTGAACTAAATAGTGTGAATGCCATTAAAAAAAAAAGGGGGGGGGGAAGGCCAATATATTAGAAAACTTGAGTTTTGAAATTTAAAAAATAAACATGCAACTCGTTGAGTGAATCAGACTTTAAATGTTGCAAAAGTTAAAAAGAAATAGACACACCAATAAGGTAAGCGACTGACTAGAAAGGCTAAAGTTCAAAGACCCTGTACGCTGTATTAGACTCAAGTAAAACTGCCCAAAGAGTCGGGCGGGTATCTCCATACAGGAAGAAACCCCCGCCCCCAACTGAACCAGGCATAACTCTCTTAAGACCTCTCGCACTATCGAACCCATTTCCGTGTCGGTGTAGCACTATTACACTAGCGTGTGTGTGTGTGTGTGAGTGTGTGTGTGAGTATGTGTGTGTGAGTGTGTGTGTGTGTGTGTGAGTGTGTGCTTTTCGATTTTCCTGGCGGCGTCGACACAGGAATCAGAGTTGTTGTTTTTTTTCAGATCCAAACAAAATATGTTCGAATCGGACAGTTGCCCTGTTCTGTTGTACCAGTCTCATAGAAGTATGGAATTGGTTCCTCTCATAAATCTTTTGCGATATTTTTTTAATTATTTTCAAACAGCAATTTTGACGGCATATAATGAACCAAAAAAAAAAAGACAATACAATGGGCATTCATCCGACGGCTATCATTCCGGACTTTGTTCTGATGTAGGGGACTGATTGTCCCTCGTCACGTGAACATCGGAACAATAGTTTATCTGCACAACATTGGGCTCACATGTAGTGATCAATACGCACAGGCTCCTAATCAAGCCATTGCAACATATAAATAAAAGCTGTACTAAAATATAATTGAAATAAATACCAATTAGGAATAATCACAGTTGTCTACCGTTAAAAAATTAAGGGTGCTTATGGCCCTTGGGATCTTACAGTAAATGTAATCGTTCCCCTTTCAGACCTTGAGGTCTATAGGGCAGATGGTGTAAAGGTCCACTGATTTTGTGGCCAACGGTTAACGAGGGTGTCATGTGGCCAGCACACAACGCCTTTACCTTTCCCATGTAAGGTACACATTAGAGCTGGGTGGACTCAGAGGCGCCCGAAGATCCCGAAATTAAAAGTCCAAGTCTCCACCAGGATTTGAACCCTAGACCAGTGTTCGGAAGTCAAGCGCTTTATCGCTCAGCTACCGCGCCTTCCTTGCTATCCTAAAGACCAACTGAGGAGTTTTTTTTCGAAATTGAGATAGCGACTGATTTAGATAGTAGATAGCATCAAAGTCGTTCCTAAAATTTTGAGATTTTAGAAAAGCGTATTTATATTAGAAAAAGTAATTTGAATGTTTAAAAAAAACGACATTTGAAAATCAACTTTAATGGCCGAAAGCGGAAGTGACGTCTTGTAATGGACTGAGAAAATGTAAATAAAACTAGACATGGCTGGATACGTTATTGATAGCGATTCAGATGATATACTTATCTAAATCTAGCTGTCAAACAATTTTAAATGATACTTATCATGGGATGCACCAAAATGCCCTGAAGATAACTCTTCTACTTTTTCAAAATATATTAAAGAGCAAACTATTTAATTAATATAATTATAGATAGATTAATAGATAGGACTACTACTTGCTTATTGTCACGTCCCTAGTGACACCTCATTGTTTACAAAATGAGGACATTGTACCTATCTCAAATCAGGTCAGCGTACCCACGCTTAAATGCCAGAAAAAACACAGATTAAAACTTAGTTCAAGACTACAGCAGGGAAACAAAATTAACATAGCTTAAATTACAAAAACAGTTCCTAGTGACACCTCGTTGTTCACAGAATGGGACATTGTACCTATCTCAAATCGGGTTAGCGCGCTCGCGCTTTAATGCCAGAAGGACGCCGATTAAAACTAGGTTCAAGGCTACAGCAGGGAGACATAATTGGCGTAGGTTAAATTACAGAAACAATTGAGGGGAAAATTAAATGTAAACGAGTCAAGGAGTCAAGGATGGGTATTGAGATGTCACGGTTCTTGATTCTAAAGAAAGATATAAAAGCGGAGTGTTAGCTTGAGACGAGAGAGAGAGCTAGAAAGTTAGGCTTAGAAGTCGCTAAGTTTTAAAGTAAATATTTACTCATTTTATTGAACATTTTCACTGAATCCTGTATCTGTTTTATATATCTTTGTACATACATTTATTGTTTCAAGTTCAAGTTTTAAATAATTAAAACTCAAGAAACATATCAGCACTTTGTTACTTCATTGATTATTAAAGTGTTTGAACTATAAACAAGGCACCTCCGAACCCACATATGTCACAAATTTATAGCATCAAGAACTCCAAGTCAAATAAACACAATAAACACGTGACACTTATTACTAGGACTAGTCACTAGAGTACTGAGTATAGTTAGAGACTTAGATTAGAGTACCTCAGTAGAGTAGGCTTACTATTAGATTAGAGTAGCTCAGTAGAGTAGACTTACTAGAGTCACTGGATCTATCATCTAGGACTAGGTATACTACCGTATATTATACAGTCTACAAGTCTATTTACTATTATAATTTTTATTATCTCTAATTCTAGCTAGGCCTAGGCCTTCTAACACTGTTACTAGTCACTCACTAGATCTAGTTATAATTATAATACTTGACTTGTAATACACACGGTATTAATACGAATAGTTTATAAACTAGTAGATTTAAGACATTTAAGTAGATCTAGAGTAATCTAGACTAGCCTCTATGTTAAGTCTAAGCCCAGTCGCCAACATTTTAATTTTTTAATGCTTGAATTTGTATATCTCTGTAATAGTAAGACCTAGTGAGTAGTGTCCTAGCATAATTCATAGATATAAATAAAATATTATATTAGTCAAGGACTAAAGCCTAAGCTAAATCTATATAGAATATATTTATAATAGATCTTATATAGTAATTATATATCCCTTACTATACTTATTAATAAGGCTAGACTTTAGATCTACAAAAAAATAATAAGTCATCATTTATATTGATAATATTAAATACAGAATACAGATCTATACTAAACACATGCGATATGTTTTTAAGTCTTAAACTTAAACAGGGCCGATCCTAATGATAGCGGGGCCCTATGTGAAACTGATTGCGCAGGGCCTAGTCAGGAGATTTTATGAGCTTTCATGAGATTTCCAGGTTTTATATATACCGGTATATATATATATATATATATATATATATATATATATATATATATATATATATATATATATATATATATATATATATATTAATATATATATATATATATATTTAACAATTGCACCTAGAATTAGCGCGGGGCCTATGAAAGTGCAGGGCCCAGTGCGACCGCATAGGTTGCAGTGGCTTAAGACCGGCCCTGGTCTTAAATATATTAGATTGCCTAAACCTAGAGTAGAGTAATTTATTATTATTAATTACAATAAGAGATAGATGTTTATGTTAGATCAGATCTAGTTCTATATATATGTATACATAATGAAGTATAAATGTTAATAAATAAATTTTTTAAAATCTATTTTACAGAAAACATATATGACATGTGGCATACAGACAAGTTTACTAGATGGATCTTTCATCATTTTGGAAATACAAGAAGAGTTAATATTGCCTGTTTCTATTGTGAAACAAATCACAGAAGCATTCTACAATTTTATTTTATATAATAAATACCAATAAATGTAAATACAAAATCACAGTTTAATAGAGTTCTTCATTATACACACAACATTATTTTAGTCATGTTCCTTTTCACTTGCTAGGTTTAGACAAAGTTTCGAATCAGGATTTAATATTATTATGTCATATAGCCCAAAACTCCAGCAGGATGTTAGTTAATGGCAGTGGGTAATGTTTGAACCTGAGACCACAGAGAAGACAGTTCGGAGCGCAAACCAAACAACTTTCTGCGTTTTGAAACTTATTCAAATTTTGATCATTTCTATGTTATTGCATATTTGAATGTCCATTGCAATGATGACTTGATCTGTAAAGGGGTTACATTTCTAAAAAATAAGAGTTGGATCTCATTCTTCGAATGATGATATTTATTACAAATTGCAACGTGGAATAAATGTTAGAGGCCAAAAGAAAATCTTCTGCCGAGGGAAGACGTAGACGTCGTAAAGAACATTTAAATTGACCACCAGCTGAAAATAGTTATATCTTCGCTGGACGCGGCAAAATATCTAGTTTGCAGCTAGGGCTGCATAGCCATCATGGAAAATAATGCATTCCTCATTAATCTTTCGACTCGACTGCCAGCCTTATTTATTAAATACTTTAAATTATGAATAGCTCTGCATTTTTTAATAACAATATTAAATATATATATATATATTCAGTGATTAACAGGCAATAATTGGGTTACTAAAATTTAATAAAATGAGTTGCATAACTACATCAACAGTAGCCTATATGCATGACTTAATATTATATTGATACTACAATTTATTTTCCACTTCCCTCACTTCTCAGAGAAAAGAAAAAAACAACAACTCCTTTTCCAGTAGGATAATCTCTTTCATTTATAGTCTAAACACAATTTAAAACTTTTTTTTACAGTTACAGATTAACTTGCTAACTTAACTATCTAATGATTCTATTCCAATCAACAAATGAGTCAAGCGTGGGATAAATTAAAATTCTTCAATTTTTATATATAGATTTATAGAACTATTTAACTTAAGTATATAGGCCCGAATATATTTAAGTAATAGTGTAACAAAATCCATATTTCGTATATTAATATTATAGAATTGGTAGATCTAGGTCTAATTTTTGCCTTATAGATTAGTTTTTAGAAATTTAGATCTAGTACATCTATATCAGACTACTTTTAAGTCTAGATTAAGGTTAAAGCTATTTGCTAGTGTTGTACGGGGTTGTGACTAGATTTAAACTAAATATAATCGTGTACTACAATAACTACATTGAATGAGCTCAACATTGTAATTAATGTTGTTTTTATCCCCATATTGGGCATATTTAGGGACGACTATAGGTTAATAATCACTATTAATTATATAGATAGAGTATATAATTTTAAACTTTGTTTTTCTAGATCTAGGCCCAGCACCTCGATCGGATCAGTATAAATAGAACTATATAGATAGGTCTAATCTCTAAATATCCAATACTACTATTACTAGATCTAGACTTTATCTAATTGAATTTAGATCTAAATTTAGGTCTTCTTCATACATCATTAATGATCTGAGAAAAGAAGATCTAGCTCTTGATCAAAAGCAGTAGATGTAGAACTAGAATAAGCCTGAAGCAGTAACATAAGCCATACATTGCGTAACTTGACTAAAACGAAACATGTGAACTGAGGCGCGCGGTACTGCGTGGGCTGAAACGCTGTTTGCTTGACTAGATCAAGAATAAGCCGACAAACAGTAGACCTAACATGCAAAGCCATAAATTGCGTGATTTGACCTAATTTCCCCAACTCTAACATCCACTTTTTATAAATTCGTGTTTTAGTCGCCTTTGTTTTCAGAAACTGGCATTACTGTAAAAAGGAATAGGGAAATACTGAAAAATTTGACCTAATTTCCCCTAAACTACGTCATCGACCTTGGTTGTCTGGGAAATACTGATCTCGAATGGCTTCGAGATTGTGAAATTTAATAGTCCCTAAAACGCACATTAAATTGCTTATATCTAAATAACTACAAAGAATATATGTCTAATATTTCGTATGTATGTTTTTTTTAAGCATTATGAAACTAAAAAAAAGTATTACACCGGTTTCCGCGCCTGACCCCAAAACCTCTTCAGTTGGTCTTTAAGTCAGCAATTATTTCTGACATTATCGAATTATAAAATCTAAAGTGTACACTAAAATCATTCAACTTACTTCTCTAAAAATTAAGTGCTTTTCAGATGCGTAAAAATTTTTAGGAACCCATTTTCTTTATAAGTGATCTTTCTTTTTTAGTGCCAGTAAAGTATGGAATGTGTTGCCTTAAAATTAAATTAATTAAATAGTGTCCTTGTGGTCATAAATTAGGTTCAATAAAACAGTTAATTAAATAGTGTTCTTGTAATCATAAATTAGGATCAATAAACCAGTTTAAGTCTTAAAGTAATCCTGGAAACGATATGACTTAGAGCTTAGGTCCTCAATCGACATAAAAGACTTGAGTTACGTTAGCACAGGGGTTCTCAACCTGTGGGTCGCGACCCCCTTGGGGGTCGATTGACCATTTGCCAGGGGTTGCCTAAGACCATCGAAAATATTGATTGTTATTGTCTACTCTTCTATTGCTGTATGTGTGTGCTTTAGGGGGGGGGGGTCGCGGCAGAGTGGGGGAATATAAAAATAGGTCGCCGAGCTTAAAAGGTTGAGAACCGCTGCGTTAGCAAGCTATAAGTTATTCCAGCGTACTCGATACAAAGTGTTTAGTTTAATAGATTATGAGAATGCAGTCAACCTTTAATTCTCAGGAAATGACGTTCGAGCGTCCTTGGAGATGAGGGTAACATAGAGAGGGGAGGGGCAGTGCCCTGGAATCATCTTGATCTAATTATCACTAATGTTTTTAATAGCTTTGCAATGCAACTTTATGTTTGGCTCTTGAAAACAAAACCTCTTTCGACTGCTTCCTCTCAATCTCTCCCCCCCCTCTCTCTCTCTCTCTCTCTCTCTCACACACACACACACAGACGCCCGTACCAACACACTGAAACATCCAGCTTCAAGTTAGTATTGATCGCTCATAAAATAAAATGTCCATAAATTGTAATCGATAAAATGCTCTTTTCAAAGCGAGTTTAATTTGTTCTGACATCGATGAAATTATTATTTTATCCCCCCATAATGGCCTAATGGACATACGCAGAAACAGCTTTTCAAGAGAGAGAGAGACTTGAAGATTGGTTCATCCCTCTCTGAATCTGGTTCCCAGGAAGAGAGGGCGCCATTTTATTTTCTACATTTAAATATGAGGGTAATATTACTAAACCAATACGAGCAAATATATTTGAATATTGATATTCAGCATCACATTGTTTGAGATTGTCACGGTTGGTTGAACTAATTATATGATGTTAGACATGTACTTTATTTGTTTTTATCTCTCTCTATATATAATTGTCTTCGTGACACAACCATGCGAGACATAACGGTGAAAAAGTCATGGAAAGATAATTTTTTTTTTTTTTTTGCAAGTCGGACTAGGGTTATCCCACGTAACTTTCGCGGTGACAAAGATCGAGGCTCAAAAAAAAAAAAGAGGGGGAGGGGGAAATGTGTACTTTATGTACTTTTCTTTGTTAATAGATATTTTACAAATATATGGTTCCGTAAGGCTGTCAGTGCCAATAGCGATAATAAATATATAAGCAATCCACTACCTATAAAATGCTTCTAATGGTATTCATCTAAAACAGCCTCTGACAGCAAGTCCGATCCATGGCCTTGACGTGTGGCTTAGATATTGAGTCCGGGGGAACTGTTTTCAATAACAGGAGAAAAGGCAAAGGCGATTAACAGGCGCTTAAACCAGTAAGCTTCAGGCAGGAGGGGGTCGTTAGAATTGGTTTGCTATTCATCAAGGAAAAGGAAAGCTCTGAATTCAAATCTCTGCTGCCTAGCAGCTATACCCAAACATGGGAAAGGCGTCGGGAGTCAACCTTGAGGAAATATGAGGAGCAGCTAAAGCGCAGGTTGCAGAGCCTGTGACGCCGCTGACTCAAAACTGTATCGGCAATTGCCTTTCTTTTGGATACATCAGCAGCGTGGAGAATGGGGGAACTGATGTGTGGGCGACATCGTTCCAAAAATAGCTAATGGCCAGGCATTCTTCTCATTTCTAGGAGATGATTCATAGTCGGTACGGGCCAAAAGGAGGGCATATGTTTCAAATAACGTACCTTGAAAACATACTGAAAAAAAAAAAAACACTAGATTTTTAAAGTTGCCACCAATAAAACGTTCTTTTAATGATAGCATTCTTTTTGTTTTTCTATCTATGTTGATCACGATCACAGAATGCCACAAGGTCGACTTCCACAAGACATTCGGTATGGTGGATCTAAAAGAAGGCTGGTAGCCCACTTTTAAGGTAGACTGATGTATGCTAATGCGACATGATGCTCTTAAAAATCGACACGAACAGTTACGAAAAAGAGACAAAAGGTAAGCCCACACGGAAAGCAAGCATAAAGCAAGTGTTCTGGACTATACACCAGAAGTAGAAAGAAAGGTGAAAGTGCATCAGCACCAGATGATATACGGAGACGCGTTTGCTCAGCGGTAAAGCGCTTGGCTTCAGAGCCGAGGGGTACCGGTTTGGAGCCCTAGTGAAGACTGGGATTTTTAATTTCGAGATTTTTCTGCACCTCTGAGTCCACCCAGCACTAATGGGTACCTGAAATTAGTTAGGGAAACTAAAAGGCGGTTGGTCATTGTGCTTACCACATGACACCCTCGTTAACCGTGGGCCAAATAAACAGTTAACCTTTACATCACCTGCCCCATAGATCGCAAGGTCTGTAAGGGAAACTTTACTTAACCTGGTGAATACAGATGCCCAACCTGTGACCGCAGCTGTGTGCCTCTTTCATTACAAAAGTTCCTGAAATGGGGAGAGATTATTTCTCGAGACAAAAAAAAATGCCAAAGCAACTCGCATTTTCAATACAACTAAATGGCAATGTATTTACTGACCAGTGAGTCAATAAATAGCAGCATTAACTCATGTGTAATATTGAGCTCTGTTTGATCCATTTCGAGTTAAATATCACCAAAAAAAGTAACACAATAAAATAACAAAGTTTCATAAAAAAATGCTTTCAAAAATCAATTTCGTCTTGACGAGTTTGATGGTCGTGTATCATTTCTAAATTTATTCATTTCGGTGTTCAAAATGTTCGTATTTATTTAACTTACGACCTTTTAAAAAAAAATATTCTTTAACACGGCCTCAGTGGACATTATCGGCTCATTGTCTTCAGTAAAGATTTCGATGACAAATGGATGCTCTTAAAGAAAAAAACAACATCAACGAGTAGTTCTTGCTAATTATATATGAGTGTTTCTCCAGTATTGATGACAAATAGGTATTGGCTCACTAAAAAGTCTATAACTCAATAACTTCTTATTAAAATGTCACAATTTTCTTTTCATTTCACTTAGAAATGGTTTACCTATAAATTGTGATATTTTGAGCTTGAAAGGTGCATTGTGGAATTTTAAAATTGTAGAAAATGTGTGAAATAGTGCACAAAATGGCAACTTTTGATGTAACATGGAATACCAGGCTTAGGTTGAAGTAATATTCTACTAAAAGCAAAGATTATTGAGCAGACATTTTTGTTGAAATAGGTTAACAATATAATGTTATTGCATTATCTATTTCTTTTTATTTTATAGTTACTTTGATATTACTAGATGTCGCCGTAAAAAATGTGTCACAGGTGTGTCACGTATTACGAATTGAATTCTACTTTTAAATGGCTTGCCTAGGGGAACGTGACAATAGAAAAGCAGTTGTGTCACTTATCTTAAGTCTGAATTTAATCAAAGACTTACAATGAATAACAAAAAAAAATGACACAAGAAATCGGAAGGTAAACTATCAACTTAATGTTTAATCAAATATAAAGTTACAAGAAAGAAAAAATAAACATTTACTCAATACAGAATTGATGTGTTGACCAAAACCCTTCTACAAAAATGGCATGTAAAAATATTACAATACAAGAGTTTGAAAATGTAATTACAAATACAAGCAAGGCCTTTAAAAAAAAAACTTACATGATCAAGTGGTATACCACGCACGGGTCGCGCAATGTCTCCGCTATTCTGTCTCACGGCTGTCTCCGTATGTCTGTCTGTCAACGTCACGCGGGCGGTCTTTATATAATATACCGCGCGTCGACCTCAAGACAAATCCAGTGATTTCTAGAACCAAATACGTCATCAATTTCCCAGATCTAGAACGCTCTTCAAAGAGACAGAAGAAAAAAAACACCCTCCTTTCAACCAGAGGTACACACACAGGTCAAGGACCGGTCACTGTCTGTGTGGCTTGACGAATAAAAAAAACTTATTACACAAGGGGCAGACAACCTCCCCGTCTCTCGACCGCAACAGGTCAAAGAAGAAAAAAACAATGCCTAGATACGTAACACCTCCCTCCTAAAAATAAAAAGTTTACATTTCCACGAAATGGAAATCTTTTTAGAATTACAAAAAATATTTACATTACAGAATGTATTTATCATGATATATATATAAAAATATATACATCAAAATACTTTTTACAATCTAGATAAGGCATCGGCGATAACATTTTCGCTGCCTTTTATGTGTTTAAGATCTAGGTTGTACTCTTGTAAAAATAAACTCCACCTGAGAAGTCGTTGGTTCTTGCCAGACATTTTGTGGATAAATGTAAGGGGATTGTGGTCAGTAAATACAACCAGTGGCCATCTGGACCCACTGATATAAAAATCAAAGTGTTGTATAGAAAGAATCAACCCAAGACATTCTTTTTCCACAGTAGAATAATTTCTTTGATGTCTATTAAATTTCTTGGAAAAGAAACAAATAGGGTGCTCTACTTGGAAATTATCGTCTTGGTAAAGGACTGACCCAACACCTGTGTCACTGGCGTCAATAGCTAACCTAAAAGGTTTTCCGAAGTCAGGAGCCATCAAAATGGGGGAGCTAGATAATATCTGCTTGATTTGGTTAAAGGCTTTCTGACATTCATCCGTCCAAGTAAATCGGACGTTCTTTCTCAGGAAGTTTGTTAAAGGACTGGCAATGACAGAAAAATTTTCGCAAAATTTTCTATAATATCCAGACATTCCCAAAAATCTTCGGAGTTGTTTCCGATCAGCAGGAATAGGGAAAGCTTGGATAGCTTCTACTTTGGCCATTACAGGTTTCACCTGGCCTTGTCCTACAATATGGCCTAAGTATTGGATTGAAGCCTGGCAAAAATCACTCTTACTCAGGTTTACAGTAATTTTTGCATGTAACAGTTTAGTAAAAAGACAATGCAGTTGTTTACAATGGCTAGAAAAATCTTGGCTAAAAATTACTACATCGTCTATGTATGCGTGGCAATTCTCCATGTCAGCAAGCAGGGCATTTATCATTCTCTGGAAAGTGGCAGGAGCATTCTTCATGCCAAATGGCATCACTTTGTATTGGTACAGACCATCAGGGGTGACAAAGGCGGAGATTTCCTTTGCCCTATCAGTCAGGGGAACCTGCCAATAACCTGAAAGTAGGTCTATTTTGGTGATGTACTTAGCGTCACCAATACGATCTATGAGATCGTCTATCCTAGGGATAGGAAACGAATCGGTCTTTGTTACAGCATTTACCTTACGGTAGTCTGTACAAAAACGATAAGTCTTGTCCTGTTTAGGTATCAAGACACATGGGGAGCTCCAGCTACTGGAACTTGGTTCAATGAGGTCATTTTCAAGCATATACTTGATTTCTGACCTAAGTATGCAAGTTTTTCAGGGTTGACCCTGTAAGGATGCTGCTTGACTGGAGTAGCCTCGCCAACATCTACATCATGCATTATAACATTAGTCTGTTTTGGTACATCAGAAAAAATGTCATTAAATTCATTAATGAGTTTCATGATAACTGGCCTTTCTGTCGAAGACAGATGAGACAGTTTTACATCCAAATTCTGTAATACAAAAGAATTAGGTATTTTGTATTGTCCAAATTTCTCCTTTACAATATCATCATCAATAGGAGAAACATGGCTATTTGAACAACTTTTGACTGTATTTAAAACACAATTACTCTTCTCTGAGTGATCTGGCCGAGATACATAAGGCTTCAGCATGTTTATATGACATAACTGAGTCTTTTTCCTACGGTCAGGGGTTTTGATTGTGTAATTGAGGTCACTACTTTTGGTCTCAATTTCATAGGGACCAAAATATCTGGCTTGCAAGGGTTGACCTGGTATGGGCAAAAATACAAGCACCTTATCCCCGGGAGAAAATTCTCTAACACGGGCCTTTCTATCATACCAGCGTTTCATGCTGGATTGGGTGTTTTGTAAGTTATTTTTGGCCAGAACACAAGCATCATAAAGTCTAGTTTTAAACTTACTTACATAGTCTAAAAGTCCTTCAGTGGCTGTTGGTGACAACAAAGTCTCTTTTATACATTTCAAGGGACCGCGCACCGAATGGCCAAAGACTAAGTCAAAAGGGCTGAATCCCAACGATTCCTGGACGGATTCACGGGTTGCAAACAGCAGCATGTGGATTCCTTTGTCCCAGTCTTTTTCGTGCTCAAAGCAATAGGTTCGGATCATGTTCTTGAGGGTCTGATGGAATCGCTCAAGAGCGCCTTGCGACTCGGCATGATACGCACTCGACATGCAGTGTTTGATGCCCAACTGAGTCATGATTGCTTGAAAAGATTGGCCGTGAAATTCGTTCCTTGGTCCGATTGGATGGACTTTGGTAGACCAAATAGAGTAAAGAACTTGATTAAGGCCTTCACAATGTTTGATGCTTTTATGTTCCTTAGAGGAATAGCCTCAGGAAAACGAGTTGAAGCACACATAATGGCCAACAGGTATTGGTTGCCAGCTTTTGTCCTTGGGAGAGGACCAACACAGTCAATAAGTACTCTGCTGAAAGGTTCTTCAAAGGCTGGAATCGGCTTCAGAGGAGCAACAGGGATCTTTTGATTTGGCTTGCCAACCATCTGACAGGCATGACAAGATCGGCAGTACTGGATGACATCTTTCTTCAAACGTGGCCAGAAGAAGTGTGACATAATCTTGTGGTATGTCTTGTGGATGCCGAGATGACCTGACATTGGTGTGTCATGAGCCAGATTCATGATGTACGCTCGGTATCTTTCTGGTAACACGATTTGATGGCATATTCTCCATTCTTCTTCGTTGGATGCGTCTGGAGGTTTCCATTTCCTGAAGAGCATATCATCTTGGATGTAGTAGCACGTTGATGCTAGCTCTGCCTCTTGTGATGTCATTGCGGTTTCTCGGAGTTTGGCGAGCTCTGGATCCTTCTTTTGGTCCTCAATCAACTGTTTTCGAGTTGATGCCGGCTTTTCAGAATTTGGCGTTGGTTCTTCTTCAAGAGAAGCAAAGAATGTGGTGCTCAAGTCCACATCATCGTGGTTACTGTTGGCTTTGATGACGTTCTCTTCTTGAGATGCTTTCAACCTCATTGCCCTTGTTACTGCACACGCTTGATATAACTCTAGGTCTTCCTCGGGTGTGGCAGATAAGTCGGGTGTTTGAGTGACGATGGGTTCGGCTATCATCTTTCCACCTGCTAAGTCATTGCCTAACAGCAACGAGATGCCTTCCAATGGTAATGTTGGTCGGACACCTACAACAACCGGTCCAGTAATGAGATTTGACTTTATGTCGATTAGATGTAGAGGCACATCTATACATCCAAGCTCTACGCCTCGTAACAGGATGCTCTTCCCAGTCGATGATGATTTAGACAAGGGCAAGATACCCTCTAAAAGTAACGATTGTGAGGCACCTGTGTCTCTCAAAATGGTGATAGGTCGTAGACTTGTAGAATCACCGGGAAGTGATACGAATCCTTCCGAAATGAAAGGCTTAAAATCCTCTAATAAAACATCAATTTTGGTTGATGCAGACTGGACTTGGGTCGAACTCTCGCTGGAGTCATTGACATCTCTAGGAGACGCAGTGGAGAAACTCTTTCTTGAGTCAGTAGAACATCTTTTGGATGTATTTGGAGAACTCTTGATGGAGTCATTGGAACATCGGGGTGATGTCTTATGGGAACTCTTGATAGAGTCATGGGAACATCGGGATGATGTATTATGGGAACTCTGGATAGAGTCATTGGAACATCGGGGTGATGTCTTATGGGAACTCTGGATAGAGTCATGGGAACATCGGGATGATGTATTATGGGAACTCTGGATAGAGTCATGGGAACATCGGGATGATGTATTATGGGAACTCTGGATAGAGTCATTGGAACATCGGCTTGATGTATTTGAAAAACTCTTGTTTGAGTCATTGGAACATCGGCTTGATGTATTTGAAAAACTCTTGTTTGAGTCATTGGAACATCGGCTTGATGTATTTGAAGAACTCACTGTTGAGTCATTTGAACACCGTGGAGACATTTTCGGAGAGTCTTGTACAGTCAATACATTTGAAACAGGTGGTGTCGAGGTATTCTTGATATGACTTGAGGATGAGGGAGTAAACCTCGACGACCACTGTACTGTACAAGCGCTGACTTTTGAAGGAGCTTTTTCGTTTCTCTTCCTCAATTTCCAGCAATCGTCAATTTTATGGCCTTCTCGTTTGCAGTAGGAACAAGTAGCTTTACTTGTAGTAGGTTTTCTGTCGTTTGTACTGCTGTTCTTGATGTAGTTGCTAGCAATGGACTCAGGCTGTTTGACTTGTTTTGGCTTGACATCCGTCGTATACTTGGCAAATTGATGTGATATTATATAATCGTCTGCCAACACTGCAGCCTTGTGCACATCTTCCTCGCCACGATCAGCTATATGCGTACGGACGTCCAGCCGCACACAACTCTTGAACTCTTCCATCAGCATTAGGTTCTTGAATTTTGCAAAGTCGGTGCCGATTTCCCTGGAAGTGAGCCATTTCTCAAAGCGTCGCTCCTTTTCCCGCAGGAATTCTACATGGGTTTGGCCATCCGATTTGCGACAATCCCTGAACTGCTTTCGGTAAGCTTCCGGAACAAGTTCATATGCCTTAAGAATTAAGGCCTTAACAACATTATAATCTTTTTGTTGTTCAATGGTCAAAGAACAAAATACCTCTGCAGCTCTACCAGTCAAAACTGTTTGCAGCAAAGTGGGCCACAAAGTTTCAGGTACATTAAAATTTTTCACAGCAAGTTCAAATTGAGGAAAATAATTGTCAATTGTGGCTTCATTAAAGCGTGGAATTATTTTCAAAAATTTTATTGCTTCAGCAGTATGACTGGCAGGGGAAGAATCTGGTCTTACATTAGCAGCTAACTCTAATTTTTTTAACTCTATTTGTAATTTCATTTCCATTTCTTTCTGCTCTAATTCTTTTTGTTTAATTTCCTTCTGGGCTTCTATTTCCATTTCTTTCTGCTCTCTAGCCGCTGCAAGCTCTAATTCTTTTTGTTTAATTTCTCTCTGCTCTCTAGCCGCTGCAAGCTCTAATTCTTTTTGTTTAATTTCTCTCTGCTCTCTAGCCGTCTGGGCTTCTATTTCCATTTGTTTTAATTTTATCTGAAGTTCTAAATCTGATTTACCCTCATCGGGTCTAAGGGTTTCTAAAAGGTCTTCAGAAAACACTTCCTCGTCTACATAATGGATTACAATGTTATCTCTGATTTCTTGTTTAAGGGCATTTGATTTTATTTTTAACCCTAAATGTTTAGAAATAAGGACCAGTTCCTTCCTAGTAAAAACATCAAGCTCTTCCACAGAGGGATTTGCAAGAAAAACCTGAATATCCATGACTAACTAGCAAACGATCAAGCAAAAATATGTATACAATGTAAATATACAGTACAAAATCAGTACAACAAAAAAACCTTAAGAGAGTTTGGTCAATACTATTGATACTTTACTTCCGACTCTTTGACACAAAAAAAAATTTTTGTTAAAGTCAACTTCGCCTTTACAAAATTACTCAAGTAAGACGAAAATAGGTTCAGAAAAATATCCGGGACGAAAGCCCTCAAACTTCTTTTGTCACGTATTACGAATTGAATTCTACTTTTAAATGGCTTGCCTAGGGGAACGTGACAATAGAAAAGCAGTTGTGTCACTTATCTTAAGTCTGAATTTAATCAAAGACTTACAATGAATAACAAAAAAAAATGACACAAGAAATCGGAAGGTAAACTATCAACTTAATGTTTAATCAAATATAAAGTTACAAGAAAGAAAAAATAAACATTTACTCAATACAGAATTGATGTGTTGACCAAAACCCTTCTACAAAAATGGCATGTAAAAATATTACAATACAAGAGTTTGAAAATGTAATTACAAATACAAGCAAGGCCTTTAAAAAAAAAACTTACATGATCAAGTGGTATACCACGCACGGGTCGCGCAATGTCTCCGCTATTCTGTCTCACGGCTGTCTCCGTATGTCTGTCTGTCAACGTCACGCGGGCGGTCTTTATATAATCTACCGCGCGTCGACCTCAAGACAAATCCAGTGATTTCTAGAACCAAATACGTCATCAATTTCCCAGATCTAGAACGCTCTTCAAAGAGACAGAAGAAAAAAAACACCCTCCTTTCAACCAGAGGTACACACACAGGTCAAGGACCGGTCACTGTCTGTGTGGCTTGACGAATAAAAAAAACTTATTACACAAGGGGCAGACAACCTCCCCGTCTCTCGACCGCAACAGGTCAAAGAAGAAAAAAACAATGCCTAGATACGTAACAGGTGCATCACATGGTGTCCCACTTAACTTGAAATTTTAAACCTTTATCAATTGTAAACAAAGTAAAGGATTCTGCTCCCTAGTATGTTTTTGTTACTAAAAGCATCTATGATTAATTTACACAGTGTAATTTTTCTTTGAAACTGTAAAAATTTACATAATTTTAGTAAAATAGGTCTTGGTGTCCCAGGTGAAGCACCTCAAACGCCCTTGACAAAAAGAACAATATTTTTTTAAACAAAGTTATTAATGTGATGGGAATTAATTAATGGTATCTCTGATACTGCTTAGTACACAATAAGCTCCATTTTCTTGGGAAAAGGCTACATAGTAATTAACAGGAGACATTAATAGACATGGTGTCCCACATTTTTTCATTGTAGCACCCGAAACGCCTCATGTTAAATGATACCAGAAAATCTCAGAGATCTAGATATAAGTAGTTCTCTCACCAAAGTTTTGAATTATAATGAGAATTAAGCTTATTATTCTCAAGTTTGATCTAAAATACATAGAATACTATTTTTTAATCTAAGTTAATGTAAACCTTATTGTTTTATCATTGTCTGTGGTGCTTCACGGGACACTAAACAAGTCTTGATCTAGAAAAAGTTCTTGTGTAGATTTAAATCTACTCTATATTTCAATTTATATGTAAATCTAGTTTTGGATCTTGTTCTTGGTACATTGAAAGTCATAGAGCTGTTTTAGTCTATGATTAGGTCATGTTTGAGGCAGTTATGTGTAATATATTTTAAAATGATTATTGAACACACACACACAAAGGTCTAGTACATTCATTTGTGGTTATAGAAAACTATTTTGTGATTCATTGATAAAAGAAAAATTGGTAATGTATTTACAAACTTTAAAAAAATTGTATTTCAGCATGTATTAACAAAAAAAACTATATATTTCATATTGGTGTCCCGTTATAGCACCCGCAACATCTTGTGATATAATAGTTATGTTATAATAAATGCTTGAATTATTGTTGAGATATTGCAGCAAATAAAAGCCTATATATTTAGCTACAATGCAAGTATAGCATAAATTCTTTTTTCTTATAAAAAATCTTATTCAAAAAACTTTTACCAGTAGTGTTACAGGTGCTACGGTGTCCCATTTTTTTAAATTGAGCGCAAACATTATGTAAGTGCTCAAAAACTTCAATTTCTCTATCTAGCTGCTTAATACAATAGAAACATTCAAATTATGCTAAGAAAGCAAACAAATTAACAGTTAGTTGTACTTTAATCATCAATGGTGTCCCGGTGATGCACCTGAAATACAATAGTGGGTACCCCTATTGCCAGCACTGCTGAGGAAATGTATGTATTCCAATTCATTTTCTATTGATAAATTCTTAAAGTACAATGGGTGAAGAAATGAATACACTTAAAATGAAACCAAAAACTTCCATTTTAATTTTTGACCTAATGTGACACTTTTTGATACCAGTACTGGAGAAACACTCAGATATATAGATCCGTGCAAATAATGCCCGGAAATGGACTATCTCTTTTGTTTTTTTGCGCGCGATGACGCGCGAAAATTTAAATGCTAACTAGATCTAGATATTACTGATCTAAATAATGCTGAGTTCATTTCAATGTGTCAGTTTATATGAAGTTTTCAAACTGATTGGGAATTAATTGGTTGATTAGTTCTAATTCATCTAGACTGGATCTAGAACTAGAGATATTTTACAATGTCAGGCACCAATGATAAAATTGACGTAAATCTAGATTTAAAATAAATAATATATGAGATCTATATCTAGATCATAGTAAATCTAATTCTAGTCTAGATTCTAGATCGAGAAGTGACCATGTGTGTACTAGACTTAGATTTAGAACTTATTTAGATTCAAATACATTTAACTATAGATTTAGAGCAGTGGTTCCCAAACTTTTTGTCTCGTAGACCCCTTGCCATGTTTTCTGGTTTTCCATAGACCCCCGCTCGGTGGTCACCTTGCCTGCTCGCATCTCCCGTCGGGAGATTTGGGATTGGGTGTAATTATCCACATAATCTGAAGGAGCATCCAAAAGATTTTATACAAAACTTATTATGTGACCTTGTAAAGCACAACAACAAGATCACTATTCTCCAATGTTGAAATAGAAGGAAATAGAAGGCTGACTGACTTGCCAAATGTGAGAAAACAAATACACACTTCAACATCGCACTCTATCCTGAAGAAATGAAGAAACTAATAGTGAATTGTAAAAACGAGAAATGGACAAGCTCTCATTCGATATACAAGAAAGATGACACCTATTATAAACTATCCCGATTGGACCACCTATAACTGTTCACATCAGAACCGTATACATTATAATGAGAAAATATATGTTCCGGGAGCTTAAAATTGGGGCCATTGTAATTAGCCCTTTTGGAGTCTCACCAGAGAATGCCAAACATGTCTTCAAAGTTGCATTCTTCATCAAGAGTCCCAAAACAAGACACCGGCCACAAAACCCAAACATGAAATTCTTTTAATGATATAAGTTTGGGTTAGAGTTTTTTTACAATTTCTTCAACGGCTGGTAAAAATCAATATCGTGTGAGGTTTTCAATATTTTACTATAATCATCATCTTATCAATATCAGGTCAAAGAGAGATTTTGTGGGTGTATTCTGAACTTTATCTTTGAGTGTTTGAAAGTTTTGCAAACTTTTATCTTTTTATCAGGGTGGCATCATCTCAAATGATCCTACAGCATAATTGGTTTCATTGCATCATACAAAAACAAGGTTACACAGACAATTTGTGTGGAAACACAAACTTAAAATCGGCCCCCGAAGTGGTCCACCCAGGCAGGCTTCAATATTTTCAGAAAGAACATCCAAATGAAATTATATCAAAGAGAAATGAGAGATAAGAATGGAGAAAGAAGGTTGACAGATCTTGTGTAGTGCGCCAATGGTGCTGCAGATCAAAGGATAGATGCAAGTGAATGCAAAAGTTAGATGTGAACCTGGCTTAATTAGTTCCTCTTTCAGACCTTGTGGTCTATAGGGCAGATGATGTAAAGTTCATCTGTTTTTGTGGCCTACGGTTAACGAGGGTGTCATGTAGCCAGCACAACGACCGACCGCCTTTACTTTTCCCCAACTAATGTCAGAGCTGGGTAGACTCAGAGGCGCCCAAGGATTCCGAAGTTGAAAATCCCAGTCTTCACCAGGATTCGAACCCGAGACCCTCGGTTCGGAAGCTAAGCGCTTTACCGAGCCGCTCCTGGTCTTTACATAATGTAATTGTTTTGAAAAGGCTTAATCTTTTATTCGAATTCTACAAAAACAATACATGAAAATTTTTTTTAAAGAAAATAAAGTTTATAAGATTACTAACTTATAATAATGCATACTAATTAGCTTTTTCTCTTTAGAAAACTGCTTGCATAACTGATTTTAAAAATTAGATTTTTCGCTTTCAGGAAAAAAAAAAAGTAGCCGTTGCATCAGAACTTTGAATGGTCTAAAATATTTTGATGTCGGATTTTCAATATCTTTTGTAGTTTACGAGATCTAAACGGGACGGACCGGCAGACGGACAGACATTTCGCACAAAACTAATAGCGTCTTTTCCCCTTTCGGGGGCCGCTAAAAATGGCACATTGACACTCGCTTGTTGGACAAGGAAGTAAAGAAGTGGAATTTCAAATACTTAACGCTGTACAGTCTACATTTCTTTTGGTCAAAGTTATAACTAGACAAAACTATACTATTTAAATCTAGCTATTAAATTAAATTAAACTATATTTCATTTAATCAGCAGAATAAAAATTTTAAGGATTTCCTAAGGTACAAATCATAAATATGTGAATGAAAAAATTCCAATTATCAAAATTAAAGTCAAGACATGCTGAATTGCGATTCTTTATCGTTAACCCCCGAGCACATCTCATAGACCCCCAATTCCCATTTTAACTTTCGTAGACCCCTTGGAAGTCTTTGGGAATCACTGATTTAAAGTAATGTCTAGGTCTAGTAGCTCATAGCTCTAGATATCTGTAACTAGATCTAGATCTACTCAGTAGCAACAATTTGTGCGACTTATCAAGAGATGTATTGATCTCATTTCTTATCCTTTAATGGAAACTAAAATGTTAAAAAAGGGGCGAAATTGACTGTTCTAACTTTGTATACATCTAGATGTTGGTTATTTGTTTGTTAAATGTTTTACATGTTTCGGATGTTCCTTCAGAGTTGAAGATAGTTTATTTTCTAGTCCAAACCTCCCGCAGGACGACGGGGGATGGGAGCGGGCAGGGTTTGAACCCTCGACTGTCGATAAATGCGAACGACAGTCCAGCGCGCAAACCGCAAGACCAGGCAGCCATCCAAGATCTCTCTATTAGCATGATAAAGGGAATCAAACCGATGTTCCCTGACTTGCAGAACTTATCTTCCGTGGCAGATCGAGTTTTGAGTTTAGGCACCTCAGCACAATTTAGGCCATGTCGTGCCCGTGTGGCAGATTGAAAGCTACCGTTATATTCACTAGCGACTAGCTAGGTTTCATTACTTATGAAGGCTAAATTTCAAAGAATGTAATCAGGAGCACTCAAGGCTGAGTGTATTCACAAAAGAAAAACTTTAATTATGTTGAAAAAAATATTAAATTCTATATTCCTTGCTCCCTCCTTCAACATATCTGTTTGTTTTCTAAAACAACTTCAAGCATCAGAAACCAGAATAAATAAATTTATCTTACAGCTATTCAGCAGACTCAATAGTTCAGCTTTTATATTAAAAACAAGTTCAATGACTAATTAGGGTTTCTGCCTGAAAAAGGAAATTCTTTAAAATGTTTCTTATTAGTGATTGTAGAGGATACCAAAACTTTCAATTGCTAACTCTGCAAAGAATGGTCTGAAAGAAGAAATGTGGTGAAATAATTTCCAGTGTCTGGATATGTTCCAAAGAGATTGATTATAAACAAAACTACTTTAATAGAATGTCTCTGATCCAGCTAAGCAAACCATTGCATCTGGCGTAAGTCTAATTTCACTTGTAGCAAAAATTGCCATTCTTCGGAATGAATTTTCTGTATATTTATTTATTTATTTGCAAACATGTACTTTTATTTATGAAACTAAATTGCTAATTAAGACCTAATAATTGTGTTCCCTTTAATACAAGATAGTAAACAATAGTTCTTACAAACGTTCCATCCACAGTGGAATGAGACATTTATTTATGAATAGATACCGTTCAGGTGAAGGAACTAATGAGACTGCTGTATATTCTATCACATAAAATAAAACGTAATAGGAATGTAAATATGTAATTCAATTTAAATTAATGGTAAACTAAATAAATCAATGCAAAATATTAAAACACTTTCTTTATTAAACATTAAAAAAATAAAATACCTTTGACATGCAACTAACTTTTAACATAACCACAGCTGAATCTTGTGGTCAAAATTATTCTGACTGCCTAATCTGTTCCCCTTTCGAAGAGTTCCAAGCATTTTATTATATCTCCAGATATCATATTCTTGAGCATTTAAAAAAATGACCCACTCGACCCTCAGGAAGAGAGTATATAAACAGTAAGTATCTAGGGCCATTCATTCAATCTAAATTATGAAAAGAACTGGACAGGCTCTCGTTAAAATACGATAATGTAACCTATAAAGCTGACATATCAAATAAATACGCCCCCTTTGTGTCGGCGTTCTAAACTTCATCAGATACAGACATCTACTAAATGTTTAAGAAAGAATAAGCTGTACATATCGAACTAAAATACCATTAAAGCAATTGGAGGGTAACTTGATTAAGTCAGAGACAGAAAGAAAACAAAAAAATATAACAAAGAATCAGAAGTATACAAAACAAAACAAAAGGTGCGGTGACTGAGTGGTAAATCGCTTGGCCTGGGAATCGGAGGGTCCCTGTTTTGAATCCTGGGGAGGACTAGGATTTTTTATTTTGGAATCTTTAGGTCTCCCCTGAGTCCACCTGAGTCCACCTGAGTCCATCCAGCTCTAATGGGTTCCTGACATTACATATGGAAAGTAAAAGAGGTTTGTCGTTGTGCTGGTCACATGACACCCTCGTAAACCGTGAGCCACAGAAACAGATGAACTTTTCATCATCTTTTATGGAATGTGTGTGTGTGTGTGTGTTTCTATGGTGAAAGTGGGAAGTGGTTAGCTATGCCTACAGCGGTTTAGGTTTCTACCATAAGTTTCTACCGTATAGACGGGGGAATACAGAAGACTATTTCAAACCTCATTAGATCAGAGTTAAACAAATTAAAACGTTGAGAATCAAAAAAAAATTTTTAGACACAAAACTAAATGACAGGTCACATGTTTACTTTTATCTTCACAGAAAAGTGTGCAAGAATGTTACGACTTTGTTCTACACACCTCTATGATAATTTCTCTAAGTGCGCACCAGTGAGATCAGGGCGCGCAGAGCTTCAAGAGGTTTAATAGATTTCCGCGTAAGAAGAAATTTGAGATCCTTGTCCAGCCAGGTTTTGTTCTTATACCCAAAGAAGAATTAACAAGCTGATAAGAGGTATAGTAATGAAATGTGTGTTGGAAGGGAGTACTACTGTATGTATTGTTCCAATCTCATCATCAACCTCAGTTGTAAATCAACCTCCATGTCTACCACCACTCATTCTTGTTGACTTGCTTACCTAGATCCACAACACATTTAAAGTAATTATAAATATATATATCAGCACACTTGCCACAAGGCTAACAGCAACTTGGGTAGCATGGCCGATATATAAATATTATGTAGGAAATGAGTTTGGAAAAACTCTTGACATTTTTATTAAGATGGTGTCAGTTATTAATTGAACAGATTTTTTTTTGTGCGTTTTGAAGCCGTCCATTTCACACCTGTTGAAAGTTGAATGCAAAGAAAAGCAAAAGTAGACACAATCTAAACTCTAAAGTCAGTGGTAGGAGTACGAAAAGTGCAGGTAGATTTATCAACACGCCCTAATACTTCTGCAAAGGACGAGGAATCGACAACGATTTTGTCTGTTCGACTTTCTACTGATACTAATAAGAAAACTAACTTCGCATTTTGTTATTTCTCCATTGTGGAGGTCCAGACTTTTTGTCTGATGTATCTTGGTCTACATTAAATACAAATAAATAATTACAGCATTGTTTTTCTTATATATATATATTTTAAAACGTATCCCAGTAGAGGATATGGTAATAGACTAAAAAAATAAAAAATTAGCAAACATTTAAATCGATACGAAAACGGTCAAGTAAAGAATGAATATTGTATTGATTAGAAAATGTTCCTATCTATCTTGCATATTTTTTTTTGTGACTTTGATTAGTAAAGAATCGAATTGGATTTAACAAGATTTTAATAAACAACGTATGACTTAATGACGGCAGGAATTATACAAAACAACTTACTGAAGCATGGGTTTATTTAGAGATCTAAAACTGAATTGAGTTTCATTCATACACATGCACTGCATACTTTATTAGTTAATGACACATGTTCTGTATCGTTGCCCTACAGCATTGCACATGCCTTACATCATTGCATATGCCTACATCATTGCACGAGCCCTACATCATTGCACATGCCCTACATCATTGCACATGCCTTACATCATTGCACATGAAATACATTATTGCACTTGCCCCACATCATTGCACATGCCCTACATCATTGCAATTGCCCCACATCATTGTACTTGCCTTACATCATTGCACGTGCCTTACATCATTGCACATGCCCTACATCATTGCACATGACTAACATCATTGCACATGCCCTACATCATTGTACATGGAATAAATCATTGCACTTGCCCCACATCATTGCAAATGCTCCACATCATTAGACATGCCATTCATCATTGCACATGCCCCACACCATTGCACATGCTCCACATCATTGCACATGAAACACATCATTGCACAAGCCCCACATCATTGCACATGCCCCACATCATTGCACATACCTTACATCATTGCATGTGCCTACATCATTCCACATGACGTGCATCATTTTACTTGCCCTACATCATTTTACTTGCCCTACATCATTGCACATGCCCAACATCATTGCACGTACCTTACATCATTGCACATGCCCCACATCATTGTTTTTGCCCTGTATCATTGCACATGCCCTACATCATTGCAAGTGCCCAAAATCACTACACATGCCCCACATCATTGCTCATGCACTACATCATTGCACATGCCCATCATGTTTATCATCCACTGAAAACAGTCAAAGTAAACATGAGTAATAAATATGTTCATAAACTTCTATTGTCTAACTGTGGTCTTCATTGATATGGATACTAGTGTGTAATAATATTGCTCTCAAACGACAAATTCCCCTATTCTGTCAACAGTTATTATTGCCATGGCCTGGGCGGAGCCTCCTATCTCCTACAATGGTCTGCCGGCTCAAAACTTCGGATGAACTGATGGGCTATTACTGAGATGATGTGGACGGAAAATTATATTTGTCAGAAATACAGAGTTGCGGTCCTTGAAACAAGAAATGACTATTATTAGCCCTTGGTCGAACAATCAGCTCCAGGGATGTAGTTTGGGTCGTGAGTGTACTCTGGCTGAACGGTCTGGCTCCAAAAGCTTGCATTTAGTTCTGTAATAACTAGACTCTGAATATAGTCGATTCAGTAGTGATTTGTAGCATTCAACAACAGAACTATATACCTTTGGTGTGATAGTAAAGTATCGACTCTTTAAAAATATGGAATGCCTTAGGAGACATACACTTATATAGACGTGCTTTAATTTTTTGTAGTTGTTTTTTTTTTGTTTTTAGAGGCCCCCGAAAGGTGAAAAGACGCTATAAGTTTTGTGTGAAATGTCTGTCCGTCTGTCCAGTTTAGATCTCGTTAACTAGAAAAGAGAGTGAAAATCCGACATCATAATATTTTAGTCCATTCAAAGTTGTTGTTTTTTTTTTTAGGGTTTGAATAAGAGAATGACCCTTTACAAAACAATTAGATCAATTAGATATTCATTATAAGACATCAGTTAGGTCAGGTTCACAGCTAACTTCACATTCACTTTCACCTATCCTTTGGTCTGCTGAACCGCTGGGGCACCACACAAGATCTGTCAACCTTCTTTCTCCATTCCTCTCTGTTATTTGTTTTTTATATAATTTTATTCTGATATTCTTTCTAAACCTGCCTTTTTACCTGACTTCGGGCGCCGATTTTGAGTTTGTGTTTCCACATCAGTTGGCCCTAAAAATAAAGAAAGACTGTTATTTATTTAAATGAAAGCACATTCCTCGTTCCATATGCTAGGATAAATTGGAACAAGTGCTCCTTCTTCCCTAGTGCTATCGGTTGCCTGAGCCAGCCAGGAAAAACTGTGACTTGGCGGAATTTAGGTGTCTGATGACTTACTAACATGCATGACTAGATTTAAAAAAAGGTACTCCGTCAAAATAGCGCGGACAAAATAGCGCGAATAATAACGCGCGGACAAAATAGCGCCGACAAAATAGCGCCGACAAAATAGCGCCGACAAAATAGCGCGGACAAAATTGCGCCACAAAATAGCGTAGAAAAAATATAATTTAGTCATTTTGAAACAAATATCGTAAAATATGAATGGAGCCAATCTTTTTTTTTTTCAGTCATTATACAGGAAACACTTTAGATATCTTAAAACATAAATATGTAAAAATCATAAAAAGGTCAAATGAATATTTCAAAATATAGCATTTATTTACATTATAAAAGTGACTGTGAAAACACGCAAAGATACTTGTCAAATTTACACACACACACACAAACGTTCACAAAGTTAAATAGTAGGAAATATCACGTAGACATTCCATCACTGGCTTGTTTCTGTACATTGGCAATATAGCTGCAAGTCGTCTGTTAAGTTGGAGGTACTTTGTCTTGTTTGCAGCTTTTACTTCGTTCTCCAGCACTGTACCTTAGAATCTTGTTCTCAGTGTTCTCCTGCTCTCTGAGGAAGTGAGTTATTAACTTGTAGACATTAGGGTGATGACCGTCAATAGACAGTTGAAATGCAAGGTACTATCTCTCCACTGAATTGTTTGTTCGTGGTAGATTGTAACTGCACACGATCTCTAGCTTTCCATTATGCTATCGAAAATCTTGCAGGAGTCACTCTGCGGTTTCGTCTCTTACTTACTTAGACTTAGGTCCTCCCGCGCCGTTCGGCGCATTGGGCGGCAAGCTGTCTCCATAAAGATCTATCACTGGCAATGTCTGAAGCCTCCTTTCACCTGGTGTCCACTGTTCTGAGGTCCTCCATGAAGGTGTGTCGCCAAGTAATACGAGGGCGTCCCTGTTTGCGCTTTCCTTGTTTTGGATTCCATGTTATCGTAACTCTTGGTGTGCGTAGTTCATTTTGACGTAGAACATGTCCCGCAAACCTCATGCGACGCTCAGTCACAACCTCACAAAGTGTTCGACTCCCAGTTCGGCTTAGGATTTCCTTGTTTGAGACCCGATCTGTGTAACTGACTCCCAAAATCCGTCTCAGCCATCTCTGTTGAGCCACATTTAGTCTTTTCTCAATTTTGACAGCTGACTTCCACGTCTCACATGCATATGTAGCAGTTGGAAAGACGATTGCGTTGAGAAGGTGTATTTTGTCTCGAGTCCAATGGCTTGGCTAGTCGAAATAGGCTGCAGCCTTTGGAAAATGCTCCCTGCCTTTCCTATTCGGCACTCTACATCATGGTAAGCATCTCCATCATTTGTTATGATGCTGCCAAGGTACGTGAACTTGTCCAGCTCTTCAAGCTTTGACTCGCCAAGTCTGACGGGGACACCCTTTGCCTTATATCCCACTCGCATAATTTTAATCTTATCCAAGTTTATGCGGAGGCCAATTTTGGGTGCCTCTCTGTCTAGGCTCTCCGTCATTTCTTGAATGCATTTATTTGTAGCCCCGAGTAGTGCAACAGTCCAAGTCTGTCAATCGGAGCTGTTCATGCCATGGAATACCAAAGGCAGTCTGGTTCATTGCTCTCCTCATTATGTAGTCAATGGCTAGGAGAAAAAAGAAGGGAGATATGATGCACCCCTGTCTCACACCTGTCTTGATTGTAAAAAACTCTGTTGTTCCCTCTTCTGTTTTAATGCAGCAACTAGATTGACTGTAAAGGTGTCGTAGGATCTGGACGAATTTTTATGGGATACCGTATTCTCTAACTATTTTCCATAGTGATTCTCGGTGGACACTATCAAACGCTTTTTTGAAGTCCACGAAACTGATCGTTAGCCGTTGTTGGTACTCAAGACTTTGTTCTATGATATTTCGTAGAACGAAAATCTGCTCTGTACATGATCTGCCTCTTCAGAAACCTGCTTGTTCTTCTCTGAGCCTTTCATCTACAGACTGTTGAAGCCGTCTCAACCAAACAGTGCTGAAAACTTTGCCCGGGACAGAGAGGAGAGTAATGCCCCTCCAATTGTTGCAGTCTGCCAAGTTGCCTTTTTTTGGAAGCTTTACAATCACTCCCTTTTGCCAGTCCTCTGGGACTTTTGAAGTTCGCCAACAGAGATTTAAGAGATCAGTCATTCTGTTAACAATGCACTGTCCCCCATATTTGAGCATTTCTGCTGATATCATGTCTAGCCCTGGTGCTTTGTTATTCTTTAACACTGCAATGGCCATGGTAACCTCCTCAGCAGTTATTGGGTCTGTCTTGACCTTGAGATCATTGTCTGGAGATGGGTCCTTGAATATGTAAGTTTGGTCTGGCGACAGTTGGTTAAGAGTCTCTTTAAAGTGCTCTACCCATCTTGCATCCTGTTATTCTTTCGTTAACAAAGTTTTGCCTTGCTTGTCTTTTATCGGTGCCCCATGTCCACTCTTTGCTCCAGTGAGATCTCGGACAATACGATGAAGGGTTTTTGTGTCATTTCTGCTTGCAGCTGCTTGTGCCTCTTGTCCCTTCTGCTCAATCCAGTCCCGTTTATCTCGCCGACAACTTCTCTTTACTTTCAGATCTGCTTCCCTATAGGCTTCTTCCGCTAGGCTGCGATCCTGTGTTTCATGTTTCTGATCTCGTCTACGTTTGGCCTCTTTCTTCTCATCTATCAATTTCCATGTTCTGTCTTGTATCCACCATTCCTTGTATGAACCTCGCCTCCTTCCGATAACTTCTTCCGCGCACCCAATAGTGGTATCTTTGAAGTTAGCACACTCTTCTTCAAGGGTCATTATATCTGCAAGAGCCTCAAAGCGTTTCGTTAGTTTCAATTGGAACACTGCTGCAGTATTGCCGTCTTTAAGCTTCTCTACATTAAATGGGCGGGGTCGTGTGGCTCGTTTTGGTTGGTGTTTCAATCGGAGCTTACATTTGCCACTGACAAGATAGTGGTCTGAGCCGATATCCGCTCCTCTGCGGGTCCGCACGTCTAACAGAGATGACCTCCATCGTTTGGAGATGCAAATGTAATCTATCTCGTTGAAGGTTTCTCCATTTGGTGATCGCCATGTTTTTTTGTGTATTTGTTTGTGCTTAAAATATGTGTTTCCAATTGAAAGGCTGTTGGATGCACCTAGAGAAATCAAGCGCTCGCCGATATCACTGATGTTTTCTGCAGAGCCATATGGTCCCATTACATATTCAAAGCCAGTTCGGTTGGGATTGATTTTGGCGTTAAAGTCTCCCATCATCAGAATTAGGTCGTGAGTAGGTGTTTCATCAAGAGTGGTTTGTAGTTGGTTATAGAAACTATCTTTGATGGTATCTTCTGCATCCTCTGTAGGGGCATATGCTTGGATGGTAGTGACTTTGATTTGTTTTGTTTGGAGTCGAGCTGTAATGATGCGGTCACTGACCGGCTTCCAAGCGATTAGCGCTGAAGCTGCTATTTTAGACATGATGATCCCTACACCGCCAATGTGCTCCTTATCATGTCCTGAATATATTATTGTCTTTCCATCATTTATTATTTGTCCACTTGATGTCCACCGCATCTCGCAGATCACAAGGATGTCCAGCCGGTAAGAGTCAAACTCTCTTAAAAGTTGGGCCAATTTACCGCATTGATTCAGGGTTCTTACATTCCACGTGCCTATAAGAGTTGGTTTCCTTGCGTTGAAAGGCTTGCCATGTATCGGGTATTGGACTTCCAGTTGGCTTTGATCCAACACCGTCATCGGGGTTTGGCCACCCTCGCCGCATGTATAGTTTTCATTATGTGTCGAGTTTGCCGTTTCTGTAGCAATAGTGGTTTTACAGGGTGGGGTCGCTAGCCCCACGCCAAACCCTCCTCCTTTTTCACCCGGGCTTGGGACCGGTAGATGGCGTCTCTGGCGATCAATATAGTTGTCCTCCCAATAGTCATACAAATTACTAATAATCCGGTACTTTTATACATTTCATATATAAGTCCGCGCTATTTTGTCTTGCGCTATTTTGTCGGGAAATTTCGCGCTATTTTGTCGGCGCTATTTTGTCCGCGCTATTTTGACGGGTCACCTAAAAAATGATAAGTGTAGGACCGTTTTTTTTTTATAAAGTAACGTCTTTTTATTATAAGATAAGATAAATAAAACTGCATTTTTACAGTTATTTTGTGTTCAGTATGTAGAGCCTCTAGATATCTTAGTGAACAAATCAGACATAAAAAAATGTTTAGAGGTTGTTGTAGGGTGTTAATAATTTTCAACGCTGAAGGAAGGTCCGAAACAATTTAAATAAACAAAAAAAATTATCTCTGTAAATAAATGAGTGAAATAAGTAGCCTTGTAGGAAGCGCGGGTCTCGAATCCTCGTGAAGAATGGAAATTTTATTTTCGAGATCCTTGGGCGCCTCTGAGTCCACTATGCTCTAATGGGTAGCTGGCCACATGACACACTCGTTAACCGTGGGCCACATAAACAAATGACCTTTAGATGACCTGCAATAAGGACCGCAAGTAGGAAAGGGGGAACTACTAATATCTTAAGTGAACATTGATATTTTAAAAAAAAAATTCCTTTGGACGGTTTCGAGAAAACTGAGACACAATGTGCCGCCACTGCATTCAGGACGAAGAGACATTATAGGACATTCTTTATGAATGTCGCGTTCTGCATGAAGAACGAACTGGACAAGGATTTGATACAGAAAGAGCTGGTTCGTGTTCGGCTTTAGGGCTGTACTTGAACGGGACAAGGATTTGATAGAGAAAGAACTGGTTCGTGTGCGGCTTTAGGGTTGTACTTGAACGGGACAAGGATTTGATAGAGAAAGAACTGGTTCGTGTGCGGCTTTAGGGTTGTACTTGAAAGGGGCAAAAGGCGACCTTAAAACTCACTTCCCGCTCCCTTTCACGTGCTCTAAAGGGAGTAATCTCCCCGCATGTTTCTTTTAATAATAGGGTTTCTAATACGGTAATAAAATAGGAGGGGGAAAGACTTAGTTACTAGCCAGTATCTGAGATGGTCATTTAGTATCCCAGTTTCTTCTGTGGCAATATGCATCTAGATGAGCATCTTGGGAGGAAGATTCCGTTTTGCGTTTGTGGGTTCATTTCTTTCTCTTCGTAATCATTTACCACATTTTGGTGGAATCAACGCTGGTATCGTCAGTTAGGAGAAAAAAGAGTTAAACACAACTCATTGTAGTTAGATTTGCTATTAGAAATGTCTTATTTGCATGAGGATTCGAACTCTATACACTCCTTCTGAGAAGTATACCACTAAACTACCACCCACCATTTTTTTTCCTCCTGTTTGTGTCGCATACGCTCGTTAAGATAACGAGACATGCCTAACCGGTGTGTATTTCATGTTGGTTGCGTCATTTTTTTTCGAAACATCAATTCTACTGACGTCATTCCTTGCAATTACTTGTACGAAAATAAAATACGTTTGATTGGTATCCAGAGTCAAGTTACAATCATTGATTGATACGTGACAAGCGGAACGGTCACAGCATACAAGGTATGATTAATCTTACACCATGCACAGTCTGCTCGCACTGTAGCTGTATTGATAATATGATAATGTACTTAAAACTTTTGCTTCAATAAAAATAAACAGTTTATTCTCTTGGAAGCTTCCATCACTAGATTCCAAAATTTATGGGTATTGCATAATGCCGTTTTTTTTTTATCGCGCGTAGGATTTGCGTTTTCCATATGGAATGGCATCCCAAAATGAACATTTTTTGTCTATATATTTCAGGCAATGTGTACGAGTTTTCTAAAGATTTTAATAATTTCCGGATATTTCCAGGACTTTTACGTATATTTTGCAATTTCAGGAGATTTCCAGGAGCTTCTGGTAAATCGACAGGAGGCCGCGGGAAATCTGTAATAAGTTATAAAATGGTTTAATTTAATAATTTATACACCTAGAATTTGCGCGGATCCTATGAAAGTGTGGGTCTTATGAAAGCGCGTGGCCAACTGCGGTCGGTCGAATAGGTTGCAGTGGCCTGCAAAATGGCGGCGAATGGTACGCCGCTGGTCGACTAGTTATGTTATAAAAGAGCTAGCTGCACAGGTGAAGTGACCGTGAATGACGCCCTAAAAGGTCATGTGACTGATGTCAGCCTGCTTTCAGAATCTGCGTGTATAAACAAGACGTCGTGTAGATGGATATGGTCAAGGAATCTTTCTAAATAGAAACGCGGACCAACGCTTTAGGATTCTGCCATATTCTAGAAGCTTGTTTTGAGGCCTTAAATAAACTAGAGCCGGTTTAGTTATCGACTGCCGAAGTGAGATATGTACGGCTCAGTACAACTCGGAAAAATTGAAGTTAGCGGAATACGGCTCAGTACCAATGAGAAGAGTTGGGTGCAGAAAAGTACAGTAAAGTGCAGAAAAGTACAGTGAAGTGCAGAAAAATACAGTGAAGTGCAGAAAAGTACAGTGAAGTGCAGAAAAGTACAGTGAAGTGCAGAAAAGTACAGTGAAGTGCAGAAAAGTACAGTGAAGTGCAGAAAAGTACAATGGAGTGCAGAGAAGTACAGTGGAGTGCAGAGAAGTACAGTGAAGTGCAAAAAAGTACAGTGAAGTGCAGAAAAGTACAGTGAAGGGCAGAGAAGTACAGTGAAGTGCAGAGAAGTACAGTGAAGTGCAGAGAACTACAGTGAAGTGCAGAGAAGTACAGTGAAGTGCAGAGAAGTACAGTGAAGTGCAGAAAAGTGCAGTGAAGTGCAGAGAAGTACAATGAAGTGCAGAGAAGTACAGTGAAGTGCAGAGAAGTATAATGAAGGGCAGAGAAGTATAATGAAGGGCAGAGAAGTACAGTGAAGTGCAGAAAAGTACAGTGAAGGGCAGAGAAGTACAGTGAAGTGCAGAGAAGTACAGTGAAGTGCAGAGAACTACAGTGAAGTGCAGAGAAGTACAGTGAAGTGCAGAGAAGTACAGTGAAGTGCAGAGAAGTACAGTGAAGTGCAGAGAAGTACAGTGAAGTGTAGAGAAGTACAGTGAAGTGCATAGTACAGTCTTTTATACCAGGAGTTCTCAAACATTTTTGATCGGGCACCACTTTATTTAGTTAAAACTTGCCCACGAGAGTGAATAGCATTGTACAGTCTTCTATACCAAATGGTTCTCAAACTGTTTTCACCCGGGGACCCTTTATATAGTTAAATCTTGCCAATGGACCCCGTAAGTTAAAAAGCTGACGTATTTGCATAGAATGTAAGTTACAATTTTAAAAAAACAAAAACAATATGTTGAAGGTTTTTTATTGTTATTTTGCTTTTTTTTGCATTATAGCTGTTGTTGAAAATAAAATTGTGAAAAATTATTGACTTGGATGTTATTGAAGAGATTTTACTGAAGTATTGATGTCCAGCCCAATGTTTGTAATTAGCTACTGCAAATCTCCAGGAGCACTCTAGTCGGTTTCTTTAATTTCTGATAAGCCCACGCTGTACCAAATAAGAAGACATGAAAGCAGACGACCGATTCTGTTCATTGACACTGTTCAATGACCCATAATGCAGGATATATATATATTTATATATATATATATATATGAAATCTGTTTCTGTAACCAGAAGATCGTGATATCCTTGTTCAATCCACTCGTTTGTGGATACTGCAATACGCTGCTCCTGTATTAGTCTGGATTTATGTGTGATTGGGATCTGAGTTTATCCACAAACAGAATGGCTCAGCATGCAATCAGTAATATCCTAATGAAGAATGTCTCAAATCTTTGGTATGAGTTGACATTGAATGGTACGTTAATGGCTAATAAAACTGAACTGAGGGGCGAGTTGGAAATTATTTAAAATTATTCTATTGAATAAAAATTACTTTAAGAGAAAAATATTAATTATATACCAATGTCATCTTTCTTCAGACCCCTGCTGTCGTCTTGAGGATCTCTGGATTCCGCGCAAAAAAAATATTTTGAGAACCACTGTTCTACAGTACTTGTAAAGAGTGACAAATCGTACGAGTTTAGAGTTAATCAAGTTATCGGAAACAGAAATGGAGTTGTCCATTTCTTTGCAATGATTTTGTGTGTCTACAAGTACATTTAACCAGAAGAGAAATGCGTACAAATATAACAAAATCCATTATAAGATTGATCGTTTGTCGTAAGTGCGTGTCACAAAAAGGCAACTGAAAATGGTTGATATCTTTAGGCAATACAATAAAAGCTTCTTTTTAGATATTATGGATTTTCACTAAGAATTTCAACACAGTCTCAGTTGGAGTCACAATGTGTTTATTTGTTTTTTTATGTTTTTTCTCATTTTACAAAGCTTATATCAACTCAGTATGTTTGGTAATAAATGTGTTCACGTTATTTCTCCCAAACCCATTCTTGGGTGAAGTTTGAAACTTAGCTCATTATTTATTGACAGAGAAGACATAATTCGATATAAAATAAAATTCCTAATAAATTATTTTGTTTAGTAGCAACAAGGGAAACTAATACTTGAGTATTCACAAATATGGCTAAATTTGCTGGATTTCGTTACCTTAAATAAATGTTAACGCAATGTCTACCTCACGCATTCTCCGATCAAGTTGATACTTAAATATTTATTGCACCTAATAAATCACAAATCAATAAACAAAGTACTGAACTAGTCAAAGTAATTATTGGTAATTAATTTTTTTTTATATCGAATGAGGGAAATAATGTGTACATTACTGGTAGATATAGTTTAAGTGAGGGAGTTATTTCCCATTTACTAAGATTGTTATTACTTTGCCTGTTTACATGTGTATTTCTAAGATCCCTTTCCGTTCTCTAAGCCATCAAATGCAGTACGTCAGTAGCATAAATAAAGAGGCGATATGGAGAACTGTGGAGGCGAATTAAAGAAACATAAAGAAAAGCGTAAGAAAATACAAAGAGAAAGAATGGGACAAAATGAACAGAGACATTGTGTAAATAAATACATATATTTCCTTATATATTTTAGAAGACAGACCAAAAACAAACACATTGTATTTCCTATCATTGTCTCTTCCCCGGTCAGTAACTCTTGAAGCAACGAATTGATTTCCAACTCTGTAAAAACTTTATAAACATCAAGCATTGAGGCTCTTCTTTACACACGAGTACACGCTGAAGTCAGAAAGCCAAAATTGCATCCTATCTTGGTGTATACTTACAAAATACAATCAAATCCAGCAGTGTCAGTCCAGTTATTTCAAAGAGTCTGGGTCAATCGAGAGAGTTCCTCATGATAAATGTGATTAGTGGACAGAGATAACTGTTTTTATATCCTACGCGAGGTTTATATACAGGTCATAGGACCTTGTAAAGTTAACCAATAAAATGCTTCCAAAGCTGTAGTAAAATGGTGCTTACCTCAAGTCTACTTGACCTTCAGAAAAACAGCAAGAAAAATTTAAGTCTACTTGACCTTCAGAAAAAAAGCAAGAACTATTTAAGTCTACTTGACCTTCAGAAAAACAGCAAGAAATATTTAAGTCTACTTGACCTTCAGAAAAACAGCAAGAAATATTTAAGTCTACTTGACCTTCAGAAAAACAGCAAGAAAATATTTAAGTCTACTTGACCTTCAGAAAAACAGCAAGAAATATTTAAGTCTACTTGACCTTCAGAAAACCAGCAAGATATATATATCTCTACGTGAGCTTTAAAAGTACACGAGCATGGAACATTAAGATGTATTTCCTTTATGATCTTCAAAGAGTCAGGACCGAACTATTTGTTGGCTTTTTTTGCGATTATCCATCCAACAAAATTCTCACTAAAATAAAAGATTAAATCACCTTTCTTCGGGTTAGAGAAATAGTCCATTTTGCAAGAAAGCCAATACCGTGTTTTAAAAGTGAGGTACTGTTGTGAGTCAAGCATACACAAAAAGTTCCGCTATCAAAAGAATGGTCACATGTTGAGCTTACAGGCTGTTGTGGACGGTCGTTGACCTTTAGCAACAAAGTTTTGGTAGACAATAAACCGCTGTAGGCGTAATAGATTTTAACTTGTAAAACGTGAAATTACTTGAGTAACTTCTTTGTGAACAATATTATATATAATTTTTATTACAATATAGACAAAATTATTTTAAGATGAAGTGCAATAGATGTAGTAGACTTTAGTAATAAACAAATTTGTATTTTAAACAAAATCTAACTCATTACAATAACACGTCTTTTCAGCCTGGCGTTCTGGAATCCTTTGTCCCACCAAAAGACCGCAGATGACAATGCCGCTTATCTTGCATCATTCACACAGCATAGTTAACCTCTTCCCACCGTCACTATGGAAACATATACACACACTCACTCCATAACAGAGTGTTCAGGAGACCATGTTCCTGAATATGTGTGTGTATCTGCGTGTGTGTGTTCTAAAAAATTGTTTGTTATAAATATCCGTGATCGTCAACATTTACCATTAGAAATTGTTGAAATATTCGTATACTAATTGGAAGAGAGAGGAAACAGATACCTTAAATGTTGTATCGATCATTGCGCCCTCTAGCGCCTGGCCTGTTGATTCATGTCTCAACGTTTAGATAGAAAACTTCAATAATTAATTTCTTTAGCTGATTTGTTTCTCATTGTGTATTCATGTTTCTATGCATTCATTGATAAATTTTTTGAATATATTCGTTTTTCTATGGATAATAAAATATACAAGATAATTATTCTGCAAAATACGAAAGGGAGGTAAATACGATGCCGATTGGCAAGAAATGGAATAGTTCAGCCAATCAAATATCAGCTATTGATCACGTGCCACAACAATACCCATTCATCAAACTAATTCGCTTATATGTTGGCTTGTTTAAAAATACGTATTCATCACTAGCTCTCCTTTTTATGTTGTCTGTCTGTCTATAGGTAAAAAGTTGGAATTATGCTCAAGGCTAACGAGCCCACGTCCTACCCAAGGATTGCTGCTCGTCTTTGCCCCTTCTGTTAGTGAAAACAGTTGTGCCGGCCCCTCTTAAGTTTACAGTACAAAATAATCTCAACATGAAGGACTTTATATGCATAATTTAAAAACGTATTTTAAAACAAATTCGTGACTAAACTAGCAGTAATAAACAAGACTCCATGAGGTTGGGAAAAAGCATATATAGTACCCGCTAGTATACACACCCTTAAAAAAAAAATTCGCTCACTCTGTGCCGTATAAATGTTGTGCTTCAATAGTAACTAAAGACAGCGACTTTCAAATGTCCCAAGCACAAGCAATTCGCTTTGTGTGAAATATAAGTACATGTCTGATGTATGAGGACACTCACGCGTCTACAGCGGGAAAATAGGACAACCAAATGAACACATGAACTAAAAACAACTTCAGAACAAAGTTTGCAAGTTTGAGATTACTTTTCGTGAAATTTGCTGTATGTCTTGGTAATCGTTGACAGTAGAAACATTTTGAACAACTAAATAAAAAAAAATATTCTTAGTATATTATTTTCAACTTTATTTGAATATTAGCCGGACATTACCTGCGGCCTGCGGGCCTTAGTTTGTGTATTACTAACCTAGCAGATTGGATTTAGATTTATGTCAAACTTAGCGAATGTTCTTTTCAAGTTTTTCTCTTTCGCCACGAAAATAAAAGTTGTTTTGCGAAAATGGGTTTACATCCATATCAAATATAAATTACCATTGAAACGGATTTACCCGATTTTTGAAAAGCGAATAGAGTTCAATTTAGCAATTAAAATGAAAGCAGCGCGAGATGAATGTGATATAAAGTACTATTAAAACGGGTTTACCCGATTTGTTAAAAAAGGGGATTAGAAAAAACGTCAGGACGTTCTAAATTCGCAGAAATAAGGAACGAAATTATGTAAAAATGCTTTTGAAACTCAAATTTGAAGGTTAATTTTATTAAATAATGAAATCAATAGACTATATTTTGTATTTTCATGTGCCAACTGAAAAACTATCTAAGCAAAATGTAGTTTTAAATATTAGATCTAGGTCTAGATCATTTCGTAGACGCACACGAGTCGTGAATGGAACTATTAAAATGTATGTCAACACGGCTTCGCAGCTACAGCGAACGGATGTGTGAAAAATGGTTTAGACAAACAAATTTGAATGTGAACTTGATTAAAATATGAAATGAATGAAATGACTATCGAAGCCTTTTAACGCTTGTGTTTAGCCGTAAGGCAGACGACGTTGGTATTCAGAGTTTTTCTTCTGTTAGATGACCAGTCAGCCAAGAGTAACGGCACCTCCTGCTCAAATTGTAATGGTTTAAGCGCCAATGGGCTTCACCCTTTCCGTTTTGCGGTATACTATGAAGCGGTATAATGTAAAGAAGTATTACGTAATGTGGTATATTGTAGCGTAGTTTATTATAACAGTATCCTAATATTCACTTTAGTCGAGCTTGTGTCTCTGCAGCAATGATTTGTCATCTTTATGATACGTTATGTTATGTCTTTTTAATGAAAAGTAAAGTAAAAAAAAAAGTTCCTCTATCAGACCTTACAATCTATAGTGCAGATGATATGGTCATCTGTTACGTTGGTTAACTGTTAACGAGCAGGGTGTCATGTGGCCAGCACAACGACCAACCGCCTTTCCTTTCCCCGAACTAAAATCAGGTACCCATTAGAGTTGGGTGGAATCGTGGCTCGCTGAAAATCCCGAAATTCAAAATCCCAGTCTTCGCCGAGATTTGAACACGGGACCCCAGTTCGGAAGCCAAGTTCTTAACTACTCAACCACCGCGCCCTCTTTAATGAAAAGTAGTAAAAATATTTTTTGTTATTGTGACATGGTGAAGGTTCAAGGCTCCCGTTTTTCAAGGTTTACAGTATTAGTAAAACATTAAACGTTAAAGCCCTAACCCTAAGCCTAAGCCTAGCCATAACCCTAATCAAGGTTATTTAAGTGTGAGTCACATCCCAGAGAGCGAAAGTAGAGACACTGTTCAGGAATAAAAAAAACATCCATTGTCAAACATACGTCTGCGGCTGACATTCAGATATGTGTTTCCATGGAAACCATCAAACGCAATAATCTCAGCCCAAATAGTTGCTACTAGATGCCGACAACAAAGACTAGGGACTGGATAAAAGGGCGCCACAGAGACAGATCAATGGCCTGTGGTTCTCAGTCTCTAGAAAGAGCAGTGCCCCCTTTTTTTTTTCTGTTCTGTTCTACACGCAAATTGAGTTCTGTTCGAGGAAAACTCCCACGATGTGGGTTTGTCTGCCCTACAATATTTAAATCTTATCATTTCTGTTCATCTGTATGTCAGTGTGGATGTGTGCCAGTGTGGGTGTGTGAGAGTGTGGGTGTGTGAGAGTGTGGATGTGTGCGAGTGTTGATGTGCCCTTACGTCATGGCGCCATTCTTCGACGGAATCCTACAACAACAGCACAGCAATAATTGAACTGTAGGTCGTACCACAATCATTGGAAAAGAATTGTACCGTCGTACCACAATCATTGGAATAGAGATCGTACCATCGTACAACAAGCATTGGAAAAAGATCGTACCGTCGTACCACAAGCATTGGAAAAGAGATCGTACCGTAGTACAACAAGCATTGGAAAAGAGATCGTACCGTCGTACCACAATCATTGGAAAAGAGATCGTACCGTCGTACCACAAGCATTGGAAAAGAGATCGTACCGTCGTACCACAAGCATTAGAAAAGAGATCTTACCGTCGTACCACAAGCATTGGAAAAGAGATCGTACCGTCGTACCACAATCATTGGAAAAGAGATCGTACCGTTGTAACACAATCATTGGAAAAGAGATTGTACCGTCGTACCACAATCATTGGAAAAGAGATAGTACCGTCGTACCACAATCATTGGATTTTAGGTTGTACCACAATCATTAGAAAAGAGATCGTACTATCGTATCATAATCATTGGAGTTTAGGTTGTACCACTGACTAAGTAAAACTTATTTTGTTATAAGTTTAACTATTACTAGGCACTTAGGATTTAACTCTGCGATAATAGCGTTACAATCATCGTAAAGTTAGCTACTAACCATAAGAAATGCTACTTATGTAACATGTATTGCAGTTTAAGTCAGCGTTTCTAGCGATGAGACGCCATTAAAATGCGGTATGCATTAAGACTTTAATTTTGTTTAGCATGTTTCGGATGTATCTTCCGAATTGAAAATAATTACATCCTAGCCCAGACCTCCCGCAGGACTTCGTAAATATAAAAGTGCTCCAATGTTCGAATAATTTTATTCTTTTAAGATTTTTTTTTTTACGTATTTCCATCAAAGGTTGATTAATGTGCACCCGAAAAGGTGAAACTTTTTTTTGTAAGTGCTCAGAAAATAATCGTATTTCAAATACAAAAAGTAGAAAACCCCACAATAGAAATACGTATGTGGTATTAAAAAGAATACTACAACGAACATGTTGTCATTATATATGTGTTTAATGTCTCCGTTAGACGTTATTATCAACTAATCAACTTATAATCAACTAATCAACTTATCATCAAAAAATCATCAACTAGTCATCAACTAATCATCAACTTATCATTATCTAATCATTAAATCGATCATTGCTTTATTTTCGGCACACACAAAGATGAAGTCTCTGAACATCTCGGATCATCTTTTTTTTTGGTGACCTCATAATTCGCCCGTGGACAGCAGGTGGACTCTGTAGTCGAGCCAGTCAAAACCGCTGTTAACCAGCAGGAGGCGATGTCAGTATGTTCCTACCGCCCATCAAATGACCGATCTAATTAACCAGACTCACAGGTCCAGCTGTGTTGATGGCGTCCTTTCTTTCGCCAGGAAACTAAAAAAAAAAAAAGGTCAAGATTTTGGCTCGAGGAAATTAATGAGATTTAAAAAAAGAACGTGAGATCTGAAAATACTACAAGACGAATGTACTACAGGAAGGATGATTTTAATATTAGAACAGTACTTCAGCTAAGAGAGATGTAGCATCCAATCACTATATCAAGACGAATGTACTAAAGGAAGGATGATTTCAATATTAGAACAGTGCATCAGCTAAGATAAGATGTAGCATCCAATCACTATATCAAGACGAATGTACTACAGGAAGGATGATTTCAATATTAGAACAGTGCATCAGCTAAGATAAGATGTATCATCCTTTCATTAATTCAAGACGAATGTACTTCATCTAAGATATTTATAATATTAGAGCATTCGTTCAAGATTTAGTATTGGGGCGAAATGCTCATCAAAGATAGATTTAGTATCTGAACATAACTACGACAAAAGCGCGTGAAAAGAAAACGTATTTCTATCTATTAACATATATGCTAGCTACTCATTTTAAGCCGCTTAAAATCAAGCTTATCATCATTGGTTTGTTTGCTAAGTGTTACAATGAAAGCGATTTTGTAGAAGGAACTTGTATATGTTTCGTAATGACACATTCCTGAAAGAAAAACTCACGATTTGATGACCTTTTCAGTTCTCCTACCAGAGGTTTGGAACTGGCTCCTCATTGAGAAAAGAACAAAGACAGTTTTTAACAGTGACAGTTAGCGTTACACGTTTAAAACTAATTTAGATTAGACAAACCACAGGCGTGAATGTTTGTAAGAGAACAGTTAAACTTACATGTTTAAAACTCATTTAGATTAGACCGATGTTTTAACGCTTGTGTGTTTTTTTAATGACCAGATGATTTTATGGTAGGTACGTATTTGTTAAAAACACTATATAAAGAATTGAATTCTATGTTTTTATTGTTATGCATAGCAGTGGCATAATTGATGTTGCCGAAAAATCAGTATTATACAAAGAGACTAAAATTAATATTCCAAATTTTAAAATCTCGGCTGTGGTTACAGAATTTTGAATATAAAGTGTGTTACTGTATGAGTGCAATGCTGGAAGGGAGAAATACTATTCTGTCTGCTCAAAGAACTAGACTTTCCACTTTAAGTCTAAGCCGTAAATTGCAGCCCTATGTGGCACAACTAAATGAATTTAAAATTATTATTATTGATTATGTCGTCTGTTACTGCCACTTGCGCCGTTTACCTCCCCTGTCCGCTAAATCACTTCTAATTTACTGTTTACCCTCGCCACCATTTTTTCCTTTTCCAAATCGAAATTTTTTGTTATGCGCAAAAATAGAATTAAAAAAAAAATTGTATTGTTCAATATCTGTACAATTTTTAATATCTTAATACCATGAGAAAAAAACATATACGAGTAAAGAAAATTACTTAAAAGATTATAGTCCAGTACAAAAACGTGCAGAGTTTAACATTAAAATTATAAAAAAAGCAACTATCATATATATGACGTTGTTGCTGTCATATACTAAATAATCAAACTAAACGAAACAATATTTTCTTAACAGATATCATTAAAAGAAAAGCTCTGAATGTGTGTATACCACATTCTGTTCAATCAAAATGGATGAACTGTCTGACATCTAGATGTATTCGATGTTTGGACTTTATTTTTATTTTCAAAGTAATTCATCAATATCTAACTTCAAACGATCATCTAATTTCCAGTGGACCACGTAATATGTTTATCTCTATTTTATTCCTAAATAAGTAATTTCATTTTGTCATCCAACTTTTGGGCAAACTGTTCTTGAATAAGCTACAATTTTTTTTAGACTGCATGGTCATCTGCTAAGCACTTTATACTCTCAAGATAGTTCGAACCTTACCCAACCTCCAAAATAATCATAAACCTGTGTACTCCCATGGGAACGTCTGTAACTGATAAAACAACGTCATTTCTAACAAATATGTTTCATCATGTTTACCTAAAAAAAAAACAATAAAAAAAAAACAAACATATAAATGTAAGAGTTGTGCGTACCAATGACACAATCAGTTGCAATATGTTTGATTACTCTCTTCCCCCAACCCCAGAGCCAATTGGTTTCCCTTAACTAGAAGTAAAAGAAGTTAACCAACTATCTTTAAACTCAAGCTTAACAAGATTTACACGTAAAATACATACACCTGGTCATAGATGCTGTTTAAGAAATTAAAATTCTATTCCATCACAGGTAGGTAATTTCGTGCAATCATTCGAGACATTTACAGGTGTTCATTGTTAACACGCCTGCGGATACCCAGTACAGCATCCAACGTATCATTCAGTTTTAATGTTAGGCAAAATAAGCTTTGAAACTGAAAGCCAAAAATAGGACTGTCTAATTAAAGGGAAATAATTTGATAAATTGTACGCGTGTGAAGTGAAAAACGATTACAACATCTTATCTTATCTTATATAATACAGACGTTACTTCAAAAAAAAGTAGATGATTACGTCCTACGCGTCATGCATCTAGTCACGCACATTAACCAATGACTCAAATTCTGCCAAGTCACTTGGTTTTCCTGGCTAGCTCAGGCAACCCATTCCATGCACTAATAGCACATACATCCAAGAAATAGACAAACGGATTAGTTCACCTGGCTATGCGAACGTATTCCAGACCTATGTGTTCAAAGAACTAAAGAAAACAACTACAATGACACCTTCTTCAAATGAAAACAAAAACATTCCAAAAATAGAACAGACATGACACAGACTGGGTTACGACACGTAGACCACCATTAACTCTCTCTCACCTAACTGACGATACCAGCGTTGATTCCACCAGCGTGTGGTAAATAATTACGGGGAGAAAGAGTTAAACGTCTTGATCATCTTCCAAGTTAGACATACCCACAAGGTAACGCTGATCAGTCTGACAAACAAGATAAATAGGTTTTGTGCCTCTTGGAGCTTGGCGGACATAAGTCGCCTATTTCGCGAGGACTTGCCGTAGTTATAGTTGAGCGAATGGGGGCTATGTATCTAAACTAAAATCTAAGACCTGGCAGTGGCATTTTCCTTGACAAAGTTCATTTAAATATGGTAGGGTTGTGCGTGTGGGTTTTTGTCTTAGTTTTAATGTGTGATAAACATTTCTAGGACAATGCAGGATAGTTGTATTATAAACCATATGTAAGACAATGCATGATCGCTGTATTATAAACCATATGTAAGACAATGCATGATCGCTGTATTATAAACGGCCAAGTCTGCTGTGATAAAGACAAACGACAAAAACTATTCAACCCGCAGAGAAATGCCGGAAGCAGGTAAACTGAACACAAAGTTTGTCATCTCATCTTCAGTATACACTGTGTAAATAAACATCACATTTATGTTTGTAAAATGTTTTACATGTTTCGGATGTTCCTTCAGAATTGAAGGTAATTTACTTCCTAGTCCCAACCTCCTGAAGGACGACGGGGGATGGCAGCGGGCATGGTATGAATCTGGGGTCATCCAGAAGTTCGAATGACACTCAAGCGCGCAAACCTTTTCGTTCTTTTATTAGCGGAACTCGACAAAAGTATTTAAACAGTTGTCGTCTGCTTTGATAGTATTGTCCCTTCAATGGTCAATCATCTTTCTTTCTGAGGTCAAGGTATTTAAAAAAAAAAAGAATACAATTAATATTTACAATTAGGAGTCTTACAGGCTTTAAGTTGGCCCATAATACATTCTACAAACTGTATGGCCATATCACGAGGTCGTAAGAGCTAATGTAGACTTTCCTGCATGGAACAGTACCAGGGGAACATAAAGAAGAGGCGGGCAGAAAAAGAGAAAAGGAAGACGACATCATCGAAAGGATGGGCCTGTCATTGAAAGAGATTGTAGTTAAGGGAAAAAAAAGCAGAATGGAGAAAATCGACCGACAGATCATGTGTGGTGCCCCAACGGTCTAACAGGAAAGTTACAGATGAAGGGAAGACTTTTACATATTTCATTTAGTGTTTTGCTGTAATACACATTATTTAAAATGAACTACCGGAGTAATCGATTACTTTACCAGAGCTAAGATCAATCAAACAAATTTTAGCATGAAATGGACGCCAGTGTTTGAATTAAACGTTCATGTTTACTGAACTACAAGTACATCTAAAATATTGACTTGACTTTCACCTGTTGATGCATTTTTTTTTCTTTTTAGTAAACGACTCATTGATATCAATTAACATCTGCTGCATGTGAACATTTTGTAAAATAATTTGAAGATGCAAACACTTCTACGTACTAATTGGGCTGACATAAATCTCTAGCTACACAGGTGCCAAGAAAAGATGCCCAGGCATTGCTTCTCAAACTGAACGTGAAAGCGGTCGTTACACGAGACGATTAGACCAACACAGAACCCTCGTATGGGTGCCTAGGGACCGAGTCCATTGCACTTACGGGGGATGGTAAAAGCCCTAACAAACTTGTCACTATCCACATACCGAGCCTCAAAGGGGCGTTTTTTTATGGCGGTACCCGGTCAGCTGATGTGGTTATAGAGAAGGAATAAGGGGAGGTTTCATCGGCGTGATCGGGCTTTGGCCTCGCTTCTAATCCAAGCGTTTTGGGGTACTGTAATAGGGATGTGCATTTTTACATCTGCTAGGACCTTTCCAAAACAGAAGTATGTTCAGACAGGCGGATGGAGGCAAGCTTCCATAAGTCTAGAGACACAAGAGACTTACACTCAACTCTTAGGAAAATTACTAAAAAAAGGACCAATGAGGCAGCCACCAACACTGACCACTAGAGTCGCAAATGAAAAAAAAAATAAAGTTAGATATCATCGTGTTCTCTTATCTAAAGTACAGACTTTACTTCAAAAGAGAAGAGAGTTACGTCCGAAGCTTTCAAAACAACATTAGATTGTATGTCCTGTTGGTAAAAATACCTAAAAATGTTCGGTCTGTGAGCCATAGACATTTTAGACAGACACACACACACTCGCACGCACGCACGCACACACACACACACATATATATATATATATATATATATATATATATATATATATATATATATATATATACACAAAATAGATATAAAATATAGTTTTAAAAAAGTGTAACGAAAATTAAACTCTTCACATCTTATTACATGAATGGACCACATTCACCAATCGCAAACAAACAACATTTAGCCACCTGATTCTCGATCTCTTCTAAACAAATGAAGAAATACGCCCCTCTTTATTTCACACAGTTCTAATGGGTACCTGAGATTAGTTGGGGAGCAGTAAAGGTAGTTTGGTTGTTGTGCTGGCCACATTTCACCCTAGTTAACCGTAGGCCACAAAAAAAAAACAGATGACCTTTACATTATCTGCCCTATTGACCACAAGGTCTGAAAGGGGAACTTCACTTTTTTTATGCAAGAGTTTATGGCATTTCAATTCTAGCTTAGATCTCTTGGGGAAATGGATTCTCAAAAGGAATCTTTTCTACTTCAAACCATGAAAATCTACAAATTTGTTACGGAAATTATACTTGAAGAGCCCTAAAAGTTTGATTTTTTTTATTTTTCAAAGACATATTTAGTTAAGGAGGTGCGGTGACTGAGTGGTAAAGCACTTGGCTCCCGAACTGGAGGGTCTGGTGTTCGAATCCTGGTAAAGACTGGAGTTTTAGTTTCCAGATTTTTAGGCCACCTGCTCGAATGAGTACCGATTTATGTTAGGGAAAAGCCAAGACGATTGGTCGTTGTGCTGGCTACATGACACCCTCGTGGGACACAGAAAGTCGTCTGCCCTGTAGATGGTGCCTTTTTGTTCAGTTGACGATGATGTTGCACGGCGGCACAGAATAGCAGACAAAGCACACCTTATCCACATTCTGAATGAAGAGTTGCTGCTTTATTAGGAATACTCTCAAGTCCATACACACGCGAAATACCTTGCTGTTCAGTTTATTCGTAAGTGATGTGCTGTTTCATAAAATCAACAAATCTCTCAACTACGACGGGCTTTTCACATTCGGATATTGCGTTTTATTCTTCGTCATATAAATATATTCCACTTTTTTTTAAACATCCGCTTTACTAAACTGTGCGCCAACATGTCCCAGGGGCGGAGAGCATCTCTTCGCGAATTGGATGAGGTCTTTCTTCGTAAATAAATGATCATATCACAAGACAATGAAACCTTCCTGCAATGAGCAGTATCAGGATAAAGAAAGACAGACAACGTACAAGTATTATAATCTTTTTTTTTTTAAAATCTATACTGTATCTGATGGGTTGTGATTTTAAAAAAAAAAGCCAGTGCTCAAACCCACGACATTCGCGTTAGTAGTTCGGCACTAACTTCTTGGCTAGTTTCTGAAATGTCCACACTTCCACCCACCCACTTTATCTTAAAGAGACTGTAAGCTGATAGGAGGAATAAAAAATAAAAAAAAAGATGGAATAGTTAATTGAAAGAAATGGATGAGAGTTATACGAGGTAGACCTAAATCTGAGAGTTGCATGAAACTAAGAGGAAATGGGGGCAGCGGAGGCTGGTAGATTATCCTTAGGGTACCTTTTAGGTCGTACAAAACACGGGCCTTGTAATGATGAAGCCTGCATTTCACATTCACAATATTGGTTTAACATTTATTATTAAGCACAGCACTCTCTCTAAATTAAAAACACACATAATGTTTCAACTTTGCTTTTACTTTCTAAATATTATCAACATATTTATTTAGCGCGCTTTGCTAGTTTTTACTATATTGAAATACAAGTCAAATCTAAACATTTGTAATGGATTATTTTTTTTAAATACATTTCGTTTTTACTAAATCGATATCAGGAAGAAGATTTCCTATGAAATAAAAAAAAAAGGTTCGCTCCCGGACAACTCTTGTCTGTGTTTGCTGAGCGTGAGTTGTAGGACTTGTTTAACATTCAGCATGGACTGAATAAACGTCTATGGCCATCAGTAATACCTGTATCAGTTGCTATGGAAACTACGAAGCGTACGGGTCAAACGTAATGTTTCCCTAAGCATTGCACTCGCGTAGTCGGGATAAAGGGCTTGAAAAATAAATCTTACATTCGGATCTATTCTTAAGTTAAGTAGGCATTCGCAGAAAGGAAATTGTCATATATTCAAAAGTTTTAAAAGAAAAGTTGTTATATGCAAAAGTATAATGACCTGAAAAATAACTTGAATTATAATTTATTTAACTATGAAAACTAACAATTACTTTTACTTCGAATTGTGTGGTTTTCTTTAAAAAAAAAATAAAAAAAAGAATTTATAAAACAAAAAAAAAGTTCAGGTTGGGACAGTTCACGAACAATGTTAACGTAAACTTATGTTTGTTGGCAATGTCATCTCTTCAATACTGAATTTAAAAATGCTGTGTGGCCTCAATCTTGGGTTGACGAAAAGTTAACATCTGGAAACCGTTACCGGTCTGTCCACTTGTGGAGGCTTCTCTACTAATGATTTGGGAAAGCGGTCATAGTAATAAAGTTTTTTTGGACCTTTCAGCCTGTATACCATGGCGTGGTACTTGTGACTGAGTGATGTACATGAACAGTTTTTTTGCGTTGATTAGCCCACTTTGGGGTACATAAAAAACAGTTTTAAGAATTCAAACGCACCAACAATGTTTCTTGGGATTCCTTAGGAAATAAGGACAGATCCTTCTGAAAGAATCCCAATAACTTCGTTCGTCTACAGCAAAGGACAATGGACAACCCAATAAATCCTCTGTAATGGGACTAGGGCAATGGAAATTCAAAGAGAATTGCGCTTTCAAAATTGTAGATAAAATCAAGATTTGTGGTATTGTCTATACCTGTAATCCTTTGTTCTATTGTAAAGACCAGTGGGAGAATATTTTTGTCAAAGCCTCAAACTTGATTAAACTTTATCAGCACACAGGTTCTACAATATTTGGTAGAGCTGTATTGATAAATAGTTTGGTCATTCCAAAGATTGTCTATTTAGCTAACATTACAGAGCCACCTCCTAAATTCATAAACAAGCTGAACAAGTTAATTAGAAGCTTTATATTTAAAAACACTATTAGGAGCATTAAGCACGCTACACTCATTCAAAACAAAGAGGATGGGGGGATAAACTTACAAGATGTCAAAACAAAAATACATTCGCTAAGGCTAAAATTTGTAGGTCAAGTAGTTAGAAACCCAACAAACTTTCCCTTGACAATTTACTATTATGGTTTAAGAGTAAGTAGTCTTCTTCCAATACACAATGATACTCCTCACTATTTTGGTACAGTCACTCATCCATTTTACAGATCTATTTCAAGAATTTTACCTGGTAATGAATATTTAATACACATCAAAACCAAAGAATCATACACAACACTTAAAAAGCTGTTACATGAAAGCCTAGTGAATAGGATTAAGTGGGGGAGAGTTCTTGGGGTGACAGAATTCAAGGACACATTCATAAACCTACACAGCAAACATATCCCACCAAAAGCTAGAGAGATAAGTTATAGACTTATCTTTGGGATGACCCCTATGGTTAGAAAACGAGCAAATGACCGTGAATGTATATTATGCCATCTTGAAAATGCTGATAATGAGAAACATATGTATTTGGAATGTCCATTATTCCTTCAAGTTAGAAGTACTGTAAGGGACTTATTAGAAGCAAACTGTGGCAACTATGTAAATGTTAACTTGTCTATTGTTTTAAACGAGCTGCCAAAACTAAAAAATAAAATGATACATTACTTTAACTTAATTATTGTTTCCGAATACAGGAACCTTGTTTGGGCTAGCTGGCTCAAAGCTCTACATAATGATAAGGTTTTTGATCCTAATCACTTAGAATTGACATTTAGAAAAATAATGGATTTTAGGGTAGAGAATTATCTAGTTTGATTTTCATATACTTGTACAATGCTCAGGTAGTTTTCCAGAAATGGGGTGTTGGGGGTCAGGGATATCTGATATTGTGTTGATTGTTCTGGAGTAGAGGATACTTGTATCATTTTTCTGTCTTCAGTGGGTTCAGTGGGTTCAATGGTTAGGATGGTTAGGTAGTATGTCTTTGATATTAAAATAATATTTCTATCACTATTATTATATTTTTAGGTTAATCACTTTTCAATTGTTTATGATTGCGAATTATGAGAACTTACAAATAAAAACATATTAAAAAAAAAAAAAAAAAAAGCCCACAAAAGATGCAAGATAGCCCATAAAAGAGGCACATTAAGCCCAAAAAAAAGGGAAAAAAAAGAGGCCTAAGGCCCAAGGATTCCTATGATGATAAAGCTAAAATTCAATAGCGCAAATTCTGAGGTTTCCTTTAAAAGGAAGAAAAAAAAAAACGTTTATGATTTAATACTTGTGAATTATGAGAACTTACAAATAAAAAAAAAAAAAGCCCACAAAAGAGGCAAGATGGCCCATAAAAGAGGCACATAAAGCCCAAAAAAGAGGCAAAGAAAAGAGGCCTAAGGCCCAAGGATTCCTAGATGATAAAGCTAAAAATTGAATAGCGCAAATTCTGAGGTTTCCTTTAAAAAAAAATATTCAAACGCCATATCGACCCACATAGCTTCTTTAGATTCGAAACTTTTTAGAAATTCGACTTTGATAATTGAGCTGAGATAACGACAACCCTAACCCCTAAAAAACAACGAACTGTCCCAATCTTTGCGAACCATACAGTACACTCCTCCCTTCGGTAAAGTAGATATTGCAAAACTTCAGTTAAGTCCATATTCAATTGCTCTGTTGTTCCGTGTTTTATAAAACAATGTTACTGTAATCAATATTACAAGAATTTTACGACGACCCAAATTAAGGGCAAAGCCACACGCTCTACTCACAACCTCCATTGTCTTTAAAACGTTAGTATTAGCCCTTTCCAACTCTTTATAAGTCAAACTTTGACATGCGCTCCTCCTATAGTAAAAATATTACGCGACAGACTCTTGGCAGCTTGGCCCTGGTTTTGAAAGCACAAATCGCTCACCCAGAACCCACAGCTGGCCAAGGGTGCATAGGTGACTCATTGGTATGGTGATGTCACTGATAAAAATGTGAGAAACAAAGCTTTTAGGTACAAATAGGATGATGATTGCTGTGTTTTAAATAAATGAATGAATGTCCGTCTTGTCATTTGACCATCAAATACACATCCTTTCTGAAGCTTAGCCAGCAATGTAATTGGCAAACAAAAGATGCAAGGATTTTTATTTTGATTGGTAAATGTAATGGCTATTTAAGTTTACGATTCAAGGAACGATAATCCTTTTCTACTTTACTTCCTATTGATCATAATTGCATTCAAAAGTAGAACCTAAGAGGAACGATATTCAAACACAGCAAACCAAAACTTTGTCTTAGGGTATTTCAATTTAAGGCACAAGTGTCACTACTTATCTTCGTAATAGCAGCTTATTGTTTTTACTTATAATGGATTTAATGGTCCACTGCATCATTGGATTGAGGATTTTGTAACAGGGAGAGAACAAACTGTAATATAAATGGCTCTAAATCAATAACACTAACAGTAAATTCAGGCGTACCTCAAGGAACAGTCTTAGGTCCTTTACTATTTTTGATTTACCGAGTTGCATTAGTTCAGGAATAAAAGTCAGATAATTTGCAGACGATTGCATCATATATAGAACAATAAAAACAACACATAATTCAGAAAGTTTACAACGAGAATTAGATGAATTACTGAGATAGGAATCAAATTGGAGCATGTTTTTCCACCCAGAAAAATGTCAGTTAAGAGTAACAAAAAACTAAAACTAAACCAGTAAACAAAAACAAGGTAACGAAGACAGTTTGTGTGTAAACACAAACTCAAAATCGGCCCCCGAAGTGGTCCACCCAGGCAGGTTTCAATATTTTCAGAAAGTACATCAGAATGAAATTCTATAAAAAAAAAAATGAAATAGAAGAATGGAGAAAGAAGGTTGACAGATCTTGCGTGGTGCCTTAGCGGTCCAGCAGACCAAAGGATTGGTGAAAGTGAATGTGAAGTAAGATGTGAACCTGGCCTAACTGATGTCTTGTAATGAATATCTAATTGATCTAATTGTTTTGTAAATTCAAATCCTCAACGGAACACATGCAGCCGTTGCAGTACACGTGAAAATATGAAAAACTACTTATTGATTGTTGTTTTAAATTAAGTCCAACTTATATGCATAATAAATAGATTTTGTCTCTTTTTTGGTGTAATTGTAATAGTTAGTATGACAGAACTTACTTAACTTAGCATTACAAATGTAATTTTTTTATTTTTCTAAAATCTAAAACCATTTGCAAAATGTGTTAAAAATATATACTGAAGAGCCTCCCGTGTTTGTTACTATTAAGTTAGGAATAAATTCACCCGAAAGCCTAGTTTATAACTCCGATAGTCAATAGTTTATGGAATACCTTCCAACTAGCAATTATGGGTTGGCTCACCATCATAGATCAAGTTCTAAAATTAAGACTTATAAATATTTAATAACCATGCTGTATGACTGACGCGAATGTGAAGGATGACATGCCACGATTAGGAATTAGTTATTTGTTTCGTAAATTTGGGAAGTTTTGACTTAGAGGCAATGACGCGACTAGTAACAACAATAATAGGATTTGAGGAAGAATAGCGAAATATCAACCGATGTAAACAGACTAAGTTCTTGACGGTTTTAGACAAGGAGCTTTTTGTGTACGTAGAGATTCAGCTAGTCGACATTCGATGGTTTCCTTCATTATTATTAAACTTCTTGTTCGACATTCAGTATCAGTGTCGACTAACTTCTATTGTTCGCCTTTCGCCTGTGTTTTTGTATTTCGTTGAGAGTTACCTCCGCTTGGTTTATCTGCATTAGACATAGCGCGAAAGCGCCTAACACTAATCTGAATGCTCATCCTAGACAGTCTGTGTTCGTGTGAAGTGTGTATCGGAGTGAGTACATTTTTCTGATCTGTGTTTATGAATGTAAACATGAAACGTCTTCAAGATGTCTACAGCCCCCGCATTTCATCGTCCCCCGGTGTTTGGAGGGGGGTGTCTGTGACATAACAGATCGATAGTAAGAATGTAGTCTGCAAACAACTTTCAATGATTGATAGCGCAAGTGCTCTCCCCCTGGTGACCTACATTCTATCGCCAACGCTTGAACGCTCTTCTAGAGTTGGAGGTAAGAAATTTTATTCTTCTTTGTCAATGCTCTTAGTGTTGAGTCTAAGACCTTCGAACTTTAGGCATACGGAAGCTTGCTTCTATCCGCTATCTAAAGAAACTTCTGTCTGGGAAAATATCCAAGCAGATGTAACGTTTTATAATTTTATTATCGATGGCTTGTATTCGAAGACGCTTGGGTAAAAGCGAGGACAAAGGCTGAGCACACCGGGAAACTCCCCAACATGTCTTTTCTGTATCACATCAACAGTGCAAGTATCTGCCATAAAAACGGCTTCTTGAGAAACGGTGTGCTGGGGCTTTCTTACATCCTCGTCAATGCAATGGACTTGGTCCTTAGGCATTCCAACAAGAGTTCTGTTTTGCTTTCCTGAATGTCTCATCTAACGACCGTTTCAATCCGATCGCCAACTTGAGGCTAAGAAACATGGAAACAATCGTGGATCATTACAAACTGATTTTGCTGCAACAAGTATTGCAATACAAACAAATAATGATAAACAATAAAAATATTTTAAAAATCTTTATGGAAAAAATGGAAAACAACTTTTAAAAATCACTGACAAATATGTCTCAACACTGCAAGAATAAGCGTCCCTTTAATATAAAACAAAACAAAATTACCACTCATTGATTATCATATGTGATTTTTTTACATTGATTAATATATTGTTACGACAATGAATAGTTATGCAAAATTCCAATTTCAATTAGTTTTTTTTAATGTTTTTTTTTATTTATTCATGTTTTGTCGGGTACAATAAATAATCGTGTTAAGTTTCAACTTGATTCGAGAATGAATGTGGGAGAAATAACATGCTCAAAATTTGTACCAGACAGAATAGATTGATACAAGATCTGTAATAAAAAAAAAAAGTAAAATGAAACTGCGTTTTAAAGATCAACACTAATCCATCAGATATGAGAAAAGGGGGGGGGGCCTAGAGTTTTAATCCCGACTCAAGCTGAGCTGTTTGCAGAGCCTATAGACAGCACGGAAACCTTCTCTCGCATAGCCTTCCCCCCTTCGGTCCATAAAAGATATTGGACCCATAGCGTACTGAGCATTCTATTAGCAGGAACTTAACGCTATTTACAAGTAGGTCTAAAAAAAAAAAATGTCATACCTTGAAAAAGTGTGTTTTTGTGTGTGCGTGTGATAAATTCCATTCCGATAACTCACCCTTTTTGGGCTACAATTAAGAGAGTTTTTGGGACTCTAACAGCATGGAATTCCTAGCTACGACCCGTGGGTCACATCCAGCCCTTGAATTCACGCCCCTGCAGCCAACTGTTGGAATAGATTTGCCTTATAGTTGTATGTCTGACTTCCGACAGACTACTCAGGAGATGTTTGTCTTGTACGGGTGCATTACTTGCGAGAATGATATAGTCAAGAGGCGCGGTGGCTGAGTTATAGAGCGCTTGGCTTCTGAAACTAGAGGTCCAAGGTTCGAACCCTGGTGAAGACTGATATTTTCAATTTCGGGATCTTTAGGGCGCATCTGGGTCCACCCAGCTTTATATATATATATATATATAGTTCGTCCATCGTGGTTCGATGATGACCACTTTGTCATCCAGGGGGCTGAGGGCTTTGCACTGGGGTTTTATGCCTCCTCATGTGGCAGGTGAGACCTATGTGAGCCCGGAATGTTCGGCCGTACACTGGGCAGGTTATTCCAGCTGGAGCTAGTGTCGTTTGCCTTGCTTTTCTTTTCTGGCGTTTTTCTTCTGCCAGCGTTGTTCTTTTTTCCTCAGCAACCTGTGCGCCAGTTTTCACAGCACGACGCCATGATGCTCTGTCATGTGCCTCTGTCTCCCAGGTGCCTGGGTCTATGCTGAACGCCTTCAGAGAAGCTTTGAAGGTGTCCCTGAAGCGCTTTCTTTGACCACCTTGCGAGCGCTTTCCTTCGCTTAGTTGGCCATACAAGAGTCGTTTAGGGATGCGGTGGTCTTCCATTCTGCATACGTGTCCTGCTCACCGCAGCTGGGACTGCATCAGGGTTGTGTGGATGCTTTGCAGACACGCTCTTCAAAGAACTTCTGTATCTGGTATTTTGTCTTGCCATTTGACATTTAGTATTTTTCTCAGACATGTCATGTGGAAGTGGTTCAGTTTCTTTGCATGTTTACTGAACACTGTCCATGTTTCTGAGGCATAGAGCAATGTAGGGAGGATGACGGCTCTATAGACCCCTAGCTTTGTGTTTGTGGTGATACCACGTCTGTTCCAGACAGTTTTAGACAGTCTGCCATAGGATGCACTGGTCTTGGCGATACGCAGGTCGATTTCACTATCGATTTTTCCATTTCTGGAGAGTGTGCTGTCAAGATATGTGAATTTGTCCACTGCGTTTATATCCTGTCCATTTATAGTGATGCTTGGATCCGAGTAGGCTTTCCCAGGAGCAGGTGATATAAGACTTTAGTCTTGTTTGTATTGATGGTAAGGCCAACGTCTGAGCATGCTTTTGAGAAGTCACTGACGATGCTCTGCAGATCATTTTCAGAGCAGGCATTTAGGGCACAGTCGTCAGCAAATAGCAAGTCTCTGATTACTGCTGCATTTGTTTTTTATTTTGCTTTAAGCCGCCTCGGGTTGAATAGGCCACCATCAAATCTGTATGATATATTTATCCCGTTGTTTTCTCTATTTGTGAATGCATCTGTCAGCATAGCGGAGAACATGATACTGAACAGTGTAGGTGCTAGGACACAGCCTTGTTTTACCCCGTTTGATACTTCGAAGGGCTCTGATGGTTCTCCACTTTCTTGGACACGAGCCTTCACGCCATCATGAAATAGTCTCACCATGGTTATGAATTATTGTGGACAGCCATACTTTGACATGGTCTTCCAGAGTCCTTCTCTGCTAACAGTGTCGAATGCCTTTGTTAAGTCGACATATATTGAGAACAGATCAGCATTTTGTTCTTGGCATTTTCCCTGGAGCTGCATTGCTGCAAAGATCATGTCAATGGTTCCACGCTCTTTTCTGAAGCCGCACTGGCTTTCTGGTAGTAGACCATATTCTATGTGTTGCATGAGACGATTTAGTAGGATGCGTGCAAGGATTTTCCCAGCAATAGAGAGAAGAAATATTCCTCTGTGGTTGTCGCAGATCTGACGGTTTCATTTTCGCTTGTATAAATGAACAATTGTGGCATTTTTAAAGTCTTGTAGTATTGACTCTTTTTCCCACATAATTAAGAAGAGCTTATGAAGTCTTTCAATCAGGGCTAATCCACCTTTTTTGTAGACCTCTGCGGGAATGGAGTCAGCTCCTGGGGCTTTTCCGCTTGCGAGATGTTGAATGGCAAGATCGGTTTCCTTTAGCGTAGGGGGGTCATCAATTTTTTTCATTTATTGGTACTTGCTGTAACCTGTCTATGGCCGCTTCATTTATGATGGAAGGTGTATTGAGAACCTTTTCGAAGTGCTCTGCCCAGCGTTTTAGGATTTCTTCCTTATCTGTCAATAGGATTGTCCCATCAGCATTTAATAGAGGTGTAAGCCTGACTTTGTGGGTCCATAGATATCGTTTATGGCATGGTAGAAGTTCTTCATATCGTGCTTGTCAGCAGATTCCTGTATTGTTTCCACTTTATTGCTAAGCCAGGTATCTTGCGTTTGGCGTAACTGTTTTTGCACATTTTTGCGGATGTTAGTGAATGCATCTTTAGTGGACTGTGAGTTTGGGTTGTTCAGATACAATTTGTGGAGCTTGTGCTTTTCATCGAATAGTTTTCTGATCTCAGTATTGTTTTCATCAAACCAGTCCTGATGCTTTCTCTCCATAGGACCGAGTATGTTTAATGCTGTGCTATAGATAGCTTCTTTGAAGCATTCCCAGCGTTTATCTACATTGGATTCAGTTGGAAGGGTGGACTTGAGGCAGTTCTCTATCGCATCTGCAAGCGACTTTTCAGTTTTGCCATCTGCTAAGCTGGCCGTGTTTAGCCTTTTTAGGGGTTTAGATTTTTGCGGACGTCTCTTTGGTTTAATACGGATGTTTAGTTTTGTGATGATGAGGCGGTGATCTGTTCCACATTCTGCACCACAGCAAGATTTGTAGCTGGGTGCCTGACATTAGTTAGGGAAAAGTAAAAGCGGTTGGTCGTTTCGCTGGCCACATGACATCTTTGTTAATCGTGGGCCACAGAAACAGATGACCTTTACATCATCTGCCCCGCAGATCGCAAGGTGTGAAAGGGGACCTTTCCTTTTTACTTTCATGATACAGAAAAAAACACTATCACTAGAGCAAGTGAAAAACTAAGTTTTGACTGTTGAATAACTTGACAATGTTTAATATCTAAAGGCCACAGTCGAGTCTCTGTCATTAATCAATGCTTTCACCTTGAAGTCCTAATACCAGCTACCTAAAAAAAAAAAAACACTAACCGTGACGTCACTTATGTCGCGTTCAAAGTCGTCAACTATGGTGTGTTTCAACCTTTTTTTTTTATAAATAGGAAGTAACATATATAAAAGTGCGAAATATTCAGTTAAAGAAAACAAACAAAAAATATACTGATCTAAATGATACAGTCAGGACAATTATATCAACGATTGGCAGTCAAATAAAATTTATAAAATGTTTGATTATGACATTTCCATCGGTAAGAGTACTGCCAGTCTGTCACACAAAACACTTCACAAAGATCAGATAACTTTTCATCTTAAGAAATAGTAGGCCCTCCCGTTGATAGAGATACACATACACTATCCAGATGAAATTCCCAGGTTGTGGCTATATAAAGAAAACTTTCCCTGAATGAATGCAAGTATTTCTGGGTTTATTCTTCTATCCCTGCCTCTACCTCAACGTAAGTAAATTGATTCACCTTTTTTATTTATTTTCTCTCCACGTCTAAAGGGAGGGAATCAATCGATATCTCAACAAGATAAAGCCATCGTCCTTGAGATTATTTTCTGAAAGCCAGGAGATGTACTTCTCTGACCTTGAGGTCTCCCAGGAGACTAGACTCCATGGGTGTAGATATGAGAAGAAAGAGGGGGGGGGGTGTTCAAGTGAGACGCTCGGGGGCAAAATATCGAGCTTATGAAGTGTCTAAATTACATGATTCAGTGGTACAAGTCTTGATCAATGGACCTCATTCACCGCATGTACATACATAAACAATTATTCCCGTGATTCTCTATTTCTTCTATACCAAATACGATCTAATTTTTAATACACAATGGCTATCACGTGACAGTATTTTTCGTTGTTTTATCAATATTATCACGTGACTAAATGTTGTTTGTTTACGATTGGTGAATGAGGCCCATTCTGCCTAGACGACAAAACACAATTAGTGCAATGTTTTGAAATTCCATTTTTAATGAAGAATGGCAGACAGCGAGAAAATGACTGGGTTGGAATATTTCACCAGAGATGTTTTGACAGGACCTTTGCAAGACGATGTTGGATACTGCCACACCGTTCACTCTGTTGTTACTTGCTTGAATTCACCTTCACCTATCCCTTTGTTGGACCTTTTGGGGCACCACACAAGTTCTGTTGGCTGTCTTTCTCCATCTCAACCTGCGCTATCTGTGGACAGGAGTGTCTCTCCTAAACAGGGCTCCACAGCCCACATGAAAAAGTGTTCGAGATGCGCCATAGTCGTTCTACGACTGAAGGAGGTGAACAAAAAATTAATTATTTATTCAATGGAGATATTTTCTTATGTTTTACATTACGACGTTTCTTTTCAAAAGAAGTTAATTAAGTCCTACTGCGTCAATCTAGTTGAACACTCTGTTAGGTCAAAATAATTAAGTCCTACTGCGTCAATCTAGTTGAACACTCTGTTAGGTCAAAATAAATTAGTCCTACTGCGTCAATCTAGTTGAACACTCTTCTAGCTCAAGTTAATTAAGTCATACTGCGTCAATCTAGTTGAACACTCTGTTAGCTCAAGTTAAGTCCTACTGCGTCAATCTAGTTGAACACTCTGCTAGCTCAAGTTAATTAAGTCCTACTGCGTCAATCTAGTTGAACACTCTGTTAGCTCAAGTTAATTAAGTCCTACTGCGTCAATCTAGTTGAACACTCTGTTAGGTCAAAATAATTAAGTCCTACTGTATCAATCTAGTTGAACACTCTGTTAGGTCAAAATAATTAAGTCCTACTGCGTCAATCTAGTTAAACACTCTGCTAGCTCAAGATAATTAAGTCCTACTGCGTCAATCTAGTTGAACACTGTTAGGTCAAAATAATTAAGTCCTACTGCGTCAATCTAGTTGAACACTCTGTTAGGTCAAAATAATTAAGTCCTACTGCGTCAACGTAGTTGAACACTCTGCTAGCTCAAGATAATTAAGTCCTACTGTGTCGATCAAGTTAGAACACTCTGCTAGGTCATTGGTTTTCACGGCTGTTTCAGGCACTAAAAAAAGGAGCACTTGACGAATTCGACCTAGCAGATAAGTGCCTTTATCTTTGTATGTTTCTGAAAATATAAGGTTTGTTTTGTATTTGTAAATAATGGTTCAGTATTTTATATGTTAATTTATTTTTAGTCTTTTGACATTAAAGCGTTTCTAGATTTAGTGATTTTTTAATAGTGTTACTCTAGTCCAATCTGAATATTTGTTTATTTCTAAACTGACGTTTCTTATTTTTATGTGTTTTAGTACCTTTGAGTCCCAACCAGTGGATGCTCATTAATTGCTCATAGTCTACTGATAATGATGAATACAAACTACTTTGTCATAAAGATGTAATGTTTAGTAGAATGCAAAGATCTGGTTGTGTAAACTTGGCTCTAAATGTTTTTCTATACAGAGTTCGTTTGAATGTCCCTGTTTCAATTAGGAATGAGTCTTGATATTTGTCACTATTGAAATATGAAATTGGATCCTTTTTATTCTCCAAACAAACAAAAATTCAGTTTGACTAGAACTGTCCACCTCAGCATTGCTACTATACCAATAAGAAAATAGATGCAAACAGTTTTTCTAGTTTTCAAAACTAGGAGAGTCTTCGATGTGTCTTGGTTCATTCCATTTATGCTTGGGGGTCGATGGCTGCATCTAGATATTTATATCCTTGCACTTGGCCTAGCGTTGTATTGATGACCTGAGTGTCTGCTAGATGGCATTATTGCTTTCAAAGATCTACAATGTTTTCTTTACTTTTGGTTTTCGTTCATATTTCACGTCACATTGGCTGGAATACGTTTTGAAATATAAACAGGTATATACGGTTAACAGTTTTAAATATAGATAGATTTTGTTATTATGGCTTGTTATGTGTCATGTACAAATTGGTCGAAACAATTTATGCAAAGAGAATAACGATGTTAGATTTATGATATTTATTATTATTATTTTCTTATTTTTATCAGGGTTGTTTAAGGTTCATTTTCTTTCGTTTTTATGTTTCTAATGTTACAACAATATCGGACGTAACAAACACACACACACACTGTCTAGTCCAAAATACGTCTTGTTTATACGTCTTGTTTATACGTCTTGTTTATACGTCTTGTTTATACGTCTTGTTCATACGTCTTGTTCATACGTCTTTTTTATACGTCTTTTTTATACGTCTTGTTCATACGTCTTGTTTATACGTCTTTTTCAAACGTCTTGTTTATACGTCTTGTTTATACGTCTTGTTCATACGTCTTGTTCATACGTCTTGTTCTTACGTCTTGTTCATATGTCTTGTTTATACGCAGGCAGACATTCGCTTAACGTGAATAAATTTGAAGGAAAATAACTTTTTTTTAAGTTTAAAATCTTTAAAAAAAACTTTGTTTATATATTTTTTTCTATTGTTTGGTTTGTGTGTTTTATTGTAAGATAGATAGAGAGAGAGAGAGAGAGAGAGAGAAAGAGAACCAAGAAGAATAAGAATTTGGAGTGGTGTTAGATTTTTTTTAAATTTATGTAAGATTTGGAAATGAAAAATATATATATATATAAGACAGAGAGAAGTACAAAGAGAAAGGGGGAGAATAAGAAAAAGAAAGAAGGAGGACGAAAGGAGGAAGAGAAAGAAAGGAGAAAATGAGGAATAAAGAAGAAGAGAAAGAGTAAGATGAGAGAAATGGAGTAGGAAGAGAGAAAGAGAAGGATAAGCAGTGAAGGAGGAGGAAGAGAGTGAATGAGGAAGAGTGAATGAGGAAGAGAGAAAGAGTGAATGAGGAAGAGAGAAAGAGAAGGATAAGCAGTGAAGGAGGAGGAAGAGAGTGAATGAGGAAGAGTGAATGAGGAAGAGAGAAAGAGTGAATGAGGAAGAGAGAAAGAGTGAATGAGGAAGAGAGTGAATGAGGAAGAGAGTGAATGAGGAAGAGAGAAAGAGTGAATGAGGAAGAGAGTGAATGAGGAAGAGAGAAAGAGTGAATGAGGAAGAGAGAAAGAGTGAATGAGGAAGAGAGAAAGAGTGAATGAGGAAGAGAGAAAGAGTGAATGAGGAAGAGAGTGAATGAGGAAGAGAGAAAGAGTGAATGAGGAAGAGAGAAAGAGTGAATGAGGAAGAGAGTGAATGAGGAAGAGAGAAAGAGTGAATGAGGAAGAGAGAAAGAGTGAATGAGGAAGAGAGAGACAGAGAGAGAGGTGAGAAAGAAACTACTTCAGTGCAGTAAGTATAATGAATTCAATCACAAACTATTTAGACATCAAAGAAAATACTAAACGCCAACAGCATGACACACAATTAAAAACTAAATCACTACACTCAACATCACAGGTTAATTGAAACCATATTCCGAAGATGAAAATAAAGTCTTTAAAAGCGCTGACATAGTCAGATCAGAGACATGCCCTGGGCTAAAGGTAATCACGTTCTATTAATTAGCAACACTGTACAATCTAATTACATTAGCAAACATCCCTCCAACTTCGCCCCCTTCCTCACAGCATTGTAAGCTTACCTAACGTCCGGAAAACGGAGGACGTTTTTAGATCGTGTCCTTCCGGCAATTCTATAGGACTGCTGCTCGGAAATGTCCGGCTTTTACTGTATTAAAGGGAAGAAAATAAGATGAAACATAATCATGGTTAGAGTCCTCGTCAAAGCCTAAATATGTTTCATTATAAGTTCCTGACCTTCTAATCTAATGCGGCTTTTACGTTACATGTCAAGTTTATTCATAATTAGTTTTTAAAAGTGTTATCTGGGTCTTCTATGTCCAGCTTTGTGAGGCTATGTCCTCTTTTGTCCCCCTTTCTGAAGCTATGTCCTCTTTTTGTCCTCCTTTCTGAAGCTATGTCCTCTTATTGTCCTCCGTCATGCTTACATGTGTTTGATAACCCAACCAAATGTTTTATTATATTTAAAAAATGTATATTCTATTTTGGAAAAAAAAAATGAAAAGAAGCACTTGGTCTCGGCTACACTTAGACCCTACATCACCTGTTTCACTTCTTGTCTCATAGTTTGGTCTCTAGGTTGAACAAAGTTACCTACTTATGAAATAGAAAGAATGTAAAAAGTGAAAGACAAGGCTTACTCTACTCCTGAACTATTGACGTCAAGGGAACAATATTATTATTATTATTATTTTTATAGCTTTTATATAGCGCTACTTTAATGCTTATAGCATGCTTAGAGCGCTTTTGGTCCAATCTTTTTTGTGGACCAGTGGGGGGGGGGGGGGAGGTGATATCTAGGAGTTGGTTTTCCGTGCTGCCTTTAGGCGCTCAGTTAACACAGCTCTGCTCGAGTCGGGTGTCGAACCTTGAGCCCCCTTCTAGATAGCCAAGCCAAGCCAAGTTCAAGCGCACTTGGCCTCTCGACCAAACTTCCCAATAAGCAGTTAAGAATTCTTGGAAGAGGCAGAGGCAGACAAGATAGATTGAAAGTTTTAATAAAAGACAAACTTTCCATTCCATTTTTCACTCCTTAATGAAGATAGCATCACATCATTTAACTCTTTCTCTCCTAATTGACGATACCAGCGTTGATTTGAACTCATTAAATTAAATTAAGTTTTGATTTTATAAACTGTACATAATGTTATATAAAAAGAGCATGTACTTCCATTTTATTCTTTACCAAATAAAACAATTTCTGGTAACAAACCAAAAAAAATTTATTGAAGCTTAATCATAACAGGGTATAAAAAAAATACTAATGAGCAAAATAAAGAATTCCGTCGAAACGTGGAAAAAATTTACGGAGAGAAAGAGTTAATGTATTTACAGCCATACAAGAGAAACGTTTAAAGAAAGAGAGGCAAATGTAATACACGGTGTGATTTAAAAAGCTTTCAAAGAGTGATTCACAGTACCTCAACACTTCTCACTCAGAAAGATTTACAGTCAACGTACTACACTGTAATACTGGCATCACCAACAAGAAATCCTAGAGTGTTTCACTGCTACGCATTTCTTACTGTCGCAAGGGCATCGTAAAATGGAATTCTGTATCAATACTTCAAACATCTTTCTAGTAACTTTTGGATATGTAATTACCAGAATTGACGTCTAGAAATACTATATTCGCCACAGATTTACGTCTGGGCAAACACATGGAGATTTATAAGTTTGAAAGTAATTTAAATATGTTCGATATATATCGTTTTAATTTATAAGTTAAGATTTACAAAAGAAAGGCCATTATGTGTATTCTCAGTTTTTATTGAGATGTTAATATTTTGTGACATTTTATTATATTAATTATTTTGTCAATGTGAAAAAGAATTTGTGTACTTATTCTGAAAAGTATTTTCGGACAATCTCTTTATTATCAAATGTTGCTGGCGTTTTTTCCATTGCAAATTCTTTTTAATATTAACATAAGTTATTGTGCTATGAAGTTGAAATGAATCAATAGTCAACAATCTAATTTTGCCACGTTCTAGGACATTGGAACAATCCTCCTTGAATGCGATTAAAAACTTTCTCAGACGTATGTTAAAAATGCTTTATTATATTTTTAGGCTTCTGTTCTTTCGTGTCGCCTTCAAATCTCTTCATGTCGTGTTGATGGATACATCAATTGTCATGCAATGCACTTTATCGTCTATACGGCTCTCACAATTACGCATTCTTTGGTCTAAGACTTTATTGATTAAGTCAAGTTGGCAGGCGACTTGTGAAACAAACTCAAATTGCTGCCCTTTAAAATCACAAGAAAAAAACAAGACTGAACGAATTGTTCCGTGACTATTGGCTTTATTTTTCTACTTAATCTCTGCCCAATTTATTTGTCAATAGACAAAAACTGGCAAATATAAAAGCACTGACATTAATATATTGAAGTTATATGGGCGTTGTTCCGTCTGCTAGTCTGCCTTTAAAAGGTTATATGAGCGTATAACATAATTTATTCAATCAGACGCCAGTCTCTGGTCAACATTGCAAAAGTCAAAACGAGGCTGTTGGTTGGTGGAAGCGTCTAACGTCTGCACGGCTTAGAATAGCATTTGAAAAAGCGTAATATTGTTGTAATGATCTAGCTCCAGGTAGTCACCAGGTAGCTTATCCATTTCTATTGATACATATAATATCAAATTGATTATAGATTTGCCATAGTTACGGTCACGTTTTATTCAAAATAAATTTTAAATACATTATGATATATTTTTTTGGAATTGAACTTTCAATAAACTCAAATCTGTTTGCAGTCACCTTTAAGTTTTCATAAGGGTCCCATTTTCCACAGCTTTTCATTGTTGTGTCTCAAAGACCCACACATGCAGTTTAAATGTATACCTTTCGCTCATCATCTAAGAAAAGGTAACTTACATTAATGTCTTTTTTATCATTTCAAATATTTTTTTTTACAATTACGACCTATCATTGAGAAGAACGTCCCTAGCAATGGGTAAAACAAGGGTCGTTCCATTCCGTTGCTTTGGAGCCATCCAAAGTATCAAGTCCAGAACAGACTAAATTCGGATCTATCTCTGTGTAAATAGAGTCTGTTCGTGTACTCGGCCGGCTGTCAAGACCAAAAATGATGGCGTGCCTATGTGGTCCGATGAACTGGATTCAACTGTGGCTTGACTGATATAGCGCCGTAAGCAAACACAGTGTAAGCTCAGGAAGCTTTGGGAATATTGGGAGATGAAACAAGCGACAGATGAGATGAAAAGAAAGAAGGAATGAAGAGTGTGGGTCAAGCAACCACATGTGCTGACCCGTCGGTCCCACAGGTACATGCATTGATCAGAAAAGATGAAAGGATAACATTTTTACTTTAGAACTGTTTTCCTTAATGTTAAAATCTGGCTATCAATCAAAACATATTAGTAAATTATTAAAAGGGGGGGGGGATTGCCTATATTAGGAACGATTCTATTGAAGTATTGCTATCTGGAGTATTGCTATTCAAGGTATTTCTATCCGAAGTATTACTATCCAAGGTATTTCTATCAGAAGTATTACTATCCAAGGTATATCTATCCGAAGTATTGCTATCCAAGGTATTGATTTCCAAGGTATTTCTATCTTAAAGTATTATTATCCAAGGTATTTCTATCAGAAGTACTACTATCCAAGGTATATCTATCCAAGGTATATCTATCCGAAGTATTGCTATCCAAGGTATTGCAATCCAAGGTATTACTATTCTAAGTATCACTATCCAAGGTATTACTATCCGAAGTATTGCTATCCAAGGTAATGCTATTCAAGGTATTGCTATTCAAAGTATTTCTATGCAAGGCATTGCTATACAAGATATTTCTATCCAAGGTATTGCTATGCAAGGTATTATTATTCAAGGTATTGCTATCCAAGGTATTGCTATTCAAGGTATTGCTATCCAAAGTATTGCTATCTAAGGTATTGCTATTCAAGGTATTGCTATCCAAGGTATTTCTACGCAAGGCATTGCTGTACAAGATATTGCTATTCAAGGTATTGCTATGCAAGGTATTGGTGCAATCTGAAGTATTGCTATCCAAGGTATTGCTATTCAAGGTATTTGTTTACAAGGTATTGCTATCCAAGGTGTTGCTATCCAAGGTATTTGTTTACAAGGTATTGCTATCCAATGTATTGCTATCCAAGGTATTTGTTTACAAGGTATTGCTATCCAAGGTATTGCTATCCAATTGGGTATTTTTTACAAGGTATTGCTATCCAAGGTATTGCTATTCAAGGTATTGCTATGAGTGTGAAGTTTCTGTTTACGAAGCAAATAGAGTTCCTAACAACGAGAAAATCGCCAGGCCTGAATTGAGTCTTTATATTAATCATGTCGTGGACGTAAGCGGATTTACAATGTAAAGATTGACTTGACAGCCTCCTTCAAGAGCGTAGAATATTTGAGCTCGTCCCGGAGTATATAGAAAATGACATAGTGCTCATCTTCGATCAAAAAGGTGAAGCTGATTGCTTTTTTTTTCTTGGTCTCGGTGTATGAACAGATCTAAACATTTCGTGATTATTATGCGAGTTAATGGCGATATTAAAAATAGGGCTTGTCCTTGAGTTTAAAGATTAAGCACAAGCTCGGCTTTGCACATAGCTAGTCAGTACCAGTTGTGATATAAAATATGATATCAATGTCTATTGTTACGTACGCAGCGTAGTGTGAATGTGGAATGGTGCCAATGTGTGTTGAAAGAAGAAGAAGAAGAAGAAGAAGAAGAAGAAGAAGAAGAAGATAAGATAATGGGCTAACGTAAATGAGGTTCTTTGAGACATTATTATTCGTTGAGCTAAGATTTTATTTCTCTTAACCTACTGTTTATGGCTCTGTTTTTCTATATGATTAAGAGAATCATCTGCTCGTAATATATATTAATACAAGTTTCCAATCTCAAATTTTAAGTCAAGACTAAATTTTGAAAGTCTGTTACACGTTTATTAGTTGTTTTGTGTGTGCTTTTTTTGTGTAGTCAAGGTCTAGGTTTATCGCAAACATGTTTCTTTTTTCCCACATTAAACTTAATTGTCTATTTAAAACATGAGCACAATAAATTAAGCCAAATATTGGTAGTCTATTAAAACTAGAACGTGGAGGTATTCAAACTTCTAAAACCACAATAACATCTAGATCAAAACGTACGAAGCTAAAAGGCTTTAAATTGAAACATAGAAAAGACAAGAAACAAATTACGTGGAGCAGAAAATTGAATTACAATAGCACATAAAAGAGGAGCAAAGATTTTACACCAAAAAAAACCAAAAGGCATGCGCCCCAAACGCAGACCACGAGCACGGTGGCTTGATGACGTAGAGGCAGATCTATAGCAGCTCAAAGCCCAGGCCTGGAGACGTTAAGTCCAGGGTAGATCAGAATAGAGAGATGTACTAAAGCAGGCCAGGACCCTCCATGAAGACGTAAAGTCCAGGATAGATCAGAATGGAGAGATGTGCTAGAGCAGGCCAGGGCCCTCCATGAAGACGTAAAGTCCAGGATAGATCAGAATGGAGAGATGTGCTAGAGCAGGCCAGGGCCCTCCATGAAGACGTAAAGTCCAGGATAGATCAGAATGGAGAGATGTGCTAGAGTAGGCCAGGGCCCTCCATGAAGACGTAAAGTCCAGGATAGATCAGAATGGAGAGATGTGCTAGAGCAGGCCAGGGCCCTCCATGAAGACGTAAAGTCCAGGATAGATCAGAATGGAGAGATGTGCTAGAGCAGGCCAGGGTCCTCCGTGGAGACGTAAAGTCCAGGATAGATCAGAATGGAGAGATGTACTAAAGCAGGCCACGACCCTGCATGGAGACGTAAAGTCCAGGATAGATCAGAATGGAGAGATGTACTAAAGCAGGCCACGACCCTGCATGGAGACGTAAAGTCCAGGATAGATCAGAATGGAGAGATGTACTAAAGCAGGCCAGGGTCCTCCGTGGAGACGTAAAGTCCAGGATAGATCAGAATGGAGAGATGTACTAAAGCAGGCCAGGACCCTTCATGGAGACGTAAAGTCCAGGATAGATCAGAATGGAGAGATGTACTAAAGCAGGCCAGGACCCTTCATGGAGACGTAAAGTCCAGGATAGATCAGAATGGAGAGATGTACTAAAGCAGGCCAGGACCCTTCATGGAGACGTAAAGTCCAGGATAGATCAGAATGGAGAGATGTGCTAGAGCAGGCCAGGACCCTTCATGGAGACGTAAAGTCCAGGATAGATCAGAATGGAGAGATGTACTAAAGCAGGCCAGGACCCTTCATGGAGACGTAAAGTCCAGGATAGATCAGAATGGAGAGATGTACTAAAGCAGGCCAGGACCCTTCATGGAGACGTAAAGTCCAGGATAGATCAGAATGGAGAGATGTACTAAAGCAGGCCAGGACCCTTCATGGAGACGTAAAGTCCAGGATAGATCAGAATGGAGAGATGTGCTAGAGCAGGCCAGGACCCTTCATGGAGACGTAAAGTCCAGGATAGATCAGAATGGAGAGATGTACTAAAGCAGGCCAGGACCCTTCATGGAGACGTAAAGTCCAGGATAGATCAGAATGGAGAGATGTACTAAAGCAGGCCAGGACCCTTCATGGAGACGTAAAGTCCAGGATAGATCAGAATGGAGAGATGTACTAAAGCAGGCCAGGGCCCTCCATGAAGACGTAAAGTCCAGGATAGATCAGAATGGAGAGATGTACTAAAGCAGGCCAGGACCCTTCATGGAGACGTAAAGTCCAGGATAGATCAGAATGGAGAGATGTGCTAGAGCAGGCCAGGACCCTTCATGGAGACGTAAAGTCCAGGATAGATCAGAATGGAGAGATGTGCTAGAGCAGGCCAAGGTCTTCCATGGGCTGTAGCGCCACTGGGATGAATGGAATATACATTATAGAGATGAGCATGATTTTCTTAGTATTGGTATTCAGTTGACAATCAAGAGAATAAGATCAACAACACTTCACAGCTTGTTGAGACGTATTATTTTGTTTAGACGCGCATTTATGTCCCACCAGACTGACTTTTTATTTCAAAGATAACGGCAAAATAATCCAAAGTCTCTTATACTATTCGTCTAAGGGGTCGCGGTGGCTGAGTGGCTAAGCGCTTGGCTTCCAAGCCTGGGGTCCTCGGGTAGAATTTCGGTTAAAGCTGAAATTTTGAATTTCGTGATTTCTAGGGTGCCCCAACTTTAATGGGTATATGACTTTAGTTCTGGAAAGTAAGCGCGGCTGATCGTTGAGCGGGCAACATGACACCCTCGTTAACCGTTAGCCAATGTAACAGATGATCTTAACATCGTCTGCTCTATAGATCACAAGGTTTGAAGGGAGAACCTTACTTAAATAGTGTTCATCCAGACAGAATAGCTGACGGCTAATTCGCTAACATAACTTATCTTATCTTATATAATACAGACGTTACTTCAAAAAAGAAGATGATTACGTCCTACGCGTCATGCATTTAGTCATGCATATTAACCAATGACTTAAATTCTGCCAAGTCACTGGTTTTTCTGGCTAGCTCAGGCAACCCATTCCATGCTCTAATAGCACTAGGGAAGAAGGAGTATTTGTACAAATTTGTCCTAGCATATGGGACGAGGAATGTGCCTTTATTTTTGTGTCTTTCAGAGTATTTTATTAAATTTTGTTTTTGTATTTGAAGATTATGGTTCAGTGTTTTATGTATAATTGCTACTTTACTTTTGAGTCTTCTGTCCTGAAGGCTTTCTAAATTTAGTGATTTTACTAATGGTGTTACCCTAGTCAAATGTGAATATTCGTTTGTTATGAATCTCACTGCTCTATTTTGTGTTTGTTCCAGTTTCTTAATGTTTTCTTGAGTTGAGGGGTCCCACACGGTGGATGCATATTCTATTATTGGCCTAACCAAGGTTAAATAACATTTTAGTTTTATGTTCTTATTTGATTTATAGAAATTTCTTTTAATAAACCCTAATGCTTTGTTGGATTTTTTTATAGTTTCATCAATATGTGGATTCCATGACAGTTTTTCATTTATTATAACACCTAGGTATTTTGAGTTTTTAGTCTGTGTTACTGGTTTGCCATGAATAAGATAAGTGGAATTAATTTGTTTAATTTTTTTGTTACTCTTAACAACTGACATTTTTCTGGGTGGAAAGACATGCTCCAATTTGATTCCCATTTCTGTAATTCATCTAATTCTCTTTGTAAAATATCTGTGTCTTGTTTTGTTTTTATTGTTCTATATATTATGCAATCGTCTGCAAATAATCTGACTTTTGTTCCTGAACTAATGCAATTTGGTAAATCATTTATGTAAATTAAAAATAGTAGTGGACCCAAGACTGTTCCTTGAGGTACACCTGAGTTTACTGTTATTGGTGTTGATTTAGAGCCATTTATTATTACAGTTTGTTCTCTCCCTATCAGAAAATCTTTAATCCACTGATGCAGTGGACCGTTAATGCCGAAATATTTTAATTTTTGAAGCAAACTATGGTGGTGAACTTTGTCAAAAGCCTTGGAAAAATCTAGTAAGATAGCATCTATTTGTTCACTATTATCTAAACCTTTTGAGAAATCATCAATTAGTCCTATTAGTTGTGTTTCACATGATCTATATTTCCTAAAGCCATGTTGGTATGGGGTGAGGACATTATGTTTGTCTAAGTGGTTTATGATGTTGCTACATATTATGTGTTCTAGTATTTTACATGTGATGCTGGTAAGTGATACTGGTCTGTAGTTTCCTGGATCAGATTTTTCTCCTTTTTTAAATAGGGGGGTGACATTAGCTTCTTTCCAGTCCTTTGGTACTCTGCCCTGGTTAAGCGATGCCTGAAAGAGTATTTTGAACACTGGGGCTAGCTCATTGCTTAGTTCTTTGAGTAATCTAGCTGGAATACCATCAGGTCCAGACGCTTTATTTGGTTTGGTGTTGGCTAATAGTTTTTTAATTCCATTTTCTTGTACTACTAAATCTTCTATGTTGTCTACTTGGTTCAAATTAAGAATTATGTCTTTGTCTCCTGGGGCTGAGAATGCTGATGCAAAGTATTTGTTTAGGATGTTTGCTTTAGTTTCATTATCATTATGTATTATGTTATGTTCATCTTTTAATGGCGCTATGCCTGTTGTTTCCATTTTCTTAGACTTAATGTATGACCATAGGTTTTTGTTGTTATCTTTAGATATTACATTGTTTATGTATTCACTCTGCAGCTGTCTGCTTACTTTTTGGGTTAGGTGTTTAATTTTTATATACTTTTTGTAAACTCTTTCTGCCTTGGTTTCTTTAAATTTTCTATATAGGTTTTCCTTCTGTTTACAAAGCTTCTTTAGTCTATTATTAAACCAGCATTTATTTATTTTGTTTGATGTGTATTTAGTTGGTATATGATTTTCTATAATGCTTTTAAGATGGTTTTTAATGAAATTCCAGAGGTCATCGACTGGTTGGTTAATGTCTTTTTCTAATAAGAATGTTTGTTGAAAGTTTAATGCAGCTTGGTGTAGTTGTGTTAGGTTACATTTATTCCAGAGTAAGATTTTTCTTTTGGTTTTTGTATTGGCTACTGCTTTTATCTGACTGTGTATTTTTATGATCTCATGGTCTGATAGACCAGGGATAATATCATAATCAACTACTAATCCAGGTCTGTTGGTTAAGAAGAGATCTAATGTGTTGTTTAATCTAGTTGGCTTTTTAATGATTTGATCTAAACTTAGGTTGTGTAAAGTTTCTATGAAAAGCTCATTTATGTCCTTAAGGTTTTGGTGTTTATCTATGGTTAGTGTTTTCCAATTTATATCAGGTAGGTTGAAGTCACCCATAATCCAAAAAACTGCATTTTTATTTGTCTCTTTAAGTGTAGTAATCTGATTACATAGTTCCTGCATGTATTCTAAACTAGAATTTGGTGGTCTGTAAATGCTGCCTATTATAAGGGATGTTGAGGTGGTATTAATTTTACAAAATGTAGATTCTATGTTTTTTGAGTTAGGTAAGGTAATTTCTTCAGCTATAAGAGTGTTTTTTATTGCTAAAAGAACTCCTCCATGATTATCAGCCCTATCTTTTCTAAAAATTTCATAATTACTATTGAAAATTTCTGCATTATAAATTTCTGGATGTAGCCAAGTTTCTGTTCCTGCAATTATGTCTGGTTTCTCACATTCTAATAAAATTTCTAAGTCTGCTGTTTTGTTCCTAATACTTTGAAAATTTATTACTAAGGTTTTAAGGTATTTTGGTATTACTTCTTTAGGAGGTTTGTTTAGTGAGGCTGTTGTATTAATTTTAGTAGATTTAGGTTTAACAGGAGTGGATCTGGCTAGTGGTTGGTGAGTTGGTTTTGGGATGGTGTTTAAGATGTTGTATGGGTTAGAAGTGTCCACATCAAAGGAATCAAACAGTCCTGATGTAAACTGAGGTAACCCACACGGTACACAGTGCCATGATGCATCTTTGTTGCCTAAGGCATAATACACACACGTAAAAAATCAGCCCCTGATAGTTCCATGTACAAGGAGGAATTTCACATTTTATTTAGGAAAGAGTGGAAAAATTGATCGCTTTATCGTCAGGGAATTAACTAAACCGAATCGACTATTTTTTCTTCTCAATAATTGATGTGCTGATGTTCCACTAAGATCTATGTGATCCATTCTCCTGCCTGTGTTGTTGTGCCCTGGTATTAGACCTAAAACTGCCTAAAGCCTTTTTCTGTACAAGTTCCGGACCTCACGCATGAGCGCGGATAAATCACGTGATTCAGTACTTAGTAAGGGACACAATTCAGTTTCATAAAAATAACAAAAAAACCAGACGAGATATCCTATACTCTTAAGCGAGCTATTCTTGTATATAGGTATAAATTTAATTTCTAACGATTTTCTTTAAAATTTTAATCTATGTGCATATTAGTAAGAAAAAAAATTATCAACTCATTGGCCACATCGGGAAAACTCGAGGTCGACCGTTATATCGGTTTGAGAATGCCTCATTATCGAAAAATTTATTTTGGCTAGAATGTTTTATGAATGAAAATTCTCCACGACGTGAAAAACGCTGCTTACGTCACTAGGCTTACCGCAGAACACTAAAATATTACTTTGCAAGCAAGAACGAGTTTTAAAGAATCAATAGACCTAATTAAACATTTGCGCACCATCTTACTGATTTATTATGGAACTATGAAAGAAAAGTAATGACATTAAATGTGCCGATGTATAATTAGTTATTGTGTTTTAAGTGCTTAATAATTTTTTTACTCTTTCATTGCATAGAGCGGTGTAGATACCTTTTACTTTGTTGTTTATTTTGCTGGTGACCTCCAGCTGTCTCGTTCTGAGACCGCATGCAACCAGGTGCTCTCTTCTATGTCAGCTAAGACAAGTTGACGTCTAAGCTGGTCTTTTAAGCGTTGCGGTGTTACTTTGACCACTTTTTAGCTCACCAAAAAAGACTGCCTTTGGCATGCGTTCTTCTGAGGTTCGTCTCCCATACAGTATAGTGCCCTGCCCAGCATAGTTTCAATCTGTACATAATTGTTGTGTATTTATGTTTCTTGTTGTGTATTATGAACTGATCTGTTCTAGTGTATCATGGTGTCCAGGTCAGCTTGTGTGTGTGTGTGTGTACTGTGTTATTGTGAACTGTTTTGTCATTCTTGTTCAATAAAGCCTAGCATCAAGACATGTCTTCCTGTAGTCTTTTATTATGTCACCACAAATAATAATTTGTTATATAAATATATCTTTCAGTTAATCACCTTAAAAGTTATAAGTATTTTATTTTACATTGACGCATTGAAATATCATTTAGAAAAAGAAAAGCCATTCCTGATACTATGCCTACACCACTGAGACGTAACTTAACCATGAATCTTGGGAGGGTTTAGTTTTCTTGTATGTTTTCTAAATGTCAGAGAATCCGGTCAAACAAGGGCTCTTGGTTTTAATGTGACATTTCCAGATCAATGTCAACTGTGGAATAGAACCCCCTGAGCGCCCTAAGGGAGGACGTGTTTCTTTAATGTCAAAAGTTTCCTAAACTTATAGCAGGGGCGGCCTTAGCAGTGCGCGGGCACCTGGGGCGGTTGCCACACTTGCCACTCCCCTAAGACCGCTACTGCTTTAAAGGCTACTTTGAAGGCTGTGTTTCGTATCAAATGGTAATGAAGGCAATGGGGTTAAGTAAAGTTTTATGTTAGGCCACACTAACACACACACTAAATACACACTTAAAAACACATGTTTTGTGCCAACATTAGGCATACAGGACGACGCAGCTTTAAAAACAAAACAATGAAAAAGCACTCTTTTTTTTAGCACAGAGATCTAGATCTAGATCGAGGAGACATCGAGGCCTTAGTTTATTAAAGTTGACTTTTAATGGGCAATTTTATAAGTGAATGTAATGCTGTCAGGACTACGAAATCAGGATTTTCTTTTCTTTCGCAGTCCCGGGTTCGAATATAGGTGGAGATTTCAAATTTAAATTTGAACCAACTCTAATGAGTACCTGATATTTATTGGAGGAAAGTAAAGGTGGTTGGTCGTTGTGCTCGCCACATAACTCGTTGTCATATCAACCATATACCGTGGAAAAATGTGACTTTTATTAAACTTTATACTATCTGCCCTAATCTGTAGATTTTGCAAGGTCTGATACTTTTATTATTTACATAGATCTAGATCTACGTTGATGATAACAAATATTAAATTATAGATATTTAGATCTAATTATTGATGTAGGGCTGCCTGATTCTAGTTCTAGATATAGATCTAGATCTAGATAGGTATAGAGTAACAGTAACAGTAGATGTAGACTAGACTATAGAGACAAAAGGAATTGTCTGTAGATCTAGAATATAGATCTAGATTCTAGATTCTAGATTCTTTGATTTCCAAAGTGGTTTATATAGACCCATAGGGGTCTATGACAACATCCAAGGGGTCTACGAGAATGGAAAAAATGAAATGGGGGTGCATGAGATGTAAATGGGTGTCTATGAGATGTAAATGGGGGTCTATGAGATGTAAATGGGGGTCTATGAGATGTAAATGGGGGTCTATGAGATGTAAATGGGTGTCTATATAATATATAAGCAGGTCGAGTCTTTAAATTGTATTTCTTATTAATGGAATTAAGTCATAAACACATGAGTTGTACCTTAATTAATCCTTTGAATTAATCCTGATATTCGAATGGATTTTTTAAATTTGTAAATGCTAACATTGTATTTAAATATCTTAATTCTGTCTTTGTGAAACATTGCCAGATCCAAAAAGAAATGTAGATTTCACGGTGTTGACGATTTCAAATTTGACTTCATTCCTACCTTCATCGCCTCATTTACCTGTGTGTCTAGTATTTTGCAACAAACTAATGACAATATGAAACCATCTAAGCTGGGGATCATTTGAGACGATAATAATAATGGCAATGTCTTCCATTTAGAAGATTAAGTATATGTGCAGTGTTATTCTATCTCCATACGCAGTGGGGAAAAAAAGGGTCCAGCAAGGTCGCCAATCTTGTAATGATAATTCTAAAAAAAACGCAGACATCACTGAGAAGTCTTGATATTAAACCTAATTAAATTGAAGCCCAATTTTGAACATTTTATCTAAGCAGCCCACTAATAGGCTTATATTTCTTTCTTTTTTTTGTAAATTCATGTAATAGCTATTACATTTTATTTAGAACCATTTTGAATTATTTCTTACTAAATACACACACGACAGGACAGAAGACTCAAAAGTAAAGTAGCAATTATACATAAAACACTGAACCATAATCTTCAAATACAAAAACAAAATTTAATAAAATACTCTGAAAGACACACAAATAAAGGCACATTCCTCGTCCCATATGCTAGGACAAATTTGTACAAATACTCCTTCTTCCCTAGTGCTATTAGAGCATGGAATGGGTTGCCTGAGCTAGCCAGAAAAACCAGTGACTTGGCAGAATTTAAGTCATTGGTTAATATGCATGACTAAATGCATGACGCGTAGGACGTAATCATCTTCTTTTTTGAAGTAACGTCTGTATTATATAAGATAAGATAAGATACGACTTAGAAATAAGCGAGAAAAAAATACACATTTGACGTTGATGAATTTTTAAAAAATGCATAATTAGCTAAGTAGGGGGTCTACCGAAAACTGGAAAACATGGTAAGGGATCTATGAGTATGAGACAAAAATGTTTGGGAACCACTGATCTAGATGAATCAAATTAGAACTAGTCTATATAAATATTTGTTCTTGGGACTTTGGACCATGAAGTGTCGACTAGATTTAGACTCTAGATCTTGATCTATAAATAAAAAGAAAACTTACCAATCGGTTGAACAAACAGCAGTTTGCTTCCATTCAATCTGCATGCATTGAATCAGAAACCTTGTCTGTAAAGATCTCAAGGACGCATAAATCCTAATAGAAGTTTTATATCCAATAGTCCAAGGGAAAAGAACACATGGGAACATACACACACAACTTTCAAATTAAAATCTAGATCTAGAGCTAATAACTGTAAATAAAATAACACTTAAATGTAGGATCGTCACATAGATTGAGATTTGGATCTATTTGCAGACGATAAGTGAAAAGGACAGTGTCAACAATGACCTGCTCGCCTGCTCGTGTTCCCGTGTTGCTTGGCGGCTGCGAGATTTCAAGAACTTTCCGCCGCCTGCAGCTTCTCGCCTCTCGTGCATGTGAAGTCAAGTGTGACGGTCGGAAGCTTGACTGTGTAATATTTCAAATGAGGCTGGGGTTAATGTTCTTATCTATATCTATAATACATAGTATACAATCTCTCACTTTGGGTGAATCATTAAATGGATTATCATAAAAGTGATTTGATTAAGTGTTGGTAAAGTAGCATTTACACATAACACACTGAACCATAATCTTCAAATACGAAAACCAAATCTAATAAAATATTCAGATAGACACAAGGCTAAAGGCACATTCCTCGTCCCATATGCTAGGACAAATTTGTGCATATGCTCTTTCTTCCCTAGTGCTAATAGCTAGCCTGTAAAATCAGTGACTTGGTAGAATATATGTCATCGGTCAATATGCATGACTAAATGCATGATGCGTAAGACGTAATCATCTTTTTTTTTTTTTTGAAATAACGTCTGTATTATATAAGATAAGATAAGGGGTTCAGACACAAAGTAGACCCTTATAATTTATACCTTTTCCCCCTTCATGTTTATTTAAATGTTGATTAGACTTCATGCCCAATCGTTCGTTTACTCTATGGGCTTTTGAAAAAAAAAAGCTATATTAGGGAGTATTACGGTAATAATAATACTAATTTTATTTATAAAACGCTGTTAACAAACAAAATGTAGGCTCAAGGCGCTGTAACAACATTGCAAACACAAACACAAGAGCTAACATCACAAACTAATCTAAAAAAGTTTTAAACAGATAGGTCTTAATGTTCTTCTTAAAAGTGCTGTAGCATGTTGTCTGTCTGAGATCAATGGGGAGTGAGTTCCAAACCTTTGGTCCGTGAACTGAAAAAGCACTCAGACCGTTGCTTTTGAGGGAGAAACGTGGCACTACTAAAAGCGTTGAGTCCATTGAGCGCAGGGCTCTCTGGGGGACATATGGAGTAATCAGTTCTCTAAGGTACAAGGGCATCTCGTTGTTATATATACACTGATGACAAAGTGTGACGACCTTGTAATCGATTCTCGCTTTCACGGGAAGCCAATGGAGCGTGCGCAAGAGCGTAGTAGCAGAATCTTGTCTAGTTTTTTTAAGAACTATTCGAGCGGCGTTGTTCTGTATACGTTGCAGCTTGGCTATTTTGTCATCAGGTATACCTGCTAGCACGGCGTTGCAGTAGTCAAGGCGGGAGAGTATGAATGCCACAGCTAGCGTTTTTGTTGACTCCGTTGTTAAATATGGTCGGATCTGGCCTAATCTGCGCAGCTGCAGATAAAGACCTTTGCAGAGCTGACTTATGTGAGGGTCGAAAGATAGTGTTGAGTCGAAGAAAACTCCAAGATTCCGCACTACATGGACAAAAGGAAGCTGGCAGTTCGTGATAAAGAGAGAATCTGTGCTTTCAACTTTTGAGACATTGTTCCTAGTGCCAATCTTAATTATTTCTGTCTTGTCTTCGTTCATCTTGAGTTAATTTTCAACCATCCAATCGCTCACCCTTGCAACGGTACTACTGATTTTCTCTGCCAGAAGCGACACCTCTGAGGATACTGATGAATCGTTTAACTGTGAGTCATCGGCAAAGAAATGGTATAAGATACCGGTTGGCCGTATGACACCGCTGAGTGGATATGTGTACATAGTGAACAGTACTGGGCCTAGAACTGATCCCTGGGGTACTCCGTACTTCAAAAGTAAGCTTGTTGATTCCGTCCCGCTAACAACGACACTTTGGGTGCGTTCCGTCAGGTAGGATCCAAGCCACTTGAGGACGACTCCTGCTAAACCAAAAGTTGCAGAGAATATGGCCATCATAATTTCATGGTCTAGCGTATCAAAGGCTGCGGACAAGTCCAGCATAGAAAGAATTGATATGTGGCCTTTGTCGGAATTGTGAAGTAAGTCGTTTAGTACCCTGACCACTGCTGTCTCTGTGCTACGGCCCTTCCTATATGCAGATTGAAATTCTTCCAAGAGACAGTACTGTTCAAGATGAGAAAGAATTTGCGCTAACACGATGCGCTCCAGAAGCTTTGACAGGAAGGGAAGATTTGATACCGGGCGATAGTTTTTTTGACATTCCGGGTCAAGACTGGATTTCTTTAATAAGGGCCTGACAAGTGCATGCTTAAATTGCTTTGGTACAATGCCTGAAGTCAGTGAAAGTTCACAATGTTAGTAATTGTAGGTACAAGCTCATTCAAGGAGCAAGGAAGTTGGAATGGGATCAAGGTCACATGACTTATTTGGCATCTTTAGAATAGTACTTTTGACATAATCTTCAGATACACGCTGAAATTCGCAAAAAGGAGTATTTTGAAAAATTGGAGAGTGGTCAAGCTGTGATGAGAGGGATGGCATGTCATTTCTAATCTGCTCAATCTTCCCAATGAAGAATCTATTGAAGGAATCAGGAAGTTCAGATACTGGGATAGATGACGGCAAACGTTCGTTATTTGCTCCCCCTAACATTTCAGCGGTGATCCTAAATAGCTCCTTTGAAGAATCAGAAGTTTCGATTTTTTGTCGAATATGACTAGCTTTTGCGTCTCTAATCATACGGTTAACCTTGTTTTTTTCTAGTATGTATATTTGTCGATGTATCTTCAGACCTGTCTTTTGAAATGTACGTTCGGCACGTCGGCGAATAAGTTTGGCAGTCTTTATGTCTTCCGTCAACCAGGGTGCAGATGGCCTAACTGAGACTGTACGAGTGACAAGAGGTGCATGGCTGTCCAGCAACTTTTTCAAGCAAGAATTGTAATTGCTGAGAACGTCTGTGTTGCTCTGTTGCAACAGCAAAGAGGTCACGTCCATTTGAAGGAGGCAATATCTATGGCTTTAAGTTTACGGGAAGTCACGTTTTTCTTTGGCTTTTTTGCTTTTGATAGGCGCATTTCAAAGTGTACAAGAAAATGATCTGACAAGCCGCGGTCTGAGACATTGAGTTTGGCTATAAGCTCACTTGCATTTGTAACAATCCAGTCAAGAGTATGGCCTTTGACGTGTGTCGGAACATTTATCCGTTGGTCCAAGTTGCGATCCTTTAGCGCATTTTTCAGCGACATCGCGTATGTCTCATTTTCACATCGCCTATGACAAATAGATCTTTTGTTGCTATGTGACTGTCAAGGAGGTCTTGAAATTCTTCGATGAAAACTTTTGTTGTCAATTTATTTCTCTTGCTTGGTGGTGGGCGGTACAGGAAAATAAAAGTCAGTGTTCTACTGTGATGGAAAAGGCGAAACTCGCACATCTCAAAGGTGGTGTACGTTGAGCTGTCAGGTCTTATTGTTACATACTTGGCTAGACTATCTCTGTACAGTATTGCTAGACCCCCTCCGCTGCCTGACAGCTGCACTTGCAATGGTAGACAGAAGGGGGGGGGGCGTGGCCTTACAAAGAGGGCTAAGATTTCGTGTCACATCCTTGGTGACAGCTCACTGTTCACAAAATGTGGACAGTTTATCGAGCTAAAATAAGATCACACATTATCACACTTAGAATAAGAAAATGCCAGAGAATCGTTGATATTAAAACATAGTTCAAGGCCACAGCAGAGAAATATAAATGTGACAAGGTTATAAAGAGAGTTAGTGTGGAAACACACATTCAAAATCGGCACCCGAAGTGGTCCACCCAGACAGGTAAAAAGACAGAAAGAAAAGCAGAAGACCAAGGGTTAGGTGAAAGTAAAGGTGAAGTAGGTGTGAACCTGGCCTAACTGATGTCATATAATGATTATCTATTTGATCTAATTATTTTGGAAAGGGTCAATTTCTGATTTAAAGACTTAAGAAAAAAAAAACATTTCCGTAAAATTTAAATATATAAATAAATATATTTTACAAAAAATCTAAAACCTTATGCATAAACGTGTTAAAAATATTGTGAATAACCATCTCCCTTACTGAAAAGTCTCCTGTGTCTGTTAATATAAATACTTAATAGTTGTAAAAATGGTGTATTTTTTATGAAAAAACTGCTTGCAGTTGAATTTGAAAATTAAATTTCTCGCTTTCAGAAACGAAAAAAGTAGTCATTTCACCTTAACTATGAATGTTAAAAAATATCATGTTGGATTTTCAATATCTTTTCTAGTTTACGAGATCTAAACGGGACGGACGGACGGACAGACAGACCACACAAATCTAATAGCCTCTATTGCCCTTTCGGGAGCCACTAAAAAGGTACATGGTATTGAGGTGTCACGTTTCTAGATTATTCTAAGGAAAGATATAAAAAGAGCAGTATTAGCTTGGGACTACGGATAGACCCAAAGAATTAGATCTAGAAGTGGCTAGTATAGTAACTGTACATACATGTTTTGTTTCAAGTTTTAGTTTCAATGAATAATACTCAAGAAAAAGAATATCAGCCTCTTGTCACTTCGTTGTTTCTTAAAGTGTTTGCATTCTAGTTACGGCACCTCTGAATCCCCATGCGTCACAAATCAATCTCAAGTTCAAGTAAAAAAAAACATTAAAAAAACACGCAACATTTCGAATTCTAATAACTAGACTTTATTTTATGGGTGTGGAAGGGTGTCGAGCATATAGAAAGTTTGTAAACGATAGGCTGTAAAATAACTTGTAATTCTATGAAAAGAAAAGTAAAGATCACCTTTTTAAATCTTGTGATCTTTAAGGAGGATGATGTTAAGTTCATATGTTTCTTTGGCCAACGGTTAACGAGCAAGTTGTTGTGTGGCCAGCACAATGACCAACTGTCAGATACGCATTAAAGTTGGGTTGACTCAAAGGCGCCCTAAAAAATCCCGAAATTCAAAATCCCAGTCTTCGTACCGAGATTTGAACATAAGACTCCCAGGTTAGGAAGCTAAGCGCCTTACCAGTCAGCCACCGCGATGCTTTTAATACTATTAGCTACCATATTTCGAATACAAAACGACATTTTCTGTACAGTGTTATTTTAGAAATCACGGATGTTACTGTCAATTAGGTTCTTGGCGTATCCTTTTGTTTTTCTAGTTGTATATCTTAATTAGTGACTATAACTCTGCTAAGTCGCTGGTTTTCTTGTCTTATTCCGACACACAGTTATATGCCTCAGGACCGGCTTAAGGATAGACAAACTAGGCAGCCGCCTAGAGCCTCCTATTGGTTGGGGCTTCGCATTAAGGGCGCGCACAGGGGGGTGCAAAGGTGGTGTACTGTGCCCCCCTGGATTCTGAGTAGCCTTATTCAAGCCAGTTTTTTTTTTTGCAACTTCAGATCTTCTAAATAGCTACTAAGCAAGTAGTGTTTCCACTCAAGAACAGTTGTAAGGATATGTAATTTTATGTAATAGACTAATCTAGAGTTACTGGCCAACATGTACCTGTAATTTTTATTATAGGATTGATTGCAATCCTTAACCTATATTAATGTGAAATATTCGTGGCGTTATGTTTTATTTGCACATAATTATACTCTTGGAGTTTAATGATGTTGGGTTGTTGTTGTTGTTTGTTTTTTTTACCTTGTAGAAGAATGCCTAAGCTTTCTTTCGATAAATCTGAACATTTCTTTGAACAAAGGTGAAGAATGCTTTTGTGTTAGGCACAATGGTCTGAGATATACCCGTTTGCGCTTTCAATCAGGTACTCTTTAATAGCGACCTTAATTTTGAACATAATTAAAAAATGTTAACATGTGTTTTATTCTTAGGCTATGGGCCATTGCGGACGTTATCAAAAACACCAATTTCTAACTGTATTTTAGTGAAACAAAAGACAAAGTTGACAAAATGGGGAAAAAATGAACAGAGAGAAGGAGGAAGATACAGAGATTTTACGGTCGCTATGTAAGAGTGCCTAATTTTCCGCTTTGTCAAAAAATTGGCTAATTTACCGGTGCCTATATTTCTGGGTGCCTAAATTTCCGGTGCCTTAATTACCGGCACCTAAATTTCCAAACACCTAACAGAAAGTCACTACGCCTGTACTAGTTTGTCTCCAAGATCAAAAAGAAATCACTCACTACAGTAAGTTTATTTGGATATCAGTGACGAAGTAAACTAAGATAATCTGTGCCTGTTCGGCAAACGTCGTCAAAATAATAAGTCATAGCGACTCGACCAGTTATCTCCAATTGTTTTTCAAGTCAATGGACTTCATTCTCCAATCGTAAACAAACAACATTTAGCCACGTGATAATAGTGATACAAAGACACGCTGGCTCGGACATTTCACCCGCATGCCAGATGGTAGAATCCCGAAAGATATCGTATATGCTGAGCTTGTGGAAGGAGTCAGACCCAAGGGTCGCCCAAGACTAACATATAGAGATGTCTGCAAGCGAGACATGAGAGCCACAGGCATAAGCGAAAGTATGTGGGAAAACATAGCCAAAGACCAGAGTGCATGGAGACAGAATGTGCGTGCTGGGACAACTCTTGCTGAGAACAAAAGAATTGAAGCGGCCTTAATCAAGAGGGAAAAAAAGAAAGCTGCCCTGTCCGCTAGCCCTGAATCAGAGCCATACACAAGTATGAATATTGGCAAAGTCTGCCGTTCTAGAATTGGCTTGATTAGCCACACCAGATTCTGCCCCGTCTCAAGATTAAACCAAAACCAGTGACTCATTTGGGCGCATCCATTGCCTTTCGAGACAAAAGGAGCCATAAATAATATTGATAAAACAACGGAAATAGCCATTGTGTATTAAAAATTCGATCGTAATTTGTATAGAAGAGATAGAGAATCATGTGGCTAAATGTTGTTTGTTTACTATTGGTGCATGAGGTCCATTGTTAAGAAAGAAGCTTACTTTACGCTTGACCTTTTGAATTTAACCTATTGTTTCATCACACGGCCTTGACACTTCGGTGCACACTGGTTCCATCTCCTCTTCTACGGAACTGTTTGATTAGTAAAGGGAAAGAACTCTTGTTGTTAGAACAGTCTTCTGCTTAGAAAGAAAAAAAAACAATGAATTGGCACAGTGTGTGCTGTCTTTGTTCTATTTTTAGACTCCTCTTTCAATTATTGTATCCGCTGAATTCAAGGTTTTGTATCTGACTGGATATGTCATGGCAGCTACTAAAGAATTTGGATTTAACAGAAACAAATAATTTGACACCATCTTTATAACACTAAGCTGTAAGAAGCAACAGCAGCTATGAAACTTATTAGTAATTATCAGGATGTGATAAAAAGCAAGGCTAGTAGAACTACTTCCCGGGCATGCTACCCTGCCTCATAGTGGCGCCCGGGCATGCAACCCTGCCTCATAGTGACGCCCGGGCATGCAACCCTGCCTCATAGTGACGCCCGGGCATGCTACCCTGCCTCATAGTGACGCCCGGGCATGCTACCCTGCCTTATAGTGACGCCCGGGCATGCAACCCTGCCTCATTAGTGGCGCCCGGGCATGCTACCCTGCCTCATAGTGACGCCCGGGCATGCAACCCTGCCTCATTAGTGGCGCCCGGGCAAGCTACCCTGCCTCATAGTGACGCCCGGGCATGCAACCCTGCCTCATAGTGACGCCCGGGCATGCAACCCTGCCTCATAGTGACGCCCGGGCATGCAACCCTGCCTCATAGTGACGCCCGGGCATGCAACCCTGCCTCATTAGTGGCGCCCGGGCAAGCTACCCTGCCTCATTAGTGGCGCCCGGGCATGCTACCCTGCCTCATAGTGACGCCCGGGCATGCAACCCTGCCTCATAGTGACGCCCGGGCATGCAACCCTGCCTCATAGTGACGCCCGGGCATGCAACCCTGCCTCATTAGTGGCGCCCGGGCAAGCTACCCTGCCTCATTAGTGGCGCCCGGGCAAGCTACCCTGCCTCATAGTGACGCCCGGGCATGCAACCCTGCCTCATTAGTGGCGCCCGGGCAAGCTACCCTGCCTCATAGTGACGCCCGGGCATGCTACCCTGCCTCATAGTGACGCCCGGGCATGCAACCCTGCCTCATTAGTGGCGCCCGGGCATGCAACCCTGCCTCATTAGTGGCGCCCGGGCAAGCTACCCTGCCTCATAGTGACGCCCGGGCATGCAACCCTGCCTCATTAGTGGCGCCCGGGCAAGCTACCCTGCCTCATAGTTACGCCCGGGCATGCTTCCATGCTATCTTCGGCCGCTTCTCAAGTACGGAATGACCTTGTCACTGGAAATGACAGCTTCAAAATAGACACTCGTAAGACCCTCTGACAGTCAAAATATCAGCCCTATGAGAGGGAGCTTTTTATTCGCTTTTGCTGGCCTAGAGTTTCAAGATCCTATGTCTCAACGCTAACTGACCGTTTCAAATTGTTCAAAGTAATTTGGTAGTACAGGATATTATATTTATCTCCAGTTGTATCTATTATTAAGATAAATGGTAAACTCAGATTGTGTTGTGACTAGAGTGATTAAGTCACACAAAACTTAATGAAGAACATTTACCACATCCAGAACATATCTGTTGTTTAATTGTAAGAACTCATCTTTTCTAAATACTATTTAGCAAAGAGGATTTTGGCCAAGTGAAAGATGTCAACATTTTATTTTATTCAAGAAACATACTGGTTTATACCACTGGAAAGTCATGCCTTATGGACTAATGAATGACAGCAGTACCTGTACTAAAAGCCATGAGATTACTGTTGGAAGATTGCCCAAATGTCATTCTTTTATATTGATGATAATTGTGTCTACAGCAACTGTCACAAACCGCTGTGTGCCCAAACCCAGTTTGTGTGTGTGTAGCAGAACAACGACAGTCCACTACGGGCCTTGCTATAGAATGTTGAACCCAACTGACCCCTCACCCGCCATCATGGCCTTCTTATTTTGGAATGTTTTATTTTTTTAGTGTTATTTCTATTTCTAATCTAATTTAATTATTTGTGTCGCTCATCTATTTTAGTTAATTAAATTAGACTTATTTTATTCATTGGAAAGGGAAAAAAGTACCTGTACATTTTTTCCTTTATTTTACTGTCACGTGACTAGGTGACCTGGTCTTGAACGATGCAGAATGACCTGGATACTTTGAGGACAAGGCGGCACTAGGCGTGGGTTTCTTAGAGCGGATGGTTGTATTCCCCGCTTCTTGTTTTTCTAATATTTGCTATTAAACTTCTACATTTAGGAAAACTCTACCTATATCTAAAGTTTAAATTCATTTGGATATCTAATTTTGTTTTTAAGTTTCATTGATGTATCTATATATCTGTGAGTGATTCTACATTAATTAAAATTCTACGCTACTTGTTTTAATTATCATTCTTGTGTTCCCTGTTATACGTGTACGTGAGGTATATACACAAACACCAATACCACCAAGTAGAGGGCTAAAGCCACGGAAGATCAATACACAGTTCCAGCGTCAACAGTCGGGCCTCCAGAATCGCCCTAGACAACGACCAGTTGAAGCCGGCGCCAGCACACTGCTCGCGTCTTGTGACAGCAACGCGTCTACAACATCTGACCTTCACCCTCCCCAGTCCCTTAGTCTGTTGGACCTTTGGGGCGCAACATTGCACTTGATTCACTTTCAGTACCAGGTCCGTCCATTCTTTTATGTTGTCTTCCCATTGCTTTCTCCGTCTGCCTCTTTTTTCTTTTTCCTGGTACTGTTCCCTGAAGGAAGGTCTTTGAAAACCTCAAAATATAGCCATAGAGTTTTAGTTTGCGTTTTTTTACACTAGTTAGCAGGTCATCGTTGGGTCCAATGGCTGTCATAACCCTGACTCCCATCTCTTCGGTTCTAATACGGTCTATGTGATACCAACAATATCTAGAGAAAGTTTTTTCTTTCATTGACATATCATGCTTTAACAAAACAAGACAAATTAGTCATCGGTACTGACTTATTCTTAAGTTAAAAATATAATACGCCTACGGCGGTCGAGTTGTCTACCAGCAGTTTGGAGCTATACGTCAACGACCGATCACAACACATCATAGGCGTAGCCAGGATGTTTTTATCGGTGGAAGGGTTTGGGGGGGGGGGGGGATTTTTTTTCTCCCCTCCCCCCCCCCCCCGCGAAAAATAAATTTAGATGTATTTATATGTATGTGTGTGTATACATAATCTTTATTACATTCTGACCCTTCATTCTTTCGTAAGACGTTTATTGTGCCATAGAATAGCTTCTTCTCTGAGTTAGTGGAAAAATTGTTGACTCCCCGCCATTACTAGCAAGGGGGTCTGTGGGAGCGCTAGGAGCACTATTTCTGGTATTGAAAGCCAACAAAAGGCATATTCTGAGGTATCTACACTGCATTTTCCTGCTATTAAAAAGTTTTATTTCAAAAACCTAATGTGCTATTCTTGCTGACTTAGACCCTCTTGCGCCAAAACCCCTTTTGCAACGCTCATAGCATTTGAGTGCGTAATTTGCTTTTTTTTTTACACTGAAGATGTATTTTTATCCTCTAACCCCCCCCCCCGGGGGGGGGGGTTAAACTCAAAACCCCTTTGGATACGCTCATAGATTTTAGAGTGAGTAATTTGCTTTTATTTATATTGAAGAAGTACTATTTAGTTACAAACTCCACTGGAGGGGAGTTTAAACTCAAAACCCCTTTGACTACACTCATAACATTTTGAGTGTATAATTTGCTTTGTTTTTATTATTAAAGAGGTAATTTTTAGCTTCAACCCCCGGTTTTTTGTTTGAAAACTACTATCTACTATAGATGCCTCGTAAAGTTAGTTTGACAGTGATTTTGTACGTAGTAAAGAATGAATAAAATGCAAAGACGAATTTATTTTCAAATACAAAATCTTAATTTTCCCTTAATATCCTTATCACAACCCAAAATGGGCCCCGCGCAATCCGGTTCGCATAGGGCCCCGCAATCTGTAGGACCGGCCCTGATAAGGAGGTATGATCTTTTTAAAATCAGCGTTCTTCTTGTCCATTCTAACTAGCAGTGTAGAGTTGATTGTCAATTTATTTAGACTAATATCCATTTCTTTTATCACTATTACTGAATACAGTGTTTCTCAATCTTTGGTCCTCGGACCCCATGGGTCCACAAGACGACCGAAGAGGGGTACGCAGAACGATGACTTAGTACACTGCTTACGCTTAAAAACTTACCAACCACGAACAGTAAATATCTGAGAATAGTGTTATATTCTGTAATGGGCTAAGGGACGTAACTGCATTAAAATATTTTTATTAAATTATTTTAGATTTATAGCCCTTGGAATGAAACCTGTTAAGGCAATGAGATAGATGATGGTAGGTTTCTTCTTTGTCCACGAGAGTTGAAACAACAAAAAGAGAATGTTCTTTTTTTTACAGCCAGCACTGACTTTGGAAATGACTTCCCACTCAGTCTTTTATTCTTGCTTACCCTCCCCTAACCATTAGTTTTTTTTTTGTTTTTTTTTACCGTTGGGGCACAACTCAAGATCTGTTGATCATCTTTCTCCATTCCTTTCTGCCTTTTGCCTTAGAATTTCTTTCAATGACAGGCCCGTCCATTGGTATGACGTTTAATCTTAAAATTACGGGACTTAGAGTTAGACCAATATTATGATCAGGATTAGTTTAGTAGGCCTACTATTACTAGGCTGTTCGCGTCAGATTCATTTCTTAATGTGAAACTACTGTATACATAATAATTACATCTGCACCAATACGCTGTCAGAAGTTAAGTTATTGCCTTAATAGATTTTACATGTAAATTTTGTTCAAATTGTTTAATACAATTAAATCTAAATGTAGATCTATATCTGGCCACTATTTAGCCTAATTTAGATTGTTGTCAAGGGTATAATTGGGATATGTCAAAACTACACGCAACAAAAATAATTCGTATTTTTTTAAAACTTACAGCTAAAAATTACAACTATCAAAATTCTTTTTAAAAAAACATTTCAATCAATAATCTATTCAATGAATTAGTTAATAAATGAAAAAACTATTTTATAATGATCTATTGATACTTTTTCGTATGTGACATTTGATGCACATTTTTTAACCAATTCGCGAAGCTATGAATTTTTATTAATGAAAAGTCTGTGACATTTTTAAAATACTAAACCTCCCTGAAGTTTTTCATTTAAAAGTGGTGTAATTTTATGAAAAATCTGCTTGCATAGATAATTTAAAAAATTAAATGGTTCAATTTCGGAAAAGTAAAAAAGTAGCCAAGGGAAGCGGTTAGGCCAAAAATGGTCGCACATATAGCTCTCAGTGGGCTAGCACACGTACGTTCTAGCGAGTGTACATTGCGCGTGGTCTGTGGCATTTTACGTCTCGAGAGACGATCTTTTCTCTTTGCAACTTCTTGTGTGACTAAAGAGGCCAATCCTTGATACACAGCTGCGACCGTAGGTTGGGCATATATAATCACCAGGTGCCGTTGCATTTTCACCCTTCTTTCTGCTTCTGTTGTGTATGACATCTGCAATCCGTGACCCTTCCTTTATGCTCTCTCTCCATGTGGATCTGTCCAGTGCCACCTCTTCCCAGTTGCCAGTGTCGATTTTGAAGAGCTTCATGTCGCGTTTGCATACATCCGTATAACGTAAAAGTGGGCGACCAGCGGCTCTCCTGCCTACTATTAGATCGCCATACAGGATGTCCTGTGGAAGTCGACCTACTGGCATTCTACGAACGTGGCACGTGGTAGGGATGTAAAAAAGGCCAGCTAACCAGCCCAAAGCCCCACCGCTTCGTTCCCCAACGGGGCCATACGAGCCGTGACGGTCCTCGCACGGGTGTTTGTTTGTTTGTAAAATGTTTTACATGTTTCGGATGTTCCTTCAGAGTTGAAGATAGTTTACTTCCTAGTCCAAACTAGACGACGGGGGATGGGAGCGGGCAGGATTTGAACCCTCGACCATCGATAAATCCGAACGACAGTCCATCGCACAAACCGCACGACCAGGCAGGTGTGGTGGGACATTATAGGCAAACGAAGGGCCACCATGTTGGCTCGGCCTCCGGCCTCACACTGGCGGGGGAACCCGTGGCGTTTGTTCAAGAGACCTTGTCCAGCGACGCACCGGGTGTGAATACATGATCACTTCGGATAAGGCGGGACTTCGGACAGAGAGATTGGTAAAGAGCCAATTTCTCATCCTGGCCATGGATAAAGACCTTTCCCTGGTCAAGTGGTCCATAAAAGGGATTTGGAAAATCTCGGACCATAAGGACATCTGATTCAGGTCTGTAGATTTTTCAAGTGATTATGTTCTCGTGTAAATGGGTTCAACACCCAGTCGGTCATATTCAAGTGTACAATATCTTCAAATCTTCAATTTAGGTTGTCATAGACGCAATAGAAGTATTAAATAACAATGTAGGATATGTCTGTTATCATTCGAGTTATCCGATCGGATTAACTGTCGTATACAATTTACATCTTTCTGCGGACCCTTTTAGTCGTCTCCCGAAACCCTGGAGGTCCGTGAACCCCAGTCTGAGAAACACTGGTGTTGAACATTCTTGATGATAACAGCTTCATGGTTTAATGTAATTCTTCTGGTACAGGGAGGTAATGTTGCAAACACATCATTTTTAAACTTTAATATATATTTCACTAGTTGTGCCCCTTACCATTACAAAACCTTATTTTGGATACGAGCCAGATTTTTTAAAATTAAAATATGTTAAACTGTTGTATGTGAGGGTAGGAGCGTGAGTGTGAGATTGGTTATTATACAAGTTTTCTTTCCCTTTTATTGGTGGCTGCCTGGTGGCGTGGTGTGCTATGGACTGTCGTTTTGATAGTTCCTTGTTCGAATTTTGAGGTTTGACCCACGATGTTATAACCTACAAATAAGAGGGGAAAATGTAAAAATGTGTAGTACAATAACAAAAAAGTAACCAACAAATTTAGAAATGTACATGTTTATTTAAAACACTGGTTCTCAACCTGTGGGTTGCGACCCCCTTGGGTGTTCGATTGACTATTTGCCAGGGGTCGCCTAAGACCATCGAAAATATGGATTGTTTTTGTTCTATTCTTCTATTGCTCTGTGTGGGTGTGTGGGGGGGGGGGTCGCAGCAGAGTGGGGGAAAATAAAAAGGGGTCGCCGAGCTTAAAATGTTGAGAATCGCTGATTTAAACATATAATTAACCCTGTAGGCGCGTATGGTGGTTCAGTGCGATTAGCCTCCAAACATTAGAATTGCAATTTCATTTTGTATGTACTCATTGTCAAACAGCTCAGCACTTAAATGGTTAAAAAAGAACACTTTATGAAAAACTAGACATTTTACACTACATAAATTTAACACCCAGGCTGGGTTTTTTTTCCGTTCTTTATTATTTTTTACAGCATTCTTCTTTTATGTATTCAGCATTGTTCTAGTCATTCAAGAAAAAAAGGAATTTAGAAATGTGGCCATATATATAATATATTGTCTACGGGTTTGAAGATTAATGAGAAATGCATTATTTCATGTGGTTACGTAGCCCCAGATGCGACCTACATATTTTGCCATACATATCGCAGGCATATCCATTGTCCACCTGTGGTCGATTAAGATTTTCTTTTCACCGTCTGCGTCTGTCCTCGGCAGCGGATTTTCTTTTGGGTCATAAATATGCATCCCGCGGCCTACGTAAGTAGCCTCCAGCTGCTTCATAATGAAGCCTCCTGCAGACATAGTAGCAATAAGAAAAAGTTTACTTTTCAGACCTTGCGATCTGTAGGGCAGATGATGTTAAGGTCATCAGTTTCTAAGGCCATCGGTTAAAGAGCAGGATGTCATCTAGCCAGCACAACGACCAGGTTACCAATTAGAGTTAGGTGAACTCCTGGGGCGCCCTAAAAATTCCAGGACCCAAGACCCTAGTTTTGGAAGCCAAGTGTTTAACCATTCAGCCACCGCACCTCCATAACGTAACTATTATCTAGATTAGTATTACACATTAATGGACCAGTTCTCACACACGGCCGATACTAACGATTGGGGGGCCCTATGTGAAACGGATTGCTAGGGGCCCAGTATGCTTAGGGATAAGGATAAATTAAGATTTTTTTTTAGAAAGTACGGCTTTGCATTTTATTCATTTTTTTTTACTTAGTATACAATAATTATCCAATTAACTTTTCGAGCCTTGCAGTGCATCATCAAATTTATGTTTCTTACATACATCAAGCTCAATAGCAATTGAAAGAATAGCCAAATTGTTCGATGCATCTTCATGAATTGTTGAACTCAAGTAATCGAATGAAACCCCATTATGACAATTTTGTGTATTTTTCAGGAGATTTGTATGATTTCATGAGATTTTCATGTAAGATATAATGGTTTAATTTAATAATATAAAAAAAAATTAGCGCTGGGCTTATGAAAGTTCGGGGCCCACTGCGGCCGCATAGGTTAAAGTGGCCTAAGATCGGCCAAGCTCTCACACAAACTTCGAGATAAATGATGTTTATACTACAATCAACCCCCTGCCCCCTTTTTCCCCTCCAGACATGATCAACGAATCTTATATATATATATATATATATATATATATATATATTTATAATCCTTTTGCATGACAAAGAAGGAGAAGAAAACAATTTGAGTTGTCCCAGAAGAAAATTAGGATTTGTGGATCATTGCCCTTGTCGAGTGTCACCAGAGAAAGCTGAGCACTACGTTCCAAGCTGCGTGCTTTGTCAAGAGACCGGAACAACAAACTAGCTCTCCGGAAAATCATTTTTAAAAAGCAGCAGAAGACAGACTGCAAGTCGAGCTAAGACTTGAACGTACAATTCAAATGTTACATTTAACATTTCTGTTTGGGAAGAGGATCTGGGTTTTTCCTTTTTTTTGTTTTATGCCAAAAGAAAAAAAAAATGAGCGTAACCTCTCTAAAGAAGAAATCAATCTGTCTTATTGATTGGCTGGTCTGGCATCGTCACGTGCTTTATCTGTTGCTGGATCAGACTGGACACACCGGGGTGTAGGGAAAGCGGTCCGAGAAAGACCACTGCTGGCCCCAAGATGGCGCAACTCACTAAGTCGGACTGACAAGGCGGGAGGGTGAGACGTGGCGGTAAAACTAAGCTCGCCCCAAATCAGAAGTGACGGGAACGCAGTTGCCTCGCGTGACGCCCTAACTTCAAACTGATTATTCGCCCCCTCTTTTTTCTCACATCTTTGAGCTCTTCGGCTAATTTTTCGCTTGAATTTTTGTCCCTTTGTGTGCTGAGTTGGAGGAGAGAAAAAAAAGAAGCCAATGTTTTGAGGACAATTTTTTTTTAAAAAGGGGTGGGGGAGAGGGGGGGGGGGGAGAGGGAGTGTTTAAAATGTTGATTTCCTTCAAGTGTTAAAGTCAAGCTTGTTATCAGCCTCCCCCTGATGGCGTTTCGCCTCGAGATTAAATTACAATACTAAACGGAAAGAAGAAAAAAACAAAAGGGGGATAGTCAAGTGTCTGCCACTCGATTGGGTTGAAGGAGAATTCCACTCTTCAGGGACCTGGCCTTTCTCAGTGTTGACAGCACGCCATGAAACATACACCTGTAATCTCTGGCAGTCACGTCTGCAGCATAGACATCTTAATGTACTCTCAGACTGTAGCCATAAATATGTTTGTAAACCTGAACAAGCTAGTTTGTCTTAGCATAATATGTTGAAACATGGGACTCAAAAGGATATGCCTATAATTAGCTGAATTAGACATGACAAAATATATATATTCTAATGAATAGTTTACGCTCTGTCTACACTTAAAGCTGAGTACTTTGAATCATCCAGAGCAGGGGTCGGCAACCTCCAGAGTCCAAAGAGTAAAAAATTTCAGTTTATAAAATTTTAAAGCTTATAAAGAGCCACATTTTTTTTTTTTGCCAACAATAAATAGTACTCTCAAAAATAAAGTTTTTTGATAAATAAAAACCAACTAATCAAATTATTTAAGAAGAAAAAATATCTATTCATATTTAAGTAATGTTTTCACGAGAACTTGTTAATATGTTTATGCCATTATTAGATAACTTCTATTAATTTACACACATAATACAACGATTGAACTTTAACCTATGACCCTAACTATTACTTCAATAAACAATTGAGCAAACGAATTCAATGGGAGCGATGGCTGGCTATTCATATAGAAAAGTTCCGCTAAAGAATGTGCATTTGTCCAAGCATATAGCATAATAAATGTGACTTTATCTTCGGGTCTAACTAGCTTGTGTTTTCGTATCGTGTGTTACGGTTCAAGAGATTTAACACAGTAACCTCGGACTAAAAACCAAAAATATCAAAAATATCTAGGTGTAACAATATATGAAAAATTGACATGGAATCCCCATATTAATGAAACTTAAAATAAAATCAAACAAAGCATTAGGGTTTATTAAAAGAAATTTCTATAAATCAAATAAGAACATAAAACTAAAATGTTATTTAACCTTGGTTAGGCCAATAATAGAATATTTATCCTCTGTTTGGGACCCCTCAACTCGAGAAAACATTAGGAAACTGAGATAGTCATAAAATAAAGCAGTGGAATTCGTAACAAACGAATATTCACATTTGACTAGAGTAACACCTTTTGGTAAAATCACTAAATTTAGAAAGCCTTCAGGAGAGAAAACACAACAGTAAAGAAGCAATTATACATAAAACACTGAACCATAATCAAATACATAAACAAAACCTAATAAGATACTTAGAAAGACACAAAGATAATTGTGCAACGTTTACAACATACCGTATGTTATGACAAATGTGTACAAATGATCCTTCTTCACTAGTGCTATTAGAATGGGTTGCATGAGTCAGCCAGGAAAACCAATGACTTGTCAGAATCTAAGCCATTGGTTAACATGTATGACTATATTGACCTAGGAACACTTGAAGAACTTAATTATCGAACCGGGGACCGGGGTTCGAATCCTGGTGAAGTCTGGGATTTTTTAATTTCGGGATCTTCGGGCGCCTCTGAATCCACCCAGCTCTAATGAGTAACTGACATTAGTTATGGAAAAGTAAAGGCGGTTGGTCGTTGTGCTGGCCACAAGACAAAATTGTTAACCGTACGCCACAGAAAAAGGTGACCTTTACATCATCTGCCCTATAGACTACAAGGTCTGGCATGGGGAACTTTACTTTTTTTTTGCTAAGTTCCCCTTTCACTCCTTGCAGTCTATAGGGCAGATGATGTAAAGATCATCCGTTTCTGTGGCCCAAGATTAACGAGGGTGCATTGTGGGCAGCACAATGACCAACAGCCTTTACTTTTACACAACTTATATATGGTACCCATTAGAGATGGGTAGACTGAGGCATACAACAAAATCACGAAATTTAAAATCACATTTTTAACTAGGATTCGAACCCGGGACTCATCGGTTCGGAAACCAAGCGCTTTACCACTCAGCCAGCGGGCTTTCAGTTGAGAGATATTGATAGCATTTTAAGATGGTTTCATGAATCTTCGGCCGTAAGTTTGATAAGACGAACAACTTGAGAAATTCAAACATCGAAACCAAGATATGAAAGTTGGACATCGAAAACAAAGTTGTAATGAGTGGCTTAGTTTCGGCTATTATGTCTGGAGAAGATTGTCAGGTTCCTTCTATTCCAGCTTCATTATTTAAGTAGAAGACGGGCACTTACAGAGACCCACCTAGACATCACGAGAACCCTGGAGTCTAGAGACCTATTCTTGTCGCTTAGTTTGCATTTCCCTAATCACCTTAACCTTTCACCTATCCCTTAGTCTGTTGGATCGTTGGGGCACCACACACGATCTCTTGAACGTCCTTATCCATTCATCTCTATCTTTTCCTTAAACAGAAACTCCCTTAATCAGCGCCGGATTAACAGCTTATATATGAACCTGTAGAACACTTCTAAATTGAATTGATAGAGTTTGGATATAGAAAGTAATCCCCGTGATTACTTTACAGAGCTGTCATCAATTCGGGATTAATAAAAATTTCCTGATTCATGTTTTTGAAGCAAAATTCAAAAGACGTCAAAAGCAAGTCCATCCCCCACATTAAAACAAAAATAACGCAATTGTCTCAACATGAAAACCATTTCTAGTATCTCTTATTTGTGTTTCATGGAATGATAACAAGTCTATAAAAAAGATGCATTATACACTGTTTAATGCCGAGACTTGCTGGGAATCTTCAAGCAACAAGCAAAAATATTTATTTTAATAATATTCTTTCATTTATGTAATGAAGTCTAAAATCTTTTTTTTTTTAAAGATAATTTAATAAAAAATATAATTAGATTAGCTATTTTCAATCTGGGCTGCTTGTTTACTTTCGAGCAGCGGAGCGCAAACCGGTTCGGCCAAAGAGCAACATAAGATTCCTACACGGGTCACATGACAGCAAATCATCGATTCCTAAGGTGCAGTGTCTCTGAGGCTTTATTACATCATGTGGGATGAGGGCTGATGTTTTGAGTGGTCAAACAGCATCGCGTTACGGTCCGAATACGGCCCTCCGGTCGTGGTTTAGCAACACTTTCATCACATCTGTCACATGATTTACGTCATTGAGGGGCTGTTACGATTCCCGTAACCAAGTCCCTCCACTTTGTCCCGGTCAGCAGATGTTCCTAGCAGGAGATCAAGAGAGAGGCCCGTCCATTATTTTAAGTCAGTGATGCCCAACCTAATTCGACTTGCGGGCCATTTTAATTTCCGACACTCATATCACGGGCCACATGAAAGAAAAGGTACAAAAAAAGAATTGACATTGACCTGAAATTATTTTATTACAAATCCGGGGATATAAAACACCAATTAATGAGATATTTGAAGTTGTCAGAAAATGGCTTCATTTCTCCACTTCAAATATGAACAGCATTGTAGCCAGCTTTACAAACGACTCATTGTCTTGTCGCTATTTGGTAAATATCCCCCCACCATCTAGGCTTTAAAAAATTTAACAATCTTTTATTCGCGACTCGAACCAAGAAAGTCATCAGATTCGTTTTATAAATAAAATATGTTGGCTTACTATCCACACACACAAAAAGTAAAATGAGTACACCCTTCCTGTTAGATTCCTGTTAGATTCTTAGATTCTACATTCAGACTCCATTTCATAAACGCACAAAAATCAGAGAAGAAGTGAGGGCCTTAGCGTAGTTTTTCTTTGGAGGGGGGTGTTTCTACGCTTTGTGCCGACTTCTCGGTGGGCCGGATTGAACCACGTCGCGCGCCGGATATGGCCCGCGGGCCGTATTTTGGGCATCACTGTTTTAAGTTATCCAGCTTTTCTTTGGACGACCTTTTCTTCGTGTTCCCTCCACTGTACTTTAAAGAATGACATTTGATACTGACTCATGTCTTAAAGTATGACCTTACCGAATGATTATACTTGACTGTAAAAAAAAAGGAAGTTCCCAGTCAGACCTTGCGATCTATGATGTAAAGGTTCCTCTTTAGAAAATTCATAATTCTTTTTTTTTTTTTTATAGAATATATAAACAATTTAATTTTAAAGAAAATCTAAATTTCGCAATTAGATGTGTTTTTTTTTATATAAATGTTTCAGTTCTGCAACAAAATGTTGAGAACCGCTTTCGTTCTATTATTTCTGTCTTTTTTCATTTTTATTTCTTTGGCTGTTGTTTCTCCCCCCCCCCCCCCGGCCTCCTTTGTTTCTATATTGTTTTGAATATTCTATAGATATTTTAATAGAACAATCCAACACATCCCTAGAAATGTAGTCCAATTGTTCTAAGCTAGCCGAACGCAAGATAAGATAACCCATGTGCTTTCAAAAATTATTTCGTCGACTTATTCTATTGTCTCCCTTTAAATTCCTTGCCGTAGTTTGGCAACTTTTCGAACTTATGAAACTGCAATAGAATTCTCTCCCCTCTTGAGTAAATATTTATAGTCTAAATTACAGCCCCCTTGACGCTGGATGCTGAATTCACTTTTGAAAACATGTAATTGTATTTCGCGACCTTTTCTGTTGTTCTTGGCCACTTGGAAAATGGAGGAAAACGAATTGCCGTGAGAAACCTTTTTGTTTTTTTTTAGGGAGCGTTCTGTTGTCGGGGGAACGAGGGGTGGGGAGTGGGGGGCGAAGGAGGAAGCGGGGGGGGGAGGAGGAGAGAGTAGGCGTGAAACTGTTATCCAATTTTTATTAGTGTTGGTTGCATGTATTACACAAGAGATAGTTTCTTCTTTGTTTATATAAGTTATCTTCCTTGCTTTAACTGTTGTCGGCTGCCTGGTCTTGCGGTTTGCGCGCTGGACTGTTGTCGTTCAGATTTATCGATGGTCCCGGGTTTAAACCCTGCCCATCCTGCTCCCATCCCCCGTCGTCCTGCGGGAGGTTTGGACCAGGAAGTAAACTATCTTCAACTCTGAAGGAACATCCGAAACATGTCAAGCATTTTACATTTTACAAACAAAAACAATATGGAGTCGTATTTAACAGTTACTGCCCAGACTTTACTTCAGAGCACGAACCGTGAGCAAAGCTTAACCGGTCCATTGCTTGTAGAATTGTAAGGACTGTGTTTTATTTCTCATTATCTTTAATTCACCATTTTGTCTCTTCTATCTAGTGATGCCATTATATGTGTCACATTTATACATTTTGGAGTCAGCAAACTACATTTTATCTGGACCAGAAATATTGTCAAATGAAATTTACTCAGAGAGTTAGATATTTCCATACATGGAAGCAATAGATTTTGGTGTATCCGGTGTTCATAGGTATTGATATTTATTGTTACACTTTTTGTCCAGTGTAAAAAAAAAAAAAAATTATTAGACGCTTTTAATGTAACACAAAGTAATTGGTCTTATTTAGCTGTCAACACAAATCTTTCAATATGGCGTTCTTAGGCCTTTTTTTTTTTACTTTGTCTTTTTATACCAGCGTTTCTCAACCTTTATAGTTCCGCGACCCCTTTCTACAATTGTCCACTATAAAAATCGACACGCCGTAAAATCATAATTTTGCTAATGTTATAAAATCGTAACCATAATGTAAAAATATCTGATAGGATTACCAAAGCTGTATGTTTAATCACCAAACTATAAATAGTCCTGTCTATAACTAATTACAAATAACTGAGATTTTAAGTTTATGATTTGCATTTAGTTACATTTATGTCGTGATCAACATATTTATTTTTTATACTTATGTTATTGTTACGAATCTCACTATCCAGGCTCTCTGCAAACTGCACCATACACCACCAACTTAAAGAACTTGACAACTCAGGGCTCCAGAGTAACGTAACACTTTAATAGTTGAATAAATAAACAGCCAACACTGTACAATTGGAAGCATGTAACACAAGACTGTACAAATATCTTTCCGATAACACCGTACCGCCGTATCAACTCTTGCACTGGCCTCTCCGTCTCGTTCCGGGCTTGCACTGGGTTCAACAGTTCAGGACTGACTTCACACACTAGGTTCGTTGTGTCGGACTCGATCGCAGACCAAGATCAAGACACCAGTTGTCTCAACTGTACTTGACAGTACTCCGCACTGAACCTTCGTAATGCTCCGTACAGAACCACACTGTTGAACTGTGCTGTAGTCGACCGTGTTCTGAACCCCTGTCGTGAACCTTCTGTCGTGAACCGTCTTGACTGCGACACCTCCGCTCTTTATATAGGGTCCCTGCTGGCCTTCTAGAACCGGACAGAACATCGCTCGACGTTTCTAGCTTCGTCACATGACTACATTCCTCGTGACGCTCCTGAGCTCTGTTCACAACGGCGATCCTTCCCGAACCGTCATATTGACACTCGTCTCGGCTGACCGCCGCAGCTCGTCACGGCCGACCGCCCGTCCAGCGCTGGCCAGGGGCGATCTGCGTCGGCTGACTACACACAAACAACTACCCCCATCTGTGCCACCACCAGGTTTATAACATTATAATTTGAAACAGAGCGTTTCGTCACACCGTTTGATGGATCGTAATTTTAACTGTTACAAATAAATGCTTATGCTGCGACAATTACAAAGTTTGGAATGATTATGATCCCGGGCATGCTCATAGTGGCGCCCGGGTGGAAACGATCGTAGGAGGAAACGATTAGGCTAAAGGGTAGCAAAACAAGACTCTCGTGGGGGTGCCTAAGGGGGTGCGAGAGGATCCTCATTGCACTGTGCGGAGTTGTAAAAAAGCTCCCACAACCTTGTCACAATCCAGGTGCTGTTCCTCAAGGGGCCGTTTCATAATAAATGGCGTGTCCCGCACGGTTAGCCTGGTATAGAAAAGAAAATTGTTGGGGGTCTTAGTAGATCTATACGCGGCCTCTTGCTGCGAGTCTGACCCACCCGCCAGACAAAACAGTGTACACTGTTTTCATACAGGCCGGTGAGAGGGAGCTCTTGTTCACTTTTGCTGGCCTAGAGTTCCAAGAGCCGAAGCCTCAACTCTACCTGACAGTTTAAGAAGAAGAATGATTATGATTTAGTTGTTCGTATATAAGACTAAGACTAAGACTAAGACTGCTTTATTGATCCTTACGGAAATTTGTTGTGATTACAAGGACTCTTTTCTCATATAAAGACAACATAACAGAAAAATACATACAAATACAACAGACAACATAAAGAGTTCATTCAGCGACTGCACACAGGTATCTTGGTGCATTTCATGTTCCCTGATCAATGAGTGGCGGTGATAGAGTCTGACCGAGTGAGGTACGAACGAGTTTTTGTACCGCTCTGTTCTTGTTTTGATTGACAGCAGTCGCCCACTTCGCGACGACCTGTCGTAGTTCTGATGGAGCGGGTGGCAGTTGTCTTCCAAGATTTTTTCGATTTTTCTTAGGCACTTTTGTTCAAAAAGCTCCTTTAAATGTGGCAATGTTGTAAGTGTAATTTTAGATGCTTTTTAAATGATTTTTTCTAGACGTCGCAACAGTTTAGATGAGGCATTGCCTTGCCAACAAGTTATTCCGTATGTTAGCAGACTCTGCATAGTCGCGCGGTAAAATGTCTCAAGGATCTTCTTACTTAGTTTAAAGCTATTGAGTTTGTATAGAAAAAAGAGTCGCTGGGCTGCCTTCTTTGTCAGAGTTCCAAGGTGGTCTTCCCATGAAAGCTTGTTGATGATGATAACACCTAGATATTTATATGCCTTTACTTGTTCTATAGATGTAGTGTTTATTTGCAGTTCACGTATAGTATGTTTTTTCTTTCTAAAATGTATTATAAGTTCTTTAGTTTTTGTTACATTCAGTTCTAGAAAGTTGTCGGTGCACCAGTTTGTAAACTCTTCTATCGAGCTTCGATACTGAGTTTCGTCTCCTGAAATAAGACCGACTCTGGCAGTATCATCAGCGAATTTAATGAGTTTAACTGAGTCATAGATGCTTCTTATGTCATTAGTGTAAAGAGTGTATAGTACAGGAGAAAGTACACAACCTTGTGGAGCACCCGTACATAGTACTGGAGTTGACGATTTGGTGTTGTTGACTTTAACATACTGGGGCCGTTGGGTTAAAAAGTTTAGAACCCATGCTTGTAAGTAAGGGCTTACATTTAAGTTACTCAGTTTGTTTATCATTAGATGTGGCTGTATGGTATTGAAAGCCGAGGAGAAATCTACGAAGAGGACTCGTGCGTATGTTTTGGGTATATCGAGATGCTTATAAAGCTGGTCCAAAAGCAATAGAATGGCATCCTCAGTTCCTCTAGCTGCTTTGTATGCAAATTGGTGAGGGTCTAGGCTGTTGTTGACTTTTGCTACAAGTTGTTTTAGCATATATTTTTCAAAACATTTCATAGCATAGGTGTTAGTGCTACTGGGCGGAAATCATTTAAGCAATCTATTTTTGGTTTCTTAGGCACTGGTATGATCTCTGAAGTTAAAATATAAAACAAATAGTAGATACCCAAGAAAAATTATGTACAATGTCGAGTTTTTAAAGACAAAAATCTATTTTTCCTATGGTCTTAGGTGACCCCTGGAAAATTGTGATTCAATCGACAAAAAGGTCGGGAGCCACAGGTTGAGAACCCCCGATTTATAGCCTATCGCAATCATTATGTTTTCAGTCTCTTAATTTTTATTTTTTTTAGATTCTATTATATGGCAACCACATTTGTTTCTATCCCTTTCTATTCTTTGTCTAAATGGAATTTTATTGCTTAATGATTGTTGAAAGGAATCCCTTAAAAGTCAAGGTGTAAACAAAGAGTAGGTTACTTTTAGCGTGAAGACTCAATAGATATTGGACAGAAATGCTAACTAGCTAGAAATTTATTTTAATTTATTCTAATATATCACGTGATAAATCAAGGGTAACTAGTACTCAAGCTAAACATCTAGAGTTATTGCCGTTGAATATTCTTGCCTTTGGGGGAGGGGGCACCCGATACACGGTCACGTGATAGAGAAGAATCTAATGTCGTGCCGGACATTGGTTGATCCCCCCTCAGCCATTGTTTACCCAATTCCCTATTAGACTTGAAGATCTCTCGGAAAAAGACCTTAATTCCCAGAAGATGTTCTGGCGTGTTGCGTTCCGATAATTCCGCGTAGCACGAGGTCAGCATACGCTGTCCTGGGACTGACAGCAAGAAACATATATGTAAATAAAGAAACAGGAACCCAAATAAACACGGCAAATAAACAGAGTATATACAAATCAAAATGAATAATCTTAGATTTCAAGAAGCAATAAACAAGCAACCTTCTCTAAAGAACAATGACTTCAACTACAAAATCAGCAATAAGTATTTTGTTAACGCATGAAAGATGTTTGTATATTTATAACAAATTTCGTCATTTGGAGGTAAAAAGTAAACGTATTTAGACAGAAGGGTAAAAATTATTCAAAGCTACAGCCACTTAGAATGTTTGAGAAATAGTTAACGTATTAACGTCACATGGATGGCTGCCTGGTCGTGCGGTTTGCGCGCTGGACTGTCGTTCGGATTTATCGACGGTCAAGGGTTCAAACCCTGCCCGCTCCCATCCCCCGTCGTCCTGCGGGAGGTTTGGACTAGGAAGTAAACTATCTTCAACTCTGAAGGAACATCCGAAATATGTAAAACATTTTACAAAACATTTTACAAACATATCTTTTGACATGACAGGGACATAGTGCAGAAGACACCAAATGATCTTGAGGCCGTTAAACAATAGCCTAATTCAATGGAATCTCATTAACAGTGTCAACTGTTGAACATTTCTGACGCCGTGACAGGTCTTCATCAGTTACCGCCCGCTGACAGGTAATTGGAAAATTTTTAAAGAAAGTTTGAGCTCTCAGAAATGACACAGGAGTTGAATCGTCACCACACCTGCGGCTGAGATGGATATAGGACTATTTAGTCATCTTCTCTAGTCATCTCAAGGCAAATGGGTTCATATTGTTTGTTTGTTTGTTTTACATGTTTCGGATGTTCCTTCAGAGTTGAAGATAATTACTTCCTAGTCCAAACCTCCCGCAGGACAACGGGGGATGGGAGCGGGCAGGGTTTGAACCCTGGACCATCGATAAATCTGAACCACGGTCCAGCGTGCAAACCTCACGACCAGGCAGCCATTGTCTGTACGAAGTTTCAGTGATTGAATTCCATGTTTCTCTCAGATCGCTCCATGGGTCAAGAAAAGAAGGCGTGCATACTAGGAGCTTGTGTGTCCAAGTCAATGTCCCTACCGGAAACTGGAAATGTATGGGGAGCTCTGATAAATGTCATTCCATTGTAAAGAAACGTAATGCGGGTCGAAAGAGTTTACAACGTCTAAGCTTTAGAGCCATAGCCCCAGTCATACGTCAGGCACACATTAAAATTTATTGTTAATCCCAAAATTCCAGTTTTCACCGAGATTCGAATCCAGGACCCTAGGTTCTGAAGCCTAACGCATAACCACTCAGCCAAGTTGACATTTTACACAAGTGAGAGCGTAAAGGTTGATTAGTTTCATGACTTGTTGACTTGAAAAGGGAAGAGTGATTCATGACTCGGTGACTTGAAATGGAAAGAGGGATTCATGACTCGGTGACTTGAAATGGGAAGAGTGATTTATGACTCGGTGACTTGAAATGGAAAGAGTGATTAATGACTCGGTGACTTGAAATGGGAAGAGTGATTTATGACTCAGTGACTTGAAATGGAAAGAGTGATTAATGACTCGGTGACTTGAAATTGGAAGAGTGGTTCATGACTCGGTGACTTGAAATTGGAAGAGTGATTCATGACTCGGTGACTTGAAATGGAAAGAGTGGTTCATGACTCGGTGACTTGAAATGGGAAGAGTGATTCATGACTCGGTGACTTGAAATGGGAAGAGTGATTCATCTCCACTCAATTTTTTTTTCTCAGTTGTTACCTTTTCCAGCAATTTTATAAAGTAAAGGGACATAATCTTCTTTTGACAAGAAATACAAATAAATTATGACATAACTAAGCCTCTGTGCAGTGGACAGCATCCAAATCTCATACCCGTCTGTGATTTATTTGATAAGAGGGGGTAAAATCGCAATTGAAGGTCTCAAGAGAGAAAGAGAGAGAGAGAAAGAGAGAACGCTTGTTCGAGACAGAGAGTGATTGTGAGAAAAAGAGAAAAAAAGACGTTAGTGAACATTCTAATTCAAAACTAAGAGGAAAGAGAAAAGAAAAAGAGAGAGAGAAAGAGAGAATAACACTTTTTAGAAAAGTGGGGTTCATATTAGAAGAAAACATTGACAGCGCTAACTGTAACTCGGTAGGCGAGAGCCTAAAAAAAATAAAACTAAAAATTAAGTTATTACCAATCCTGACTAGAAATATAAATTCGTTTCTAATTTTTTTTTTTCGAAATCTTTGAGTTACCGTATAGAAAATCAAGTTACTCACACATATAACTGATGTGATTACAGAGTGTTGTAGTTAATAATGTGAATAAGAACAAATTAATATATATTGTAATAACTTAAGTGAGGCAACTCAACGAGACATAGACGTTTATTTACATAGAGACATGACAAACACATAGGACATCTGCCTTGAGTACAGCATCTCCATATTGGCTCTCTCCTGGGCGGAAATCGTTTTCTCCTAATGTCAACATCCAACTTGTTTAGTCACAGATAGTGCGCACCTTCTTTCTGCACTATCTTGGATGGCGGTGCGCATGGCAAAGTCATAACATTGCCCCCGTCTTAGCACTTTTCGTCCCGTGCAGTGGAGCTTTGACAGTTCAGGTGGAGGTCGATCGGTGGGAACCACAGACGTTAGGATGCCTGTTGACCACAAAGCCATCTGCAGTTTCCCGTGGTCGTCGCTTCCTCTTCTTCCAGTTGGCCAGTCTACGCTTGATGCGATATCGTGGTCGCTGCTTCGACCTCATGACGATAGTCGCTGATGCCAGCCAGCTGACACATGGAGAGTTAGTGAAGGTCAGGGTTGCCAGCCACATAACACAAATGGATGTTGTGGCGAACACCGTAGATTCCAGGGTTGTTGTTCTTTTCCATGGACGTCTCGTGACACAGTTGTAGGCCCACAGCTAGCCATGGTTTCAAGCACATAGTCTTTCTCAGCCTCATCTGTAAGGTATGCCCATAAAGCATCCTTGTAATGTTCATCCATCACTACATCAGGTTTTGCTGGGATTAATTCACCACCATTCAAGTCACTTTCACTGATGTGGGCAGAAGTACACATTTCTGTCAAGTTCAGGTCTTGTAGCTGGGTTTCTTGGCATGGGCACTGTCTCCGCAGGACGCCGCATATACAGTTCATGTCAATCGCCTGGATGCAGTTGCCAAGTATGGAGCTCTCTCTTAGGCAGCTGCCAAAGTCAAATTCGTTGTTTCTGCCTCGGTCATTGTTGAGGCCCGTATTCGCAATTTCACCCGACGACATCCAAGGCAGGGAATCAGAAACGGTCTTGAGGCTTTCATGGTTTGAGTTCTCATCAAAGGTACTGACAGATAAACAGAGGTCTTTAAGGTCCACAGCAGCCAGCTTGGACGCAGACCCAGCGTTGTCTTGATCTGTCCGGCTCGTTGCAGGTATACCAGGAACAAAAGTTTTAGGCTCATAACAGACTTCTCTAGTTTCTTCATTTGTTTCTTTTCTTTCAATTCTGTATATCCCATTGATATCGCCGCAGCAATCGCTGTCACGTTTCTCGCCATGAAAGTCATCCCCACCAGACTTGCCCACAACACAGTCACAGACAGCGCTCCAATCCCCAGCGCCTCCATCACCACTGTTTGTGCAGCCACAGTCCTGACCAGGCAACTGCTCCTTCCCTAACGAGTTTATTCCTCTTTTTGCTTGCGACACACTTTCATCAACTTTGTTCAACATTATGTTCCTGCTCATGTTCAGTTGTTCATCAAAAGCATCCAAAAAGTCCTGGATCTTGCCAATGAACTCAACAATCCCAAGTTCAATTTCAAATGTGTAGATCTCCGGATCTTCTTCCTCATTGATCAGAGCTTGTCTTAGACGAGCCGTGAGCGTTTCCCTGCTACCGAGGGATTTTAAACCTCGGTCCCGAAGCTCTTGTCTTATCTCTTTAATTGAGAGCTGATGTAATAGCTTCCAATATGCCATTGTAATCAAAGCCTACCTACTCTCGTTGAGTTGCCTATGATCCCACTTCTGACACCAATTGTAATAACTTAAGTGAGGCAACTCAACGAGGACATAGACGTTTATTTACATAGAGACATGACAAACACAAAGGGCATCTGCCTTGAGTACAGCATCTCCATATTGGCTCTTTTCTTGGGCGGAAATCGTTTTCTCCTAATGTCAACATCCGACTTGTTTAGTCACAGATAGTGCGCACCTTCTTTCTGCACTATCTTGGATGGCGGTGCGCATGGCAAAGTCATAACAATATGTATATATATATGTACTAAAACATCTCTGACTGCTGCAAGATTTATCTCCCGTTTTCGATATAGAGCATAATTAATTTATTACCACTAATCGTTTGATTTTTTTTAAATTGCATCGTGTGTTGTCATCGACAATAAATAATTTCGTCATGTGATGTCATCGACAATAAAAAAATTTCGTCATGTGATGTCATCGACAATAAAATAATTGCGTCATGTGATGTCATCAACAATAAAATAATTGCGTCATGTGATGTCATCGACAATAAAAAAATTTCGTCATGTGATGTCATCGACAATAAAATAATTGCGTCATGTGATGTCATCAACAATAAAATAATTGCGTCATGTGATGTCATCGACAATAAAATAATTGCGTCATGTGATGTCATCGACAATAAAATAATTGCGTCATGTGATGTCATCGACAATAAAAAAAATTCGTCATGTGATGTCATCGACAATCAAATAATTTCGTCATGTGATGTCATCGACAATCAAATAATTTCGTCATGTGATGTCATCGACAATAAATAATTGCGTCATGTGATGTCATCGACAATAAATAATTGCGTCATGAGATGTCATCGACAATAAAAAAAATTCGTCATGTGATGTCATCGACAATAAAATAATTGCGTCATGTGATGTCATCGACAATAAATAATTTCGTCATGTGATGTCATCGACAATAAAAAAATTTCGTCATGTGATGTCATCGACAATAAAATAATTGCGTCATGTGATGTCATCAACAATAAAATAATTGCGTCATGTGATGTCATCGACAATAAAATAATTGCGTCATGTGATGTCATCGACAATAATATAATTGCGTCATGTGATGTCATCGACAATAAAAAAAATTCGTCATGTGATGTCATCGACAATCAAATAATTTCGTCATGTGATGTCATCGACAATCAAATAATTTCGTCATGTGATGTCATCGACAATAAAATAATTTCGTCATATGAAGTTATCGACAATAAATAATTTTGCAAAGTTTCAACTTCATCGGAGAGGTGTTTAAGATTTGTATCCAGACAGACAGACAGACAGACAGGGTGAGGTACTATAAGCTTTGCAACGCTAACATCTCATTCCTTCTGGTGGAAGATAATCACTAGGTCATTTCTTGGAACTGGAGGATGGTCAAATCACTGTATTGTTAAGAAAACGTCTGTCCGAGATGTTTTTCCCACGCTGACCATCAAATTAATAATGTAAATAGTAGGTCAAATTAACAATAGGTGAAATAAATGATAGTTAATACTTTCTATAGGTGAGACCATTAATGAATCAATTAATAGGTGGAACAAACAAAAAATATTTCAATCAAGTGACAGGTCAAAAATAAACATAAAGAGCAAAACCATTTTTAGTTCAAAAATTTAATAGCTTTAACAATATTTTACTCAAACTTTTTATGAGAGATTTCAATAACACTAATAATCTTTAAAAACAAAAGAAAAAAAAAAAAAAAGTAATAGCTAACACAACTGAAACAGTATATTAATAATACAGTCAAACGCATGGCGCTATGTCTTAGTAGCTAGTTGTTTTAAATAGCAGAGTTACTCATAAAACGTCTAAATAATTTACATGTTATAACACTGTTAATTACAAAATATCTTTACCCAGTTATTTCATAAAATTCAAACTTAGGCGTCATTTCATCCTCGCTATCATAGAGGAAAGTACCTGGCAGAAGATGGCCTCTGAAAGAGACAGTTGGAAAGCTCTCACAAAAAAAACGCGGGACTCAAAGAAAAGTCATTATTGATGACTGGTGCAAAAGAAGAAAAGATAACTTAAAACAAACCCCTGGCGGACAACGGCTTTGTCTGCATCAGATGTGGAAAAAAAATATGCAGGTCGCAACTCGCAACTGAGTTTGTACAGGCAAGAGCTCAACCTTAATTTTCAGAATCGAAGACATTGCCATTATTATTGTTATACTATTGTTATACACAGTGATCAATTTATTATTATCTTAGATCACAAACAGCAGTACAGTACTAATTCCCAGTGTAAGAGATTCAATTATATAAACTATAAAAAATATTTATGTGGAGAGCACGCCTTCCAGTGCTATTAACCCAGATATATTGCCAATAAAACTCTCGCTTTCTCTCTGAGTCAGTGACCCCCACTCTACACACACACGTACACACACCCACGCACACACACACCCTCGGCGGCCACACAAAACGGACAGTAGAAATCATTTTGACTTATCTTTTATATTTACAGAAGGGAATATGGAGAGGTCACTTCTTTCTTTGCCTTTCAGAGGTAATTGGTCTTCCCAGATGATCGGCTTCCTGGAATGATAGCGTCGGAATGACGGATAATACATTACCCTGCAAGGCAATATTGATACTCTCGTGTGCGCGAGGGAGGTAGTCTGTCCTTGAGTTTGTTTCTGTTATTTTGTGTTTGTGCTTTGCGCATGTTTTTTGTTTGTTCGTGTTGTACATGTCAAAGGGAGGTGCCTCTGTGGGTTTTCAGGGATAGCACTTGGAGATATGGTAGCGCAGATCATATCATACAAATAGGGAGAAGATCAAATCTATGTTAGAAAGAACATAAAACTACATGTTTATCTGAGAGAGAGAGAGAGAGAGAGAAAGAGAGAGAGAGAGGGGGGGGAGAAGGGACGGAAAAGGAGATAGTCGGAGAGTGAGAGGTTAAATGGGAGAGCACTGCATGTAGAGAGATGAAAATATTCCCAACTTATTTTCTTAGAACTTGTTAGCTAGACTGGAAAAAAAAAGATCTATATATTTTATACAAACGAGAACTCTACAACTAATTAAAGCAGAGCCGGTCTTAAGCCGATTTGACCGATTACTTCAAACAGGGGTCCCGCTATTAATATTTAGCATGTGATAATCAGTGATGGCTCTTGCCACAGTGTTTTAATGACGTAGGACTTAAAGGGTTAACATATTTAGTGTATCCAGCGATTCACGTGACTTTATTAAACACAATGTTGATATGAAGATATAATTAATAATAATAATAATAATGCCTCGCAAGCATTTATTAAATTGGGCCCCGCCATTTGTATGGCCGGGCCTATATTGAATCCATGGTCAGAAATGAAAGTTTTCATGACACGTATGTTTGTATAGCACAAAGGACCACACTGGTCAGATATATGTGTGTAGCACAAAGGAACACACTGGTTAGATTTATGTGTGTAGCACAAAGAAACACACTGGTCAGATATATGTGTGTAGCACAAATAAACACACTGGCCAGGTGTATTTGTGTAGCACATATAAACACACTGGTCAGACATATGTGTAGCATAAATAAACACACTGGCCATATATCTGTGTGTATCATAAATAAACACACTGGCCAGATATATGTGTGTATCATAAATAAACACACTGGCCAGGTGTATTTGTGTAGCACATATAAACACACTGGTCAGATATATGTGTGTGTATAATAAATAAACGCACTGGCCAGATATATGTGTGTAGCACAAATAAACACACTGGTCAGCACTATGTGTGTAGCATTAATAAACACACTGGGCAGATATAAGTAGCACAAATAAACACACTGGCCAGATATATGTGTGTAGCACAAATAAACACACTGGTCAGCTCTATGTGTGTAGCATTAATAAACACACTGGGCAGATATAAATAGCACAAATAAACACACTGGCCAGATATATGTGTGAAGCACAAATAAACACACTGGTCAGCTCTATGTGTGTAGCATTAATAAACACACTGGGCAGATAAAAGTAGCACAAATAAACACACTGGCCAGATATATGTGTAAAGCACAAGTAAACACACTGGTCAGCTCTATGTGTGTAGCATTAATAAACACACTGGTCAGATATATGTGTGTAGCACAAATAAACACACTGGCCAGGTGTATTTGTGTAGCACAAATAAACGCACTGGTCAGCTCTATGTGTGTAGCATTAATAAACACACTGGTCAGATATATGTGTGTAGCACAAATAAACACACTGGCCAGGTGTATTTGTGTAGCACAAATAAACGCACTGGTCAGCTCTATGTGTGTAGCATTAATAAACACACTGGGCAGATATATGTGTGTAGCACAAATAAACACACTGGCCAGGTGTATTTGTGTAGCACAAATAAACACACTGGTCAGCCCTATGTGTGTAGCATAAATAAACAGTTAAATGTGTGTGTACAGCGTCTGTGACAACATAAAAGACGGGCCTGTTATTGAAAGAGATTGTATTCAAGGCAGAGACAGAGAGAAGTAGAGAAAGTCGGTCATTAAATCGTGTGTGGTGCCCCAAGGGTCCAAAAGCCTAAGAGGGTAGGTGAAGGTGAAAGTCTGTCTGTGTGTCTTGAGTTTGAGTCGTCGTGCGTTTAGCATCAGCTAGGTGCTCAAGTCTTAGAAAATCAAATCTTTTCAGTTACCTGTTTCAACTGACTCGACACATTAATCTTTATAAATTATTTTCTTTTGATTTCAAATCCTCAATGTCCCCACCCTACTTCTTGAGCCTGAAGCCATCGAACATTTTGTTTGCGCTTAGGTCTTCGACTTGTGTCCGAATGTTGCCATGACGACTCTTTCTCTCGTAATGCATTTCGTTTTTTTCACCGTCCGCACGAATAATGATCTGCTCTTTCGATCTTTTGCGAAATAATTTAAAACATCACCTTTAAGTTAGTCACTTCTTCTACATATTTAAGTGATTCGATTTTGTGGCTCAGTGTAAAGGTCTAATTCTTAAGTGAAATTGTTTCACCATTTAAGTGAAATTGGGTCACCATTCTAAGTGAAATTAGGTCACCATTTTAAGTGAAATTAGGTCACCGTTCTAAGTTAAATTAGTTCAACATTTTAAGTGAAGTCAATTTTAAAAAGTCATCCGTTTTTATTTTTGCATCTAATTGGTATTAGGCTACACTCAACCTATTCAACTTTGACCTTTGATACACCCTCTTGGAATGAAACCCTCGAAACTAAAAAGCTTAAATCATAGTTTTAAGCGTGCATTTATATTAGTGGCCAATCAAACAATACTTGTATTTGCCTTAAATTCACATCGATTTCTATGCACTTGCGTTGCTGTGGTGATAATACTTCGATTGCTGCATTAACAAAAATACATTTAGACTAGAAGATTACTCGCCCAAACTAAAGAAATAAGAATTGCTATCAATCTCTGACCGAGTTATGGAGCGCATAATCAAGATGAAGATAAGGGAGAGGTCTAAAAATAGTCAGAGGACGTCTGTAGTCCTGCTGTCAGGCTGGGCATCGTCTGTCTTCCTTGTCCATCTGAATGTCCCATGATGCCCTGTGATCCCAGACACAACACTTGTTTGGCCATAGTTGGACGCAATTCTGCCTGAAAGTATCATGTCCTAGTTGACCACAACTGACCACAAACTGACCGCTGGACTTTTCTCTCTCACTCCTCGTACTGATCGCGAGGTCCAGTTATTCTAATCTGCTTGGAATGTACAGCCACGTGAATGGAACTCCCAGGAGACCTGGAGAACCCAGTTTTGTGTTACCAACCAACTCTTTCTCATAACTTAGTTATTCGGAAGTCACAGCAGTACACAATCATGTGCGCAATCATCAACCTAATCAATTATGTACCCAATCATATTCGCAATCATATATCCAGAAAATGTCCCCAATCATGTACCTAATCATGTATGTCATTATGTACACAATAAATCATATACATCATCATATACCCAATTATGTAGGTATCATTACCCAATCAGTCATGTTCCCAATCATGTCCACAATCATGCACGCAATCATGTAACCTGAGATGAACTCCGATTCAAAAACAGAAAGAAGGACTAATCCTCCAGTAGGAGGCAATAATCATGTAACAATCATGTCCCAATCATAGTCACAATTATTTGCATAATCGTGTACCCATTGTTCTCATTGATGGAGTGTGAAGACATTTTTGTTTGTAGGGACTGGGTTTGGTGGATTCATTTCATTCTGAAATGGACGAATCTAAACCATAGACCAGTTTAGTTGTATTCACCTTCTGACATTACTGGTGTTGCTTATTTCCGTAGGTCCCCATGTGTTCTTCAGCTGATGGAAGACTGCTCGAGCTTCAGCATTGCGGGTTGTGGTATCTGCATCTGTTCCTCCATGGTTGTTTGGAATGCTGCCAAGATAGGATACTTGCTCACCAGTCACATGAGGAGGCATAAAACCCCAGTGCAAAGCCCTCAGCCCCCTGGATGACAAAGTGGTCATCATCGAACCACGATGGACGAACTATATATACTTGCTCAACATTATCGATCTCATCAGTGCCAGATTCTAGTCAGATGATGCCTTGATCAGGATTTCAGTGGATACCTCATTCATGCTTCAATATAAATACATTAAATGCACGTTAAATTGATACTAAATTTAAAGGCATGTCATATGTATGAAAAGAAATAAATAGAAAACTTAAATTTAAAAAATATGTTTTCTTTTTTTTCTTTTTTTTTTTATATGCATATCTTCTTAAAGGCTTCTCTTAAGAAGATTCTAGGTAATTTTTACTGCGCGACTATGCAAAATATGCTAACCTATGGAATAACTTGTTGTGTAGGCAACGCTTCATCTAAACTGTTGCGACTCTTAGAAAACACGACACTACCAACATCTGAATTCACACGCACGATACAACCATATTTAAATGAACTTTTTGAACAAAAATGTCTCAGAGAAATCAGAAAAATCTTGGAAGACAACAGCTACCCGCGCCATCATAACTATGTCAAGTCGTCGCGAAGTGGGCGACTGCTGTCAATCAATACAAGAACAGAGCGGTACAAAACTCGTTCGTTTTTTACTCGTCAGACTGTCTCAACGCCACTCGTGTCAAAATGTATCAACGCCACTCGTGTCAGACTGTATCAACGCCACTCGTGTCAGACTGTATCAACGCCACTTGTGTCAGACTGTATCAACGCCACTCGTGTCAGACTGTATCAACGCCACTCATGACAGACTGTATCAACGCCACTCGTGTCAGACTGTATCAACGCCACTCATGACAGACTGTATCAACGCCACTCGTGTCAGACGGTATCAACGCCACTCGTGTCAGACTGTATCAACGCCACTCCTGTCAGACTGTATCAACGCCACTCGTGTCAGACTGTATCAGCGCCACTCGTGTCAGACGGAATCAACGCCACTCATGACAGACTGTATCAACGCCACTCGTGTCAGACGGTATCAACGCCACTCGTGTCAGACTGTATCAACGCCACTCGTGTCAGACTGTATCAACGCCACTCGTGTCAGACTGTATCAACGCCACTCATGACAGACTGTATCAACGCCACTCGTGTCAGACGGTATCAACGCCATTCGTGTCAGACTGTATCAACGCCACTCGTTGACCAGAAAACATGAAAAGGATCAAGATGCCTGTGTGTAGTCGCTGAATGAACTCTTTATGTTGTGTCTGTTTTATTGATGTGAATGTTTCTGTTGTGTTGTCTTTATATGAGAAAAGAGTCCTTGTAATCATAAAGAATTTCCATACGGATCAATAAAGCAGTCTTAGTCTTAGTCTTAGTCTTAGTCTTAGTCTTAAAGATGAGGCCCTGTCGTTCATCCAGCCCTACAACCCTGTACACGTTTTTAATCTTGCGTTTTTTTTCCTGCAATTTGTTCTCTTCTAATGCCATAGCCACAGGAGAGCTCGAACAATAAAAATAAAAACGCTTGTATATAACAAGAATGAGCAGACAGGATTACGTTCCGATTATGTTCCGATTATGTTCCGATTAAGAATTTTTGATACGTGCAAGCCAGTTTCAGCTCCCTCGGTATGAAAATCTTGTTAGAGTAAAGCCAGTGTACACACACAGCCGCAACCCGAATGGCGCGGTGAGCTGTTTATAAAGTAAAACAGAATGGCGAAACACGCTGGGTTTATCTCAAGGTGGAAGGAACAACTAATGAAAGGAAAATAGATAATTGACTTAAACCTATAAAACAAGAAAAAAACTAAATAAAAACAACAACATAGCGTATACGAAGTGTCACTGTATGAATTCTAGTTTAGATCAGTCATTTCATTAAATTTGTGCAATAAATCTGTGCCACTGATAATATTTTTACCGAATTGTTTTTCTTTGAGGCTATTTCATGCTTTACGAATTCTCAATGCGCTATGAACCTATGACTTGTCTGGACAAGCAGGTAAAATAAGAAAAAAGGGGGTGGGGGTGGGAGAAAAAAAGAGATATCTTGATGGATGTTAACGTAATTAATTTCTAAAAGCATTTACAAAACAAAACCAAAAAAAAATTGGAACGACCTGAATTCAAACTCGTGACTCACGCCTCCGCGGTCCGACGTGATGACTACTCTACTAGTGAGGTACTTATGACTAAATAAGATATATGTAGAGAGGCGACCTATAAGGCAGGGATCGGCAACCTTCTGAGTCTGAACAGCCAAAAAATACAATTTACAAAGTTTTTAACAAATTTTCTCGCCTGCCAACTATAAATAGTATTCACACAATCTATTTATTCTTCAATAACAAACAATTGAGCAAACACATTCAGTGGACGCGATGGCTTTGGTTTTAGAAAGTTTGGATAAATTTGGCTCATAACTTGTTTTCAGTTTGAAACAAGGCTCTAAATTTTCATTTGTTAGTTGGCTTCATACTTTTATTTTAATTCTATTCGTACAAGAGAACCCTTGCTAGTACGGATATGTCGAACCTAAGGTAGTCAGCATTCCAAATGTCCCATTCTTGACCACACTTTATAGACACCTGCGATGAATGGTACCATGCATCATGTCTCCATATGAATACACCTGTGTATTATGCCTTAGGCAACAAAGATGCATCATGGCACTGTGTACCGTGTGGGTTACCTCAGTTTACATCAGGACTGTTTGATTCCTTTGATGCGGACACTTCTAACCCATACAACATCTTAAACACCATCCCAAAACCAACTCACCAACCACTAGCCAGATCCACTCCTGTTAAACCTAAATCTACTAAAATTAATACAACAGCCTCACTAAACAAACCTCCTAAAGAAGTAATACCAAAATACCTTAAAACCTTAGTAATAAATTTTCAAAGTATTAGGAACAAAACAGCAGACTTAGAAATTTTATTAGAATGTGAGAAACCAGACATAATTGCAGGAACAGAAACTTGGCTACATCCTGAAATTTATAATGCAGAAATTTTCAATAGTAATTATGAAATTTTTAGAAAAGATAGGGCTGATAATCATGGAGGAGTTCTTTTAGCAATAAAAAACACTCTTATAGCTGAAGAAATTACCTTACCTAACTCAAAAAACATAGAATCTACATTTTGTAAAATTAATACCACCTCAACATCCCTTATAATAGGCAGCATTTACAGACCACCAAATTCTAGTTTAGAATACATGCAGGAACTATGTAATCAGATTACTACACTTAAAGAGACAAATAAAAATGCAGTTTTTTGGATTATGGGTGACTTCAACCTACCTGATATAAATTGGAAAACACTAACCATAGATAAACACCAAAACCTTAAGGACATAAATGAGCTTTTCATAGAAACTTTACACAACCTAAGTTTAGATCAAATCATTAAAAAGCCAACTAGATTAAACAACACATTAGATCTCTTCTTAACCAACAGACCTGGATTAGTAGTTGATTATGATATTATCCCTGGTCTATCAGACCATGAGATCATAAAAATACACAGTCAGATAAAAGCAGTAGCCAATACAAAAACCAAAAGAAAAATCTTACTCTGGAATAAATGTAACCTAACACAACTACACCAAGCTGCATTAAACTTTCAACAAACATTCTTATTAGAAAAAGACATTAACCAACCAGTCGATGACCTCTGGAATTTCATTAAAAACCATCTTAAAAGCATTATAGAAAATCATATACCAACTAAATACACATCAAACAAAATAAATAAATGCTGGTTTAATAATAGACTAAAGAAGCTTTGTAAACAGAAGGAAAACCTATATAGAAAATTTAAAGAAACCAAGGCAGAAAGAGTTTACAAAAAGTATATAAAAATTAAACACCTAACCCAAAAAGTAAGCAGACAGCTGCAGAGTGAATACATAAACAATGTAATATCTAAAGATAACAACAAAAACCTATGGTCATACATTAAGTCTAAGAAAATGGAAACAACAGGCATAGCGCCATTAAAAGATGAACATAACATAATACATAATGATAATGAAACTAAAGCAAACATCCTAAACAAATACTTTGCATCAGCATTCTCAGCCCCAGGAGACAAAGACATATTTCTTAATTTGAACCAAGTAGACAACATAGAAGATTTAGTAGTACAAGAAAATGGAATTAAAAAACTATTAGCCAACACCAAACCAAATAAAGCGTCTGGACCTGATGGTATTCCAGCTAGATTACTCAAAGAACTAAGCAATGAGCTAGCCCCAGTGTTCAAAATACTCTTTCAGGCATCGCTTAACCAGGGCAGAGTACCAAAGGACTGGAAAGAAGCTAATGTCACCCCCCTATTTAAAAAAGGAGAAAAATCTGATCCAGGAAACTACAGACCAGTATCACTTACCAGCATCACATGTAAAATACTAGAACACATAATATGTAGCAACATCATAAACCACTTAGACAAACATAATGTCCTCACCCCATACCAACATGGCTTTAGGAAATATAGATCATGTGAAACACAACTAATAGGACTAATTGATGATTTCTCAAAAGGTTTAGATAATAGTGAACAAATAGATGCTATCTTACTAGATTTTTCCAAGGCTTTTGACAAAGTTCGCCACCATAGTTTGCTTAAAAAATTAAAATATTTCGGCATTAACGGTCCACTGTATCAGTGGATTAAAGATTTTCTGATAGGGAGAGAACAAACTGTAATAATAAATGGCTCTAAATCAACACCAATAACAGTAAACTCAGGTGTACCTCAAGGAACAGTCTTGGGTCCACTACTATTTTTAATTTACATAAATGATTTACCAAATTGCATTAGTTCAGGAACAAAAGTCAGATTATTTGCAGACGATTGCATAATATATAGAACAATAAAAACAAAACAAGACACAGATATTTTACAAAGAGAATTAGATGAATTACAGAAATGGGAATCAAATTGGAGCATGTCTTTCCACCCAGAAAAATGTCAGTTGTTAAGAGTAACAAAAAAAATTAAACAAATTAATTCCACTTATCTTATTCATGGCAAACCAGTAACACAGACTAAAAACTCAAAATACCTAGGTGTTATAATAAATGAAAAACTGTCATGGAATCCACATATTGATGAAACTATAAAAAAATCCAACAAAGCATTAGGGTTTATTAAAAGAAATTTCTATAAATCAAATAAGAACATAAAACTAAAATGTTATTTAACCTTGGTTAGGCCAATAATAGAATATGCATCCACCGTGTGGGACCCCTCAACTCAAGAAAACATTAAGAAACTGGAACAAACACAAAATAGAGCAGTGAGATTCATAACAAACGAATATTCACATTTGACTAGGGTAACACCATTAGTAAAATCACTAAATTTAGAAAGCCTTCAGGACAGAAGACTCAAAGGTAAAGTAGCAATTATACATAAAACACTGAACCATAATCTTCAAATACAAAAACAAAATTTAATAAAATACTCTGAAAGACACAAAAATAAAGGCACATTCCTCGTCCCATATGCTAGGACAAATTTGTACAAATACTCCTTCTTCCCTAGTGCTATTAGAGCATGGAATGGGTTGCCTGAGCTAGCCAGAAAAACCAGTGACTTGGCAGAATTTAAGTCATTGGTTAATATGCATGACTAAATGCATGACGCGTAGGACGTAATCATCTTCTTTTTTGAAGTAACGTCTGTATTATATAAGATAAGATAAGATAAGATAAGACATCTGAAATCCATGCGCAGAATCAACTCGCGGCATTCCTTTTAAAGCTGTCCATTTTTGTTGCGTTACGTACCTACATTTCTGGACCTTCAACACTTCCAACTTGCTTTTTAACTCTGTAAATTTTCTACCCCACAAGCATTACGTTTTAAATCGAGCAAATGCATTTGATCCAGTATTAAGTTCATATAGGTTTATATAGATTTCGTTACTATTTGTGTTAAGATGGTGTACCAGGAATGCTTGAATGGTTTTGTTCGTTTTGAACTGCTCAAATCTGTCAAGAAATTCATCTTTGATTTTTTTTTATAACAGTGCTAAAGTAATTCGTGTCATAAGTTGCACTGATTTTATAGCGATACTGCTTTATTGAAAATTGAAAATGAAGTAACTTACCGCTCTGAATATCTTCTGTAAAAAGAATTATTTTTTTTTCAGAACAAACCAGTTCTTTTACCATACCATAGGCTATGTTTCCCTTTCCTTGCAGTTTTAAATTCAGCTTATTTAACTTCTCTGTTATATCCACCATAAAGTAAACTTTTTGCAACTATTTGTCGTTCTCTAATTCAGGGTGATTAATGCCTTTTTCATCTAGAAATGTATTTATTTCATTCAAGCACAAAGCAAAACGTTTCAACTTTGGAAAGCCCTCGCACTTTATTATGAAGTCTTTAAACTGACGATGGTAGAATGCTTTTGACAAGATGCTGTTAACAATCTTGAGTACCAAAATTTATGACCTTAACTATTTCTGTAGGGATTGTTTTGGGCACAAAGCGCTACCTGGTGTATTATGTAGTGAAATGTAAGAATTCCAAGGTTTAGTTTGCTTCGAAGAATCGTTGTTGTCCCTTTACTTTTTCCTGTCATATTTCTGGCTCCATAAGTTGCTTTTGAAATGGTTTTATTTAAATCAATCTTATTGTCTTCAAGGTATTCTTGCTCGGGATTTTATCTTCCCCTTTAGTTTGTCATGAGAGCGGTAGCAATCCTAGAAGTTCTTCTTTTGAACCCTGGGAAGACACATTACTGACAAAAAGGCAATTTTTACCCTGTGTAAATGTAGCAAGACTCATCCATAGCAAGTGATAAGACAAAAGAAAGCTGAATATCTTCCACCTGCAAATATGTTACATTTGAAGACATTTTAGCTATTCTATCTTGCACTGTTTTAGGGAATAGTGGCAAATCTTTTTTTTTTTTTTCAAGATTTATGGTTTGTTTTTGAGATCACGAAACAGTTCTTCAGATGCATGCAGGAAGCAGTCTTGACATACTCACCATCTGTAAATGGGTTGCCTTTTTGTGCAATTTCTAGTGGTACCGCAAAGTCTACCAGATTAGCGTTACACGTAGATTGCTTCTAACTTTGAGAAGATAATCGCTTCTAACTCATTTACTCAAAACACCACTACTTTTACGTCACAGCCAAAGCGAGTGGTGAAAATGCTAATTTGTCTTACGTTGAAACAGAAGGAAAACCTACATAGAAACATCCGACGACTGAGTCATTCGAGAGCTTCCGACGGACTGACGAAGTGACGACTCGTGTCACGGGGAAGGGGTGTGGTGAAAGGCGAGTACAAGTGGCTGAGAAATAGAATCGGTGCCTAATTCTAGTTAAACATTTTAGAACTATTATAAAAATGTTTCGATAAAATAATTAATATTTGCGTATGGAACTAAAGAGCCGCAGCTTAACAGCCAAAGAGCCGCTTGTGGCTCGCGAGCCGCAGGTTGCCGACCCCGGCTATAAGGGGAACTTACTCAGCTTATGCCAACAGTTCAGTCATGTAAATTTTCTTTCCTTTATTTGACATGACAAACAAAAGAATTAATGACCAATTAAGTAATTAGGAATTTTATTTGTTGATTCTTTTGTTTTCAGGTAAAAGAAATAATTATGCAAACTTCAGCTTGATCCCAGATTGGTGTGGAAGAAATAATTGCAAGGTTTGTATAGACCTTTTTTATATGTACGACTGGGAAACAATTTTTGGGAATCGTTGTTTAATATTTAATTTTTGGACATGAGAACTGGTTCACAGAGGTTTATGAATAAAGTATCATCGTGCGTGCATGTGTGTGTGAGTAGTACTGTTAAAATGAAAATATTAGAATTAAAAGTTCGTTCAATTAACATTGTTTAGTTGTGTGATATTATACACCCTATTGGTTTCAATAAAACAGGACTGGGGGCTTGATCTAGCCAGAAACAATTTTAGGTAAAAAAAATAATTCTGCAAAAGTTTGATCCGAGATTGGGTGTGAAAGAACTAACCTGTAGAATATTTTTACCAGACAGACAGAGTTGATATAAGCTTTGTAAAAAAGAAGGCCTTGCCACAGAATACATTTAGACAGAAACACATATCCAAACATTACTTGAGTCATTCTATAATAAATATTCGCAGTCTAGACGCCTTGACATTCTGCAATATTGTGTTGTATATTTATACAACATATGCATGAATACTTTAATCATGTTATTGGCGTTCGTGTGTGATTTCCCCCGAACAAAGCCTACTCTCTTTCTCTATTTCTCCCCCCCCCCTCTCTCTCTCTCTCTCTCACTCATTCGTATGTGTCTTCTCCTTCCTGACCAGTCATGCATTCACAGCACATTGCCATCATATCAGACCAGACCTAGGAGAATAGATTCGATCTCCTATATTGACCTACACGATTTACACGTTCTGTCTAATGCATTTCCACCGCGATCTATAGGGTAGATGTTTCTATGGCCCACGGTTATCGAGGGTGTCATGTGGCCAGCACAACGACCATCCGCCTTAACTTTTCCCCAACTAGTGTCAGGTACTCATCAGAGTTGGGTGGACTCCATGCCCTCAAAAAAATCCTGAAACTAAAAATCCCATAATTTTACCAGGATTCAAGCCCGGGACCCCCGGTTCGGAAGCAAAGCGCTTTACCGCTCAGCCACCGCGCCCCCAACCACACATTCTAAGTCATTCCTGTGCACGTCTTTCAAATATTATTGATCTAGTAAACGAAATAATGCATGCCTACCAAGTAACAAGATGGCTGCCTGGTCGTGCGGTTTGCGCGCTGGACTGTCGTTTGGATTTATCGATGGCCCCGGGTTCTAACCCTGCCCGATCCCATCCCCTGTCGTCCTGTGGGAGGTTTGGACTAGGAAGTAAACTATCTTCAACTCTGAAGGAACATCCGAAACATGTCAAACATTTTACAACGAAAAACACCCAAAATACTACGATAATTTTTTTTTCTCTTAATAAATAATAAATGTTAGATTTAAAAAATAGGAATATTATTGAACTCGGCCCGTTCGCCTCTGTGAAAGGCCTTGATCTTGTAGTTGTTTTAGGGCTGTCTTACTTCGACAGATTACTCAGAAAGTGTTTGAGTTTTTTCTACTGGTGTATTAGGTGTGTTTAAACTAATACGAAACAAAACCTAAACCTTAATAAGTTGAAAAGACTAAGTCAAAAGCTACACACTAACAAGTTGAAAAGACTAATTCAAGACAGTTAGACACTTCAATGGGTTTAATGCATAAAGGCCACCGTCGATTTTCTTCTGTCTGTAATTCGATTTTGTTACCTCGAGTACCTAATACACAGACTGAAGAATGCCAACATAAACAAGTTAAACCCCAACTATTCTTGAGATCACAAATTATCACGTTAAAAGTTCGTCAACTACCTTAAGTGCATACTCCCCCATCCCCCAAAGAAAAATCCTGGTTAAGCGAATGCATACATCTCTACTAGACTTTATAATATTCCAATGATAGACCTTTTAGATTTAGACATTGCGCAAAATGTTCCTTAACATTAATTTATAAAACTCTTGAATGAATAGGGCCTACATGCGAAAATACCCAAGGCTATCAAATAAAGATTTTCTAGGTTTCTAGCCAAATTTTAATTTTTTAAAATTTTTATACTTGCAAAGATTATAACGGTCAAACTAGAGTTTTCTCAGTATGGCCAACGAGCTAGAATTTTTTCCCCAATTATATACACCAGCCTTCACATTTCTAGGAAGATTGTTGGAGCCGCTTTCGACAATCGTGTCTACTCTGAAGGATCCCGGCAAGTTTTGACTATATAAAGGGATCCCCTGGTCAAAATAGTTTAAGAACCTCTAGAATAGAGAAGCCGAGTCTTTTACCACTTGATCACCTTGCAAAATATTTTCAGCTACTGAATCTGGTTCAAGCTGATTATTAATAACACGTTTTCGTGACTGACAGACAGACGACGGAGAGACAGACTACACAAAAAGATTTTTAGATTTTATACATTTTTAAAGGTCTTTTGTAGGTCAAACATTTGGTCAACACGCCAGGAGCATAGACAAATTCGATAACGCTGCAGCCATTGGAAATACTCAACCTTTGACCCTGCATACTAATAAAGCATTGTGTTCTTTAGTCACGTGACATGTTGTAAGGGGAAAAAAGATGGTCTCTCGAGACAGAACATTTTAAATTTCTTTTTCGAGTCGACCCAATTAGAGCCGATTCTCAATTTTATGAACAGTCTAATTGCGCTAATAAAAGAAATCGTACTGGATCTGTCAAGAAGAAAATATGTTTTAGGAAATGATGGAATTCTGGGTTAAATGCATGAGGGCGTGGAACTTTTTTTTGTCCCCCCCCCCCCCCCCAACGTGTTCATTGACGTCATCACTGAAAGTCTGTTGACTACAATGGCTCTCAACATGCTCAAATTCGTTAGAAATAGTTGACTGCAGTGGATCTCAGCTTGTTTTTAAGACATGGTCTTTTGGTATTTTCTCGACTGCAATGCTTCTCAAACCAATTCCTTGCAAGTAGTTGGTCGACTGCAGTAGTTCTCAACCTCTTCTACCCGAATCTTGTCGACTTGTCGGTTGCAATAATGCAAAAAACATACATATTTTAAAAAAATCAAACCCTTTTTTATGTAAAAATAATTATGTATATTAAAAATTCCGCGATTGTTTTTTAAATAATCTATGTTTACCTTTGCATTGGCGGGAAAAAGAAAAATACAATGTTTGTTAGGTCTTCTGTGTCTCATAGGCTTTAAAGGTAAATAGTATTTTTATTTAACTCTTTCTCTCCGTAATTATTTATCACATTCTGGTGGAATCAACGTTGGTATCGTCAGTTAGGAGAGAAAGAGTTAATCATCTTTCTTCAAATTAAATGTGCACATTTTCAGCTAGGTTGGAAAAGAAAAGTAGTCTAAATAGATTATTCACATTTTCGACTATACTTTTTTTTAATCATATTCAAAGTGTGAGTTAAGAATGGAATGGTAGGTTAACAGAAGATATTTCTGAGGAAAAAAAAATGGTAAGGCATACTGCTCTTAGATTAAACCAAGTTCTAGCTTGATAAACATTTGTCCTCCGAAACTGTAGCAAGTACATACATACTTGATGCGGCAAAGTAGTGATTGTTTGCTAGTACGCGGGGGGGGGGGGTCAGCACCAAAAAAAAAAGGCACCATAGATCTGAACGGAGTTCAATATCCCTACACTATCAATAAATCATCCAGTGGCCTATCCGTTTCCGGTTGTATAGGTCTGTTTTGTTTTTCCAGAAGATGCCAAACATTGCGACGTTCTTAGCGCTATTGTAGCCTGGAAGTCTGTCTTTAAAAAAATACCCTCGCTTGACTTCTCGTCCATCTTCATTTAGGGCAAGCTGCAGACAGTTCACAGTGATTCTTCCAGAGAACAAATAGTCTTTAAAACAAAACAAAAAGTAAAACAAGTTAGAACTGGCCTGCATTGGATCAAACTTTTGGTAGATTAAAGGGAAATAAAAAGAGATGTATCTAGAATATAGTTAGTGTCTTTCAAGAAAATTAATCCAATCTTTTCGTGGCTACACGAGGCTTCTCGCTAGCATTGTGGCATTGTGCTACACAGGCCCATCAACATTGCTGGAACTGCTCAAAAGTATTCATATTATTTTTTAGTACAAGGGAATAAGCAAGACTGCAAGAGACCCTGCGATTATTTTTTTTTTACGATCTATAGGGAAGATGATGATACGGAGGTGAGATGGCGGAGTGGTTAAGCTATCGGCTTCTGAACCTGAGGTCCTGGGTTCGAATCTCGGTGAGGGCTGAGATTTTGAATTTCGGGATTTTTAGGGCATCCCTGAGTCCACCCAACTCTAATGGGTACCTGACTTAAGTTGGGGAAAGTAAAGGCGGTTGGTCGTTGTGCTGGCCACATGACACCCTGCTCGTTAACCGTTGGCCATAGAAACAGATGACCTGCGATTTATATAGTCGGTCAGATGATATAAAGGTCATATGTTTCTATGGATGTCGGTAAACGAAGGTTTTATGTGGCCAGCACAACGACTGACCGCCATTAATTTCCGCAACCTATATCAGATACGTATTACAGTTGGGTTCACTCAAGGGCGTCTTAAAAAGTCAACAAGCTTATTCTCAACTGCTGATTCGAACCAAACACCCGCTCGGTTTGGAAGCCACTCAGCCACCATCAGGTCTTACATGTCTGGAACACATTATGGATTCTCCCACTCGAACAATGCTGTATAATTAAAATGCAGCTTAAAATAGAAGCATTGAGTCAATTAAGGGGGAGAGAATTGCTTTAAGATTAGTAAATGATTTTGGCATAGACATAGTTATAAATAAACAATGTAAAAAATCAATTATTCAGTTTGAGCAAGCTTTTTTTTATCAACCATATCTTTGCATGCTAAAATAATCTAAGGTCTTAATTTACCCAGCGTTCTATAATATTCAAAAACGTTTCCCACATCTGACTCCGAAAACAAGGGATTCACAAACATAGATAGCCACCAATACTTTCATACCATCAAACTTAAACGGATACTTTAAGATTTATAAATTCCTCGTTACAGTGCATAAAATCGATACTCTTCTCAATATTTGGGAAACTTATAATCAAGGCTCAATCAGTCGATACTTATTAGACCTTACTTTAAGTTTATTTTTGTGAAATTTAATTAGTTTGAATCATATATAGTGCATAGTGATACATTGTGTGTGCTCAATATTCTATTGATGGATACATTGATACATCATCAACATCATCATCAAACTCCATTTGAGTGAGGGCTTGAGAGGCTAAAATCCTCTCTAATAAAAGCCCTGGACAGAAACCCCGCTGTTCTGCGCAGTGCGTACACGTCACCATACAGGCCGAGACCTTTTGGTTTCCCAGACCTGTTGAGGCGGAGATCAGCAAGTCCGGGGCAGTCAAATAGAATATGAGGCACGGTTTCTTCTTCTTCCCCGCAGCGGGGGCACCGTGAATCGAAATTTGGCCATAGACTTGAGAAATATGAGCCAACAGGACAATGGCCTGTCCTGCACTGTGCTATAATAGCTTGCTCAGGCCTGGACAGCCTCCACCACGGGGAAGTGCGGTCAGGGCGCCTCATGCACTCCCAGACTCCACGGGCTTTTTGGAATTTGTCTTAGCACTCAAACCACTTTTCAATTTGTTTTTTTTGAATTATAGCCAGGGCATGATGAAAACCTACAGCCTGTTTAGTTGGTAAAATTTTCCATCCCAGGTGGGCCAAGGAGTCTGCAATTGTGTTGCCAGTCACACCTATATGACTCGGTACCCACTGCATTATTACAGGGGTGCCATAGCGCTGCTATATGTTGTGCGAGGCCAGATGACAATGTCAATATTTGGGGGGGGGGGGTTGACCATGGTGCAGGGCTTTGCACATTGATACATGAAGTATTCACTTTTTTTTTTTTCGTTAAGACGATTTTTTAAAATCACCAATTCAAAAATGTCCGTTTTACCATTGGGTGTTGGATGATCTGGTTTATTAACATCTGAAAGTCTTACGATGTTTGAACCACTTTATTCCATAGCAACATTAGCTGAAAAAAATCTAGACAGTTCTAGACATTTCTGGCCGATTGACGAACTTGATTCTGGCATTGTTACGTCAATTGGGGAAAAACCAAACACCTAAATTGAGTGCATTAGTCCAGACGCTAAGTAGTAATCAAAGTTGACCACTGGTCAGGGGTAGTCTCTGAGCCGAAAACAATTGAATTTCTTCCTTTCGTCTCCCTAGTTGCCATGAAACTGACCGTTATAAACAGGAGAAAATAAAAACAAAGATACTGGTGTCGAACTGACTTTGTTTGAGTTGTGGTGGTTGGCTCTAAGTTAAACAAAAAGGGAGGGGATGGGCTTGAGAAGAAACAAAAGTGGATTCAACATCTCTTTATTGATTCTGTTCGCGCTGAGTGGGCGCCATGTTGTGTTACTGACCAGGACTTGTCGTCGATTTCACGCTGTCGGCTCAAGAGAAGGTAATCCTCGGTAAAGACTAAATGGGTCTTTACAAGCTCAGCGACTCAAGGCGCGAAGTAGCTTTCAAATTTGGAAGACAGAGGCGGAACTTACAGGAGGGTTTGACATAGCATAGATGACATCATCACTGATCTACAGTCAACAAAACATTGCTAACATTATATATTTACGATTCTTATGTAGTTGTGACTATATATATTAATAATATTAATCTTGTTCGAGAGGATATACAATATATTTGCTGTTATTTTATTGTCATGCATACAGGACTTTGAAAATTTTAACCAAAATATTTATAATTAGATGTCGGCTCAATAATTAATTAGCACTGTCATAATGTCCAATGGCTGAGCTCGGTGTGTGCATGTCTTATCTAGTCCTACGCGTCATGCATTTAGTCATGCATATTAACCAATGACTTAAATTCTGCTAAGTCACTGGTTTTCCTGGCTAGCTCAGGCAACCCATTCCATGCTCTAATAGCGCTAGGGAAGAAGGAGTATTTGTACAAATTTGTCCTAGCATATGGGATGAGGAATGTACCTTTATCTTGTGTCTTTCAGAGTATTTTATTAAATTTTGTTTCTGTATTTGAAGATTATGGTTCAGTGTTTTATGTATAATTTCTACTTTACTTTTAAGTCTTCTAACCAGAATTCTTTCTAAATTTAGTGATTTTACTAAAGGTGTTACTCTAGTCAAATGTGAATATTCGTTTGTTATGAATCTCACTGCTCTATTTTGTGTCTGTTCCAGTTTCTTAATGTGCGTGTGTGTGTGTTTGTTTCCTAGGCAACGGTGAGAAAAAGGAGCGCAAGTTTTTGGTGTTGAATGATGATACCTTGAGCTGGTCTGTCATAAGTGATGGTAAGAAGCCACGTGGGTGAAGGATGAACGGGGGACAAATCAGAGACGCAAAAGAATAGGAATACGCATCTGTGCCGTCGTAGTGAATTAGATTTTTTAAAAATAACATTTCCCTTTGTTACTAATAGAGCTGAACCTCAATTTGCATACCCATAAATAAAAGTAATATTAAGTTTTTGTTTTAAGAAAGAAGCTAAAGTTATTCCAGCCTTAAGTTGTTCAAGTTATTTAAAAGTTAGTTCCTTAAAACTATAATAGTTTTATATCTTTTTAGTTATTCTAGCCGTCATAAGTTACAAAGTTAACACTGAAGCAATGGCCTCACAATAGTGAAACAAGTATTACTGTAGGGAGATTCTCATACATTACAAAAAACCTACAAGCAGCATTCTTTTTTGGTGTATCCGGTGTACAGTATAAAGGAACTGTTAAGTTTGTAATAAACTACATAAAAATGTTTGTGCACATTTTGATACCGCAAGATCACTTTTTGAACGATCTTTGAGCTTCAGTTTAGCGTCCTTGACATAGTTTAGTGTATCGTGAGAATCGTTAATTCTTTTTTAAAAATCCCAACACAAATTATACAATATCACACAATGACTTTGGCTGTTAAAAAAAATTTCAGCTGGATATATTGTTTCAGGAGCTACGATTCTTTTGTAAACAAATTTAAGATTTTTGTGTGAATAGGCTATACACTTTTGTAAGTCTATCTAAAAAAAAAAGTTTGCATATTGTGTTCAACTTGACGTGGATTTAATGGATAGACTTGGCAGTTTAGAGAAATGATTAGGCGAAGGAAAGAAAACAATTGGACTGCTGGTGGACAACTTATTTTGTCTGCTCTCGAGGTGCTGAAAAGTATTCAGGTCGTTCTATGAAACACTGTATTCTTCCTTCATCTTTAGGATCAAAGCCAATGACATTATTTTTGTTTCCAAGACAGTTTTTAGTAAAATGCGAAAAGAAGTTCGTACAAGTTTATCGACCGTCCAAATTAGGATTTAAAAAAAAAAAATCATTCTTGTGGAGTCTCTGGGCCAGTAGCCTCGTTTGCCCCCCCCCCCACCTTAAATCCGGCCCTGTTAGTGGTTTGTGGATTATAAACTTATTTTTAAAAGTCCAAGTCAGGGTTCAAATCTAGGACCACGATTGTGGCAATTAAGCGCTTGACCACTCAGCCACAATTACTTGTAAACTGACCATCGTGTCTCTTCTTTTTTTTGAAGTAACGTCTGTATTATATAAGATAAGAAGATAAGTAGTCTTATGACGTCTATTTTTGGCGTTTTGAGAAAAAGAAAACTGGAAATGACCACGGCGCCCCCCCCCCCACAGCAATTTTAAACCGATACTCTGACTTTCTTTCTTTCCTACCCCCTCCCCTCCCACTAAAGGTAATCGAATTAACTGACTGGCCACGGGATTAAACACAACACGATCGGGTGGGATAATAAAGTTACAGCTTCAGATGTTACGTCAGGGGCAGAGAAACAGGTCGTCCCCCATGGGGGTCCACAACAACAGAGTCATTCTAACGCTAGACCTGACTGCTACAACAAAGGCAAATTTCGAAAGTTAGTATTCAGTTCTCATGTGTTTTTTTCTCCCAAACTTCCATGAATAAGAAAAGATCATATTTATGTTTCTAGAATCTGTAAAGCGTAACAATATTTGAGTTAAAGTTTAATTTTAACTACAAAGCTGGTCAGGATTGATGCCTGGTCATGTAGTCTGCGCTCTGGGCCGTTGTTTTGATGGACCCGGGTTTGAACCCCACCCGCATCCATTCAACATGAGGTTTGGGCAATGGTGAAATAGTTCTCGATGCTTCTTCTTCTTCTTAAACTGTCAGGTAGAGTTGAGCCTTCGGCTCTTGGAACTCTAGGCCAGCAAAAGTGAACAAGAGCTCCCTCTCACCGGCCTGTATGAAAACAGTGTACACTGTTCTGTCTGGCGGGTGGGTCAGACTCGCGTCAAGAGGCCGCGTATAGATCTACTAAGACCCCCGCCATTTTTCTTTTCTATACCAGGCTAACCGTGCGGGTCACGCCATTTATTATGTAACGGCCCCTTGAGGAACAGCACCTGGATTGTGACAAGGTTGTGGGAGCTTTTTTACAACTCCGCGCAGTGCAATGAGGATGCTCTCGCACCCATTAGGCACCCACACGGGAGTCTTGTTTTGCTACCCTTTAGCCTAATCGTTTCCTCCTACGATCGTTTCCACCCGGGCGCCACTATGAGGCAGGGTAGCATGCCCGTGAGTTCTCGATTCTGAAGGAACAGCCGAAACTAGTCAAACAAGCAATGACCTAGTAGAATATAGGACTCTAATAGGACTCTAATAGGACTCTAATAGGACTCTAATAGGACTCTAATAGGACTCTAATAGGACTCTAATAGGACTCTAATAGGACTCTAATAGGACTCTAATAGGACTCTAATAGGACTCTAATAGGACTCTAATAGGACTCTAATAGGACTCTAATAGGACTCTAATAGGACTCTAATAGGACTCTAATAGGACTCTAATTAACAAGAAAGACTAGATCGACCCATGAATCATGCACCAAAAAGTTACTACTGAGTACTGTTTTGTAAGGGCGGTTTTGGTCGTTGTACGGTTTACGTGACTCCCTTGTCAACCGTAGTCCACAGAAACGTATAAGCCTTTAACTCTTTCTCTCCGTAATTATTTACCACATTCTGGTGGAATCGACGCTGGTATCGTCAGTTAGGAGAGAAAGAGATAAGTTTATCTTCTAAGAAAGACTCCGTCTGGAAGAAAATCTAGTCTAGAATTTTACAAGGTAACGCAAACAAATTTGAATACAGAGGAAGCATTAGACCTTCACTCTCTGACGTATAAACATATTTATTAACAATGACTAAACTAATTATAAATCAAAGATCCCAAGATCTTGCCTCGTCTTCCCTTTTATAGTCTTTCATGGTGACATTTTTAGTACAAAATGTCCTTGTTTAGCTTTAGTTAGAACTTTTTGTTTTCCCGTTGAGCCGCATGTTTATTAAATAAAATAACATGGACTTTTAATGTCACGGTCTAACTACACCCCTAACCCCTTTTCAGAAAAATCTATATCTTGATCTCAACTTACACACACACACGCACGCAGTTTGAAATTTAACCTGATCAGTTCCTCCTCACTTAACCGCCGCTATGTGCAGTCAAGCGTGACAGTATTGGAGGGAAGAAATGAACTATATTATTCACCGAAAGCATCCAAAAAAAAAAGACCCTTCTAGCCACACACACACACCGGAAAAAAAAAAGGCTCAACTAACTGAATATTAAAATCTTTTTTTGATAAGAAAGCTTCCCTGCTAAGACGCAACCTTTGGACAGTTAATGCCAATAGCTGTTGCAACGTCACCTGTCTGACCGACGTGGCGACGAGCTATTTGTCTCCACTGCCCACTGGCTGCAGCATCGCAGGTCAGTGTTGAGGCCTATTAACTATTTCTCTCCTAACTAACGATACCAACGTGGATTCCACCATACTGTGATAAATAATTACGGAGGGAAAGAGTTAAAACGATTGGTCTCGTCCTATCTTTATATTCTTTATCTGGATACGAACTCTTGTTCCTTTTGTTAAGTAGCCAAGAGTTATATTTCACTCGGCTACATACCCTTATTAATTTAAATAGCAACAACTATTCAATACTTCCAATGTGTAGCGATCTCTTCTTTCGCATTTTAAAATATTTTTTTTTACTATCAGCATAGAAGAACCTTGTAAGAAATATAACAGATTCAGTCTTAACCTTGTGTCATGCGGCCCCCCTTTTAAAGTTAGTAGGCCGATATTCTTGCTTATTTCTGAACTATTTCTTGCCATCTCGCTTTTTTTGCCCCTAGAGTATCAGCCCAGAGTTTCAATTGGTTCGCACATCTGGTGTTTAAAAATAGATTTCTATCCCATGGTTCACAAACGCAATTACAGCGCTTCCTTCTTTTGGATAATTTCAGAGGATTAAAATTCTGACGCGCGTTGACTTCCCAGTTGGAGTGTGGGGTCTAAATCCCCTTATGATACAGTTCATGGCTTGGTCCGAATGAACCTGAAAGTTGTTTCCCTTCTAATACAAAGTGGAGTAGTTTCTGTACTATTTATATTATGGAGTATAGACAAAGTTCCGTTACTCTAGATTATATAAGGTTTCCCAGGAGGCTGAGTCAGGATATATAAATAGGTTTGACTTTTATGAACAATCCTGGCAAAGAATTCTTTTATATGTGTATGTGTGTCTTAGTGTGTGTATGCTTTCATGTGTGTATGTCTTAGTGTGTGTATGTCTAAGTGTTTGTGTCTTAGCTCATGTAGGTTCAAAGATGTTAGCGTGTTTCTGTTACTTCATGAAATAACCTACCCAGGGTGCAGCCAAACATTCAGGGCTCACATAGGTCTCACCAGCCACACGAGGAGGCACAAAACCCCATCTGGAGGAGGGGAATTTAAACTCAAAACCCCTTTTGGCTACGCTGATAGCATTTTGAGTGCGTAATTTGCTTTTTTTTAAATATTGAAGAGGTAGTTTTCAGCTTCAAACCCCGCTGGCGGGTTTTTTTTAACCCAAACCCCCTTTGGCTACGCTCATAGATTTTATAGTGTGTAATTTGTTTTTTTGTATATTGAAAAGGTACTTTTTAGCTTCAAACCCCAACTGGAGGGGAGGGGGGGTTAAACTCAAAACCCCTTTGGCTACACTCATAAAATTGTGAGTGTGTAATTTGCTTTTTTGTTATATTGAGAGGGGGTTTTAAAGTTAAAATCTTCCTTAGCTGTTTTCTTGGAATTTGGAATTGTCGTTTGCATTTTTTAAGTTTTGTTTATAGAAGAGGGGGATTTAACTGCAAAACCCCTGGTAGGGAGTTTTAAACTCAAAACCCCTGGTAGGGAGTTTTAAACTCAAAACCCCTGGTAGGGGGTTTTAAACTCAAAGCCTCTGGTAAGGGGTTTTAAACTCAAAACCCCCTGGTAGAGGGATTTGTATCTCAAAACCCCCTGATAGGGGTTTTTTAAATCTCAAAACCCCCCTGGTAGAGGATTTTTAACTCAAAACCCCCTCGTCTGTGCTGTGTTAAGTGATGATTTAGTATTAAAATCTCACCTAAAATAAACAAAATGAAAGCAAAAATCAGTCACTTAATTCCGTTCCTGGAGGGGGGGATTTCATTTCGGGGGGGGGTGAACCCTAACCCCCCCCCCTGGCTACGCCCATGCAGCACACTATTAAATATTTGGTGACCAATATACAGTTACAAATTGTATTTACTATGCCTTACTCTTTTTCATGGACTGAACCTACAACCTGACCATATCCAGACTGAACCTACAACCTGACCATATCCAGACTGAACCTACAACCTGACCATATCCAGACTGAACCTACAACCTGACCATATCCAGACTGAACCTACAACCTGACCATATCCAGACTGAACCTACAACCTGACCATATCCAGACTGAACCTACAACCTGACCATATCCAGACTGAACCTAGAACCTGACCATATCCAGACTGAACCTAGAACCTGACCATATCCAGACGGGATCTACATAGAATCGTCTTATGTTGATTGAAAAGAAAGTGTCTTTCTCTATGCTAGGATATTTTAAAGGAATAGCAGCATTTTAAAGTAAAGGTGGCTACAGGGGTTGCCAAAGGTGGTTACAGGGGTTGCCAAAGGTGGTTACAGGGGTTGCCAGCTAAGGTTCTTTTATGACAGTCCTCGAGAAAGAAGTCTCAAAGTTTGTCTACATAAAGCAGTGAAGTTCGTGTTGTTTTTTTTGTGTCTAAATATTTTGGGGGCACTGCATGGGCACTTTGCATTTGAGAGTATTTATTTTTAATATAAAATTCCGATTGGGTAAATAAATTCAAGTTTCAACTGAGTTTTAGTTTTTAGTCTTCACTAAGTTTACGTATATTTTATTTCCCCCAACTTACTTCAGGTACCCATTAGACTTGTGTGAACACAGGGGTGCCCCACAAAATCCCGAAATTCAAATCCCGGTCTTCAACGAGATTTGAACCCAGGACATCAGGTACGGAACCCATGCTTTTTAATAACACAACTATTGCATGTCTAGAAAATTGTAATGCTATTAACTCTTTCTCACTGTAATTATTTTTTCACATTTCGACAGACTTCATTTTGCTCAGTAGTATTCCACTACGCTGTTGAGGTTGAGCTTAAATAACTTTTTTTTGCTTGTTATCAGAAAATGTTTTAGTTGGTATAGAGTTAAAGGGGAATGTATGCTCTTCATACATTAAGATGAATTAAAGTTTAAAAAAATCAAACATTAACTTAATTCAATGAGGTCTAATCAACGATGGTATCGTCGATTTGGAGAGAACGAGTTCATTTGAAACATAACCACTGTACCCTATTGCTGCTAAAATTTGTATCTACTCGGTATTTTTTTTTTGGTTTTGTTTTCTAGGGGAAGTCTAAAATTCCATTTTTGTTTTTCCTTTACTAAAGAGTCTAAGGTCACACTTTAATGACTAAAAATAGCTTTGTCTTCAAATACAAATAATTACAGCCTATTCAGTGATCCAATACTGAAACGTCACTGGCAATTCTAACGCCGGCGTTCCTCACGCTACCTATGTGCTGTTCAAGCTACCTATGTGCTGTCCAAGCTATGTGCTGTCCAAGCTATGTGCTGTCCAAGCTATCTTTGTGCTGTCCAAGCTGTCTATGTGCTGTCCAAGCTGTATATGTGCTGTCCAAGCTATATATGTGCTGTCCAAGCTATCTATGTGCTGTCCAAGCTATCTATTGCTATCCAAGCTATCTATGTGCTGTCCAAGCTATTTATGTGCTGTCCAAGCTATCTATGTGCTGTCCAAGCTATCTATTGCTATCCAAGCTATCTATGTGCTATCCAAGCTATATATGTGCTGTCCAAGCTATCTATGTGCTGTCCAAGCTATCTATGTGCTGTCCAAGCTATATATGTGCTGTCCAAGCTATCTATTTGCTGTCCAAGCTATGTATGTGCTGTTTATGCTATATTTGTGCTGTCCAAGCTATCTATGTGCTGTCCAAGCTATGTATGTGCTGTTCAAGCTATATTTGTGCTGTCCAAGCTATCTATGTGCTGTCCAAGCTATCTATGTGCTGTCCAAGCTATGTATGTGCTGTCCAAGCTATCTATGTGCTGTCCAAGCTATCTATGTGCTGTCCAAGCTATCTATGTGCTGTCCAAGCTATCTTTGTGCTGTCCAAGCTATTTATTATATGTCTCTTGCTCCCAGGCTTCTAGTTTGTTTTGTCCTTCACTTAATATTACTCCCACATTATTGTTCCCTTTAAGCTCCCGATCTGTGCAACTGTTTACAATAGAAACAAGATTTAAGTGCCCCGCCGCTTAAGTGCTAGTGAAATATTTCTCGGACACACGCCAGGAGCGGCAGCGCCCTGGAGACAAGCGCCCATAGTGATATTAATAAATGTGAAATTCTTTAAGTTATATAGTACTGTTCTGGCGACATTTCGTCAGGATCTAGGAGCAGGTCAAAAACTTATAAAAGACAAAAATTCACCGGCAATAATGGTTTTACAAAGCTTATATTAACTCATTTTTTCTGTCTTCTGTCTGTCTTTCTGGTAAAATTGTTAAAACACGTTATTTCTGCTATATCCAGTCTCGAATCAAGTTAAAATTTTGCACAATTTATTGTTGTACCTAAAACAAGCTTCATATACCTCGGAGCTATTGCCTCATATTAGGGAACGAAACCCGAACTATTGGCCCGAATAGCACAGTCCACAGCAGCCCTTTCACAACTTAAAATATGGAAAGACAAAGGCTTAGCCCTCGGCACCAAACTCAGACTGATGGGCTCTCTGGTAATGGCCACATTTTTATATGCTTGCAAGTCTTGGACGCTGACTGCAGAGCTAGAGAGGAGGATCCTGGCAATAGAATTGAGATGCTACATAAGGATCCTTGGTATTACATTTAAAGACCGCATCACAAACCAAGAGATTAGAGACAGGGTTACTGCTGCGATCGGACCCCATGATGACCTGCTAACTATTGTAAAAAAAAACAAAAAACGCAAGCTTAACATCTATGGCCACATAACAGGATCATCGGAGCTCGCAAAGACCTTCCTTCAGGGAACAGTACCAGGAAAAAGAAGAAGAGGCAGACAGATCAAGCGATGGAAGGACAATTTACAAGAATGGACGGGTTTGCCATTGAAAGAGGTTCTAAACAAGGCAAAAAGGCAGGGAGGAATGGAGAAAGTCTTGCTTGGTGCCCCAACGGTCCAACATACTAAGCGATAAGTAAGTTAAGTAAAAAAGAATCAATAAAAAAAAATTCACAAATTAGTCAATTAGTTATTGGTTATCAGGCATTTTATTTGGTATCGGAGAAAGAAATTTAATGCGACTTTTTGAGACATGTGGCAGCGTATCAAATTTCTGGATTAATCGTTTTAGCCGTTTTTGAGAATCGTGTCCAACCAACCTCCCCCTACCCCCTAGGTTCCACTCCGAAAGTGTGACTAGAATAGAGGTATTTTAAACAAAAGAAAGAAGTTGTGTAAAATGATGTTAAGGCCTAAGTGTGGCATTTTGGTGCCGCCTCCACAGACCCTACTTTCAGAAGTGTTAAATCCCTATTTCAAAAAGAGTATAATAAGTCTTGTCTTCGAGTCCGAAGATTAATGAGGAATGCAGTATTTCCCGTGGCTACGCAGCCCCAGATGCGACCTACATACTTAGCCACACCCAACGCAGACATAACCATTTTCCGCCGACGGTCGATTTAGAATTTCTTTTGGCCGTCCACGTCTGTTCTCGGCAGTGGACCTTCTTTTGGCATCAAATGTGTATCCAGTGGTCTTTGTAAGTGATCTCAAGCTGTCTCGTTCTGAAACCGCCTAGAGCCAGGTGCTCTAGAAAGAGTATAGTCATTATACAATTAGATAAAATGTGTATATTATAAAATAATGTAGTTTAAATTAGAGCAAATAGGTACATTTCTTTCGGAAAAGCAGAGATACGTTTGTGCATATATTGCCCTAACTCTAAAAAGTTTTTCTACTGGGGTAAATTTTGTGTGTGTGTGTGTGTGTGAACAAAACTGAAAGTTGGCCAAGACCCGCTACTCTACCTGTGTGCTATAAATGGAAACAACGTCACACAAGGCACTTAACTCTCTTTCCCACGTATTTATTCTTCTTGCTATTTCTGGCTACGTCAAGACGCTGGCCGACACGTGACCATGTCACATGATCCCAGTATTTGCGTACGCTGTTATAATATTAGTACCTAAAACCCCGTCTAATAATTATGGCGTGGCATGAGACATTCCATTCGGGGCGAAGTTCCCACCTTGGGAAGTCCCGTGTCTCAGCGCCCCCCCCCCCCCGGGGCGACGACGTTGGCACCCACATACATCGGTGTTGTCCGACACAGTGACGAATTCAGCGACCAGTGGTCAGTCCAGAAGGGCACACTTTTAAGTTAGGATGACCATTGGCTAACACTGCTGGTGTGGTCAGATTGTTCACGACTCGCCTAGACTCTTTCTACAATTCACTTTAAAGTCGTCAACACGTTGAGAAAAAAGAATACGCCCTGTGGTACCCCGGCGCCCTCTTTAACGTCAGTCATTGGGACTGATAGAATGAATATGGAAATGTGTTTATAGTTGGCGAGGTTTTAAAGTGAACATATACATTTGTTACTTTCCTGTGGTACCTAAAATAAAACAGAGATCGTAACAGTGAAATTAGTGTTTTGGATGTTCCTTCAAAGTTGCACATAGTATACTTCCTTATCCAAATCTCCCGCTGGACGACGGGGGATGGCAGCGTAAAAATATGTTTCATTTCTCTTTTAGTTTTCGAGATCTGAGAGTGACAGACGGACAGAGGCACATTTTGCAAAAAACGTAATATCGGCTTTTCCGCTTACGGGGGCCGCTAAAAATCAATTAATTTAATTAAATATTGGTATTTAATTATTGTGTTTGGTATCGAACAAGGGAAAGAAATCATACTTGACTGATGTGTTGGTATAAGTCATATTAATCCACTTGAAGAGGCTTGAGCCCTGAGCAAACCAGTTTTTGTTTTTTTGGTGTTTAGAAAACGATCACGGGAACATTTACAGTCATGTCCCCCGTTTCCCCGCCCCTCCTTTCTCAAAGATAGGATAGGATCATAGCGCATTGAAAAAGCCGAAATATGAAATTGAGCTAAACAAAAACAATTTGTAAAAATATTTCTAAGCCGATGCCAAAACAACCCTCCAAAGCTTGCAAAACTCTGATTCCTCTTATATTAAAAACCTCAGAACAGCACTTACAAAGCTCAACAACAACAGCAAAAAATTCAATGGATTTCAGCTCATATACAACTAGCAGGAAATGAGAAGGCTGACACACTCGCCGAGAGTGGGAGAACTAACTCTCAAATAAACTTTGCACTCTATCCAGAAGAATTGAAGAAATTAATTGTAAATAAAATAAATAAGAAATGGACGAGCTCTCATCCAAATCACAAGAAAGATGACGCTTACTATAAGCTTTCCCGACAAGACCAACGTCTAACCTTTAGACTCAGGACCGGACACAACAGAATGCGACAACACATGTACCGGAAGCTCAAAATTGGAACCAGTAAAATCTGCCCATGTGGAGTATCACCAGAGAATGCCGACCACGTCCTTCAAAACTGCTTTCTTTACCAAGAGGCCAAGACACTGGCCCCAAAACACCCCAATAGAAAGAAAACTATATGGAGAGCTCCCTGATTTGAAAACCACTGCGCAGTTCATCTCATATATTGGTCTAGTCATATGAACACTCCAACATAACAATGAGATCGAGCTCATGTATTGGTCTAGTCATCTGAACACTCCAACATAACAATGAGAACGAAAAAGAAGAAGAAAAATATTTCTAATCGCACAGATTTTTATTTTATTTTTAGTGTGGATCAATTACAAATTTAACCTCATTACTATCCAAACTATTAATTACACTTACTATAAGCCTTATGTTTTTACAAATGTTTTCTTGTATTCTGATCTGGTCATAAATTCATGCCTTAGTGCATGATTCCAGAACTCCAATGCATGTTCTTGCACTAACATATTTCAGACCAGTGCGTCATAGAAAAAAAAAGTCCATTCCATTGTACTTTTTTTATTTTATTTTAAAAGACAATCAAATGAACAAACTGACGTCAAAAGAAAAAAAAAAAAAAAGGCGCCTTTTTGTCTTAGCGTTCAAAGTGGCCCCCCGGCAGACGTCAATGACGCGGTTAAAGCAGCCGATGGAATAGCGATAGAACATGGCGCTGGCCCCTTGGGATCGCCGGAAGTGGGAAGCTAAAAGAAGATGGGAGAACGGGCCGGCCGTAGGCGGCGAGAGGGCTGGGAATGACAGGGGAAGATAATCAGCGATGTTGATGGAACGCGGGAGGGAAAAGGGAAGTAATTATTGTAATGCATTTGTTCTTAGGGTGTAGAGAGGCATCTATGTTAATTGTGAGACTAAAATACAAAAGAACTCAAGTGTCGACACACAAAGGTTATATAAAGAGGAATGCCTTCACTAATTAGTATTTGTTACGCAGCATTACAATGGGAACAGACGAGCATTAAGATTTTTCAAAGTGTTGAATTAATTTTGATGTTTTTCCTAAGAGTTAAATTGCAGATTCTCCGTTCTCCATTCTCTAAAGAAGTATCTCTTTCAACACACCACAGTCTCCAGGGTAATAGTATACATCACATGCACTAGTGACAGAGCAGGGTGCAATGGGCCAAATCATCATCATTATCTTTCCTTTGCATTCCTCATGGAACATAGGTCCCCCCCTAAAAGCACGCCGCTCTCCGCTGTCTATTGCTAGTTTTTAATGGCTAAATAGTTGACAGGATTATGTGTGACCAACTAGTAGCTTGTGGCAAATAAGACGCGGAGATGGCTCACTTTGGCCATCTAGAGTTTTCTGGCTACCGAGTAGACCAAATCCTATGCGATAATCTATTATTTTGTAGATCACTAGTAGACAAGGCTCTATAGTCTATATAACCATCAAGTAGGTCAGTTTAGAACTGAAGGTCCACTCAGAGTCTCGCCTTCTTTACTTCCGAAAAGATGTAAACAGAACGACGATATTACTCGAGAGATATTTGACCATTGTGACGTAAGAGGACTTGCTGACCTCCGTCTCGACAGGTCTGGGAAGCCAAAATTTCTCGACCTGCATGGTGACATGTATGCACTACGCAAAACAGCAGGGTTTCTGTCCCGGGCTTTTGCAAGAGAGGATTTGAGCCTCACAACCCCCCTCACTCAAATGGAGGTTGATGATGATGATGATGATGATTATAATGATGATAATAAAGATGATGATGATAATGACGATGATGATAATGATGATGATGATTATGATGATGATAATAATGATGATGATGATAATGATGATGATGATGATGATGATGATGATGATAATGATGATAATGATTGCAATGATGATAATGATGGTGATGATTGCAATGATGATAATGATGGTGATGATTGTAATGATGATGATGATGATGATGATGATGAAGATGATAGTGATGATAATGATGATGATGATAATGATGATAATGATGATGTTGATTGTAATGATGATGATAATTTTGATGATAATGATGATGATGATAATGATGATGATGATAATGATAATAATGATGGTGATGATTGTAATGATGATGATGATGATGATGATGATAATGATGATGATGATGATGATGATGATGATGATGATGATGATGATGATGATGATGATGATGATGATAATGACGATGATGATGATGACGTAAGAGGACACGAATACATTTCAGTATCACATCAGCTAAAAATACGCATTGGAGTGTCTTCTTCTTAAGAACATTTTAAATCGCTCTTGATGCAGACGTCTCATCAGAAAGCGAGTAAAGGATCTCCTCCTTACAAGACGTTCATGAATTTAAAAAATTAAACATAAATAAAAAGTGTCAATCTAAATAAAGTAATACTCCAATATAGATTGACAAGAACAATGTGCTTTTCTGAAATAGTATCGAAAGACGTGGCAATGGACATAAAACACTTCACTACAATATCAAATGTTCCCAATGGCTTGAGTCTCAGCTCTCAACTCCTGGAATTCACTTGTGGCCCAACTCTTGTCACTAGCAGAAAGGGCCAAGTCGAGTAAAAACTAAAGTTCGCCTTTCAGACCTTTTGGTCTATAGGGCAGATAATGTAAAGGTCATCTGTTTCCGTGGCCTAGGGTTAACCAGGGTGTCATGTGGCCAGCACGACGACCAACCGCCTTTACTTTTCCCCAACTAATGTCAGGTACCCATTAGAGACGGGTGGACTTAGTGGTGCCCGAAGATGCCGAAATTAAAAATCCCAGTCTTCATCAGGATTCGAATCCGGACCTCTGTTCGGAAGCCATGCGCTGTACCGCTCAGCCACCTGGCCTTATGCCAAGGTGAGTAAGTGTCCCCTAAACCAACAAGCTTCCGGCAGGAGGGACTCTTTAGCATTGATTGGCTACCCACCTAGGAGAAGGAAATTCAAACCTCTACTGCCTTGCAGCTATATCCAAACATGGGAAAGGCTTTGGAAGTCTACACTGAGAAAAGATAAACAGGAGCCGGCAACCCTTGGTAAACTGTTAGATCCTGACAGAACCTGCGACGCCAATGTTCCCGAACTGTATTTTTCTTTGGGTGGATACATCAGCTGCTTGAAGAGGGGAAAACAGATGTGCGGGTGACATTGTTCAGACCTCAGCTAATACCTAGGCATTTATCTTTTGTTTGCTATAGAATGATCTATAGTCGCTTCACTGCATAGAATTACAATGTAAACTGAACACTTCTTTTTCTTATTTTCAGCCCTTAACCTCTGCCTCCAGAGGGCGCGAGCCATTGTCAGGGAAACTCTGAATTATAACTGGACTATAAATTACGATACTGGAGAAACAATGACCTTTACAATAAATTCTTCTTCGCTTTGTTCAACTTGCAATGTGGACAAGATGAATGACCATTAAGGTATCGTGTCTTCATCCCCCAGTGGAAACTAACCCCTTCTTTCAGTCTAATTATTGGCCTTGAGGTGACTCGACTTTAATGTCCAGACTGACCAGTCAGCTAACAATGATGGCGTGGATAGGGTGTTAAAAACACAATTCACTATCCCTCTTCCCAGACCTCCACAATGGTGTGGCAATGTAGAGTTAAGATCTCAATGATTTCTAAGTAGAAAATAAAAAAAAAAAGATAATTATGTGCTTCTTGGTATGGATTGATACTTTTTTTTTTTACTATCTTAATTAAACTTAATAGAATAGAGAGTTCCTTCATTTTTACTTGGGCACCAACAGTGTTTTTTTAAAAATATCTTTCTATCTTTCTTGTCATCTCATTTATTAGAGTTGTGTTTCATTGTTTACTATGCTCCGTCTGTCCGTTTGTCTTTTAGACTTTATTTCTCCAACTTTCTCTCTTCTCTCTACTTCCTCTCTTCTCTCTTCTCTCTACTTCCTCTCTTCTCTCTACTTCCTCTCTTCTCTCTCCTATCTCTACTCTTACTTCCTTTCTTCTCTCTTCTCTCTACTTCCTCTCTTCTCTCTCTTCTCTCTACTTCCTCTCTTCTCTCTCTTCTCTCTACTTCCTCTCTTCTCTCCACTTCCTCTCTTCTCTCTTCTCTCTACTTCCTCTCTTCTCTCTACTTCCTCTCTTCTCTCTCTTCTCTCTACTTCCTCTCTTCTCTCTCTTCTCTCTACTTCCTCTCTTCTCTCTCTTCTCTCTACTTCCTCTCTTCTCTCTTCTCTCTACTTCCTCTCTTCTCTCTACTTTCTCTCTTCTCTCTCGTATCTCTACTCTTACTTCCTCTCTTATCTCTTCTCTCTACTTCCTCTCTTCTCTCCTCTCTCTACTTCCTCTCTTCTCTCTACTTCCTCTCTTCTCTCTCTTCTCTCTACTTCCTCTCTTCTCTCTCTTCTCTCTACTTCCTCTCTTCTCTCTCTTCTCTCTACTTCCTCTCTTCTCTCTACTTCCTCTCTTCTCTCTCTTCTCTCTACTTCCTCTCTTCTCTCTTCTCTCTACTTCCTCTCTTCTCTCTCTTCTCTCATCTTCCTCTCTTCTCTCTCTTCTCTCTACTTCCTCTCTTCTCTCTTCTCTCTTCTCTCTACTTCCTCTCTTCTCTCCACTTCCTCTCTTCTCTATCCTATCTCTACTCTTACTTCCTCTCTTCTCTCTACTTCCTCTCTTCTGTCTTCTCTCTACTTCCTCTCTTCTCTCTACTTCCTCTCTTCTCTCTCTTCTCTCTACTTCCTCTCTTCTCTCTACTTCCTTTCTTCTCTCTCTTCTCTCTACTTCCTCTCTTCTCTCTCTTCTCTCTACTTCCTCTCTTCTCTCTACTTCCTCTCTTCTCTCTCTTCTCTCTACTTCCTCTCTTCTCTCTCTTCTCTCTACTTCCTCTTTTCTCTCTCTTCTCTCTACTTCCTCTCTTCTCTCTCTTCTCTCTACTTCCTCTCTTCTCTCTACTTCCTCTCTTCTCTCTCTTCTCTCTACTTCCTCTCTTCTCTCTCTTCTCTCTACTTCCTCTCTTCTCTCTTCTCTCTACTTCCTCTCTTCTCTCTACTTCCTCTCTTCTCTCTTCTCTCTACTTCCTCTCTTCTCTCTTCTCTTTACTTCCTCTCTTCTCTCTACTTCCTCTCTTCTCTCTCCTATCTCTACTTCCTCTCTTCTCTCTCTTCTCTCTACTTCCTCTCTTATCTCTTCTCTCTACTTCCTCTCTTCTCTCTACTTCCTCTCTTCTCTCTCCTATCTCTACTCTTACTTCCTCTCTTCTCTCTTCTCTCTACTTCCTCTCTTCTCTCTCTTCTCTCTACTTCCTCTCTTCTCTTTACTTCCTCTCTTCTCTCCACTTCCTCTCTTCTCTCTTCTCTCTACTTCTTCTCTTCTCTCTACTTCCTCTCTTCTCTCTCTTCTCTCTACTTCCTCTCTTCTCTCTTCTCTCTACTTCCTCTCTTCTCTCTACTTCCTCTCTTCTCTCTTCTCTCTACTTCCTGTCTTCTCTCTACTTCCTCTCTTCTCTCTCCTCTCTCTACTTCCTCTCTTCTCTCTCTTCTCTCTACTTCCTCTCTTCTCTCTTCTCTCTACTTCCTCTCTTCTCTCTTCTCTCTATTTCCTCTCTTCTCTCTCTTCTCTCTACTTCCTCTCTTCTCTCTACTTCTTCTCTACTTCCTCTCTTCTCTCTCTTCTCTCTACTTCCTCTCTTCTCTCTCTTCTCTCTACTTCCTCTCTTCTCTCTTCTCTCTACTTCCTCTCTTCTCTCTACTTCCTCTCTTCTCTCTTCTCTCTACTTCCTCTCTTCTCTCTCTTTTCTCTACTTCCTCTCTTCTCTCTCTTTTCTCTACTTCCTTTCTTCTCTCTTTTCTCTAATTCCTCTTCTCTCTCTCTTCTCTCTTCTTCCTCTCATTTTTTCTTCTCTTTGTTTACTAGCTTATCTCTTCATTCTCTTTGTTTACCTTGACTTTACTCTTCCACGTCTATATTGCCCTGCATTCTCTTATCTTTCTCTTTGTTGACCTGACCCTAACTCTAACCACCCTTTACATTCCTTGCCGTTTTCATCTTCTCTTTGCTTTTCTCCCATTTCTCTTTGTTTTCATCATCTTCCTCTCTTGTATTTTTTTTTCTTTTACTTTCTTTCTTCACTGTTACCTTGGCTTCTGTCACTTCCACTGTTCTCTTTCTCCTTGTATCCTCTGCTACTATTATTCTCTTCTGTGCTTCTCTTCCCTTCTCTCTTCCTCTCTTTCTGAAATTCAAAGAGAAATGCTGTCACCAGTTCTAATATGACCATGTCTTTTCATAGAAAAAGTTTTGAAACTTACAAAAAATAGAAATTAACTTTTATTTATTAGAATATCAAAATGTTTGTCTGTCTGTTTGAATATCAAAATGTTTGTTCGTCTGTTTGTAGGACTTAAAGATAATTTAGTCCAAACTTCCCGCAGGACGACGAGTGATGGCAGGACAGACTCGTTAGACTTGGCTGACTACCCATCTATAGAAATATATATTATAAGCTTCAGCTTTCTTACAGCTTTAATAAACATCAAATACGCCGACATTGGACTTCTATACAGCTTATCGTTAAAACGCATAAATCACTGATACAATAAGCCACGATTAGTGTACTAGGCTACGAATTGGTTTCACTATTTAAAAAAAAAAATGTGCTCTCTCTCCAAGACGTATATCGATATAGACCATATATGGGTCACGAGCAGTTGTTTTCTATTTACATTTAAGACTCTTCTCTCTTGTGCTGTGTCCTAATGGCAGGCCTTCGAGACAGGAAATGATCTTTGTTCGGGAAGTTGCTTTTATAGTCAATGACAGGGGAGATCACCGCTTTTTTTTTTCTTATACAAGTAAATATCCTCAATTATATATTTCTGTCGTGCATAAAACGTATAAAAAATCTTCATTAAGCGCGAAAGTTTTTGTAGTTTCTGTTATTCCTATTTCTTTTCTTTTTTTTTTAATTATATTTTTTATTCCTTCAAATTTTTTGATGATTTTTGGAAAAAGTTTTTTTTTCCTATTAGTGTGTGCAAGAAATTGTTCTTGTAATCCAATCCTCCCCAAGGAACTGACCAGTGCTATGGAAACCAGACATTGAGATGGTACTGAGATGAAATATCTTCACCAATCGAATTACACAGTGGTCACCCATGTTGACTAGGTTAGAAAGTACCAATAAGAAACCAAAAGTTTTGTCTCCAGACCAAAGAGTAACGGAGCTTAAAATAGATGACAGAATGTTCTTGTCTCTTTTTTAAAATAACTTTAACCTTTAATATGCACAATCTTTTCTGGGGTTAAAGGTCGATACATTTCGTTTGTTTGTGGTGAATAGTTTTACGTGCACTTAAAGAGAGGAGGGGTGGCGGATGAGGCGCTTGGCCTCCGAACCGGACAACCCTGGTTTGAATCCACTTTAAGACTTTAATTGCGGGATCTTCAGGGCGCCTCTGAGTCCACCCATCTTTAGCGGGTAGATCATTTTATCAGCGAATTATATATATATATGCTTGTGGATAAAACAAATTGAGTATATGACACTATTTACTTGCAAACTTCGATCATATCAAGAACATGAATATTAATAGAGCGAGTTTATTAGCTGCCTGGCCCTGAAGTATGAGCTCTAGACTGTCGGCTTGAGTCCTCGAGGTCGAACCCTGCCCAGATTATTTGCAGACGATAGCATAATATATAGAACAATAAGAATAACACAAGACACAGACATTTTACAAAGAGAATTAGATGAATTACAGAAATGGGAATCAAATTGGAGCATGTCTTTCCACCCAGAAAAATGTCAGTTGTTAAGAGTAACAAAAGAAAAAACAACTACTAAACAAAATAAATTCCACTTATCTTATTCATGGTAAACCAGTAACACAGACTTAAAACGTAAGATACCTAGATGTTAAAATAAATAAAAAATCTTTCATGGAGTCCCGATATTGATGAAAATATCATTAAAAAAAATCCAACAAAGCATTAGGGTTTATTAAAAGAAATTTCTATAAATCAAATAAGAACATAAAACTAAAATGATATTTAACCTTGGTTAGGCCAATAATAGAATATTGCATCCTCTGTTTGAAAACCCCTAAACTAAAGAAAGCATCTAGGAACTGTAACAGACTCAAAATAGAGCAGTGACATTCATAACAAAGGAATATTCACATTTGACTAGAGTAACATCTTTAGTAAAATCACTAAATTTAGAAAGCCTAAAGGATAGAAGACTTAAAAGTAAAGTAGCAATTATACATAAAACACTGAACCATAATCTTCAAATACAAAACCTAATAAAATACACAGAAAGACACAAAGATAAAGGCACATTCCTCGTCCCATATGCTAGGACAAATTTGTACAAATGCTCCTTCTTTCCCCATGCTGTAAATGTTATTTATAAGACAATACGTCTTACATAAACAGACCTCTGTTCCTTAAAGGCATTTACATTCATAACCCAACAAAATATATTTTTTTCTTCTTAAATCTAAGCAGAATGTGTCGACTATCATCTAAATATAAATTCGACTTGCAGTTTATGTACATAGAAAATTGTACATTGGATTTAGTTACATATAGAATTATAGTGAATATTGGAGTTTGTTTAAGGGCACATTATCAATGTTAATGAACATTTTAATGTTTAATCAATAACTAAGCAGATATAGCCACACTGTGTTACAGTCCGGACGAACCTTAGTCGCCACTTATCCCAAACTGTCTAGGATATTCCGTTCCTTATGGTCACATCAGCTGCGTGGAGAGGGGGGGGGAGGAACCGCTGTGTGGACAACATCGTACAGACCATAAACTGTGCCCAGGCTTTCATATCGCTTAAAAAAGGGTTTTACGAGATGAACCAAAGTCGTTACGACTGAAGGAGGCCAGCAAAATTAAATTTTGAAATGTATTAAATCTAGTCAATCCGCAAATCAATATCAACAATGCCTTGACTTGCGACGTTACGCTGCTGTGACGGTGAGTCTACTAACCAAACTCACTGTACTTTTCCTGGTCAGCAGCTGTCCTATAGAAGAATATAAACAGCGATGCGGTGCATTCATTTGGCGCGTCCAGCCAGCTTTAGTTTTAATGACCATTCGTTGTGTTTTGAGAAAAAGAAAGAGAAGATAAGAAGAAAGGGAGAGGAAAGAGAGAGAGAGACAGGGAGAGACAGGGAGAGACAGGGAGAGACAGGGAGAGACACTGAAAAAACAAAGAGAGAAAATGACACTAAATGACCTTATTCACCAAAGCGAACAATCATTTGATAATAGTGATAAAACAATGGAAAAACTGTCACGTGATAACCATTGTTGATTAAAATTAGATCGTAATTTGTATAGAAGAGACAGAGAAGCCCGTGACTCAATGTTGTTTGTTTACGATTGATGAATGAGGTTCATCGCAAAGTTCTTCCAATAAGTGATTTTTTCAAAACTAATATCATACGTATACTGAGGCATATCCTTTCAAATGTGAATCTTTTAAGCTCTTCCCAGAAACTGAACCTAGAATCCGTTCCTTAGTGAATGTAGATTTAACCTTATCGATTCACTTTCTAAGAAGTCGAAGTCAATAGCCAGATTATTTTTCTATGTGAGATGGTCGAAATATGTCTGTCTGAACATTAGTGAAATTCCCTGAAGGACGCTCACACAATTTGGCAAAGTTTCTAAGAGTTGTTGTGCTGTCTCAAGTATGAAACCATTGGAACATTAATTGTACCACACAAAACAAAGAGATCATTGAAACAAAGCGGAATTTTTCTCTACACCAAACTGGGTCTAGAAAGAACCGAGAAGATATCTCTTTAAGAATTTAAGGACCAATTGTTGGTCCCGTCACTCAGTCATTAATCAGCAAAAATAATATTAACAAATGACAAATCTACCAGAATCAAGACGATATTATATAAAGTAGAATGTCAGGTTGGTGTATGTTTTGCATAAAACCCAAAACCGTTTGGGCAAAGTTTCATAAAACTTGGCTTGAACGTTCTTTACAATGGTGATTCTTAGGATACGTCACGATTTAGGTCAGTGAGGCATCTTAACATAAATTTTAAACAATTAAAACATCATAGATGCCATCATAATTTAACCAAACAAAAACAGAACGAAATAAAAATGGCGAATGCGGGTAAAAACATAGATAGTGGTCAAGAGGCTAAGTGCGCTTGAACTTGGCTTGTCTTGGCTACGTAGAAGGGGGCTCGAGGTTCGACACCCGACTCGGGCAGAGTTGTGTTTACTGAGCGCCTAAAGGCAGCACGGAAAACAAACTCCTAGATACCCCCCCCCCCCAACCGGTCCACAAATGAGATTGAACCAAAGCGCTCTGAGCATGCTATAAGCATGAAAGTAGCGCTATATAAAAGATATAATATAATCTTATATTATAAAGTAGAATGTGAGACGTATGTATGTATGTATGTTACTTATAGACATCAAAACCGCTTGACCAATCTTGATAAAACTTGAATGTTCATTGGGTACCAACTTAGACCGTAGTGTATGTATTGTAGCCCTAAATCAAACTTAAGACCCTCAAAAAAAATAAAGTTGTCCGACTCTATTACAGCTATAGTATTTTATGGATCTAGGCAATGGTTAACAGTGAACAAGATAATAGTGAACAAATAGATGCTATCTTACTAGATTTTTCCAAGGCTTTTGACAAAGTTCACCACCATAGTTTGCTTAAAAAATTAAAATATTTCGGCATTAATGGTCCACTGCATCAGTGGATTAAAGATTTTCTGATAGGGAGAGAACAAACTGTAATAATAAATGGCTCTAAATCAACACCAATAACAGTAAACTCAGGTGTACCTCAAGGAACAGTCTTGGGTCCGCTGCTATTTTTAATTTACATAAATGATTTACCAAATTGCATTAGTTCAGGAACAAAAGTCAGATTATTTGCAGACGATTGCATAATATATAGAATAATAAAAACAATACAAGACACAGATACTTTACAAAGAGAATTAGATGAATTACAGAAATGGGAATCAAATTGGAGCATGTCTTTCCACCCAGAAAAATGTCAGTTGTTAAGAGTAACAAAAAAACTAAAACAAATTAATTCCACTTATCTTATTCATGGCAAACAAGTAACACAGACTAAAAACGCAAAATACCTAGGTGTTATAATAAATGAAAAACTGTCATGGAATCCACATATTGATGAAACTATAAAAAAATCCAACAAAGCATTAGGATTTATTAAAAGAAATTTCTATAAATCAAATAAGAACATAAAACTAAAATGTTATTTAACCTTGGTTAGGCTAATAATAGAATATGCATCCACCGTTTGGGACCCCTCAACTCAAGAAAACATTAAGAAACTGGAACAAACACAAAATAGAGCAGTGAGATTCATAACAAACGAATATTCACATTTGACTAGAGTAACACCATTAGTAAAATCACTAAATTTAGAAAGTCTTCAGGACAGAAGACTCAAAAGTAAAGTAGCAATTATACATAAAACACTGAACCATAATCTTCAAATACAAAAACAAAATTTAATAAAATACTCTGAAAGACACAAAAATAAAGGCACATTCCTCGTCCCATATGCTAGGACAAATTTGTACAAATACTCCTTTTTCCCTAGTGCTATTAGAGCATGGAAAGGGTTGCCTGAGCTAGCCAGAAAAACCAGTGACTTGGCAGAATTTAAGTCATTGGTTAATATGCATGACTAAATGCATGACGCGTAGGACGTAATCATCTTCTTTTTTGATGTAACGTCTGTATTATATAAGATAAGAAGATAACAATGTTGACATGAGAAAAGATCGAAAGGATTTAGATCTAGATCTAATTTTAAGAAATACACTTTGCGCAGATAGTTTTTTACTTTGACACATGAAAATACAAAAGAAGATCCATTGATTTCATTATGTAATAAAATTAACCTTCAATTTTGTGTTTCAAAAACATTTTTTACATAAATTAGTTCCTGATATCTGTGACTACAGATTTCCTGGCGAACATTCTTTCATTCGACATTACCAATTGGTTACACATTAACACATCTCTCTACTGAGTCTATTCCTAGGTCTAGGTTTAAAACTCTTATTGAACTCTAAGATGATAAAACTTCTTTTCGCAAAGATAGTTTGTGCTTTAACACATAAACATACTAATTTTAATCAATTTAACATTCAAATTTGTTTTTCTAAAGCATTTTAATACATTCGTTCGCTGTTCGCTAAAGCTGCGTAGCCGTGTTGAGATAGGCCTATATTCATTCATGAAAAAAGGTCACGCATGCGCAACACAGAATGAACTCTATAAAAGCCAATTTTTAACTCTAGATAAGTGTAGATTTAGATCTATGTCTACCTCAAGATCTACTTTATACTTTAATACATGAACATACAAAATTAAGTCTATTCATCTCAAATTTTAATCAAATATATGTGGGCCCACAAGCAAATGTTTTAATTTGAAAAATAGATTTTAGCCTATTAGCTATTTTTATTTGATAGCTTCATTCACACTATTTTTACACACCCGACTCGGGCAGAGTTGTGTTTACTGAGCGCCTAAAGGCACCCCTTTCCCCACCGGTCCACAAATGAGATTGGACCAAAAGCGCTCTGTACATGCTATAAGCATGAAAGTAGCGCTATATAAAAGCTATAATAATAATAATAATAATAATCTTATCTTATCTTCTTATCTTATAAAAATTAGCATATTTCAAAAATGACTTCAAATTTCTCAATTTTTCATAAAAAGAGCAAATGTCAAAGACGACATCAGATTTTACAGCTTTGTAAAACTAGCAAATGTCAGAGATGACATCGGATTTTCCATCTTCATAAAACTAGCAAATGTCAGAGATGAAAGTTTCCCATTGCGTGTCTGCAAACTAATGGCTCCATTTACCACTTTCAAATCTTATCTAGCAGAGAATAAGTCTGTGTCGCAAGCAATTGCTGGCAGACGTCTTGATTCTAATTGGCTCAATTCTCACGTGACCTATCCTACGAGCGTATCGAGACTGAGGCAAGTGTTACGAAATTTGCATACAAATGAGGGTCCAAGCTGCTTGAAATGTACTCTCTAAACAAAAATATATCATTGGCAAGCAATATCGTCCTCTAACATTGATTGAATTACGCTTTCTTTGATGTGAAACTCTCAAACTAAAATACTTAGTGAATACATTTATTTAAATTTGAATATAGGTTTGTCTATATCAGGGGTTCTCAACCTGTGGATAGCTACCCCCTTGCGGGTCTATTGACGATATGCCAGGGGTCGACAAAGACCATCGAAAAAATGGATTGTTATTATCTATGCTGTATGTGTGTGTGTGGGGGGGGGGTTGGTCGCGGCAGAGTGGTGGATTGTATTAAAGGGTTGCCGAGCATAAAAGGTTGAGAACCGCTGGTCTATATCATCTATTATCATCAGTACCTTGACAGATAGTAAGGGTGCTGTGACAGTTCACGTAACAAAATCCCTCTACATTCCCCGGTAAACAAGTGTCCTTAGCAGGATGTCAAAAGAGAGGCCTGTCCATTCTTGTACGTTGTCCAGCCAGCTTTTGTTCGGACGACCCTTTCTTCATGCTCCCTCCACTGTACCATGAAGAATGACTTTTGATAGTAAGTCAAGTCTTACAAAATGACCGAACCAGCTCAGCTTCCTCCATATGCTAGGACAAATCTGTACAAATACTCCTTCTTCCCTAGTGCTATTAGAGCATGGAATGGGTTGCCTGAGCCAACCAGGAAAACAAGTGACTTGGCAGAATTTAAGTCATTGGTTAACATGCATAACTAAATGCATGACGCGTAGGACGTAATCATCTTCTTTTTTGAAGTAACGTCTGTATTATATAAGATAAGATAAGATTTCGTGTCCTTTTTGCCAGCCAGACTGTTGACTTGTAAAAGTACAAACTCATAAAGGTTACCGTTTCTTCATGGGAACATTATTTACTTTAAAGTTGAGCTTCAAATATGTAAATAAATTCTTAGATAATTACAATTTTAGGCTTATTCGCACACAGTTAAAGTTTTTTGCCCCCCCCCCCCCCATCCGTATCCCCGTAACAAAGTGTGTTAATGGGCTGCCTGGCTATGTGCTGTCCTTTTTTTGAACTGTCGTAACGTTGTCCCAGAAGTTGATCCTTTTTTTGCCCTGCAGGTTATTTGACCAGGAGATAGAAAAGTTAATATCTAATGAAGCTATAACAAGATAAAGTAAAAAGTAAAGTACCCCTTTCAGACCTTGTGATCTATAGGACAGATGGTGTTACGGTCATCTGTTTTTTAGGCCTACTGTTAACGAGCAGGGTGTTATGTGGCTAGCACAACGACCAACCGCCTTTACTTTCCCCAACTAAGGTCAGGTACCCATTAGAGTTGGGTGGACTCAGGGGCGCCCTAAAGATCCCGGAATTCAAAATCAAAGTCTTCACCGAGATTTGAACCCAGGACCCCAGGTTCGGAAGCCAAATGTTTAACCACTCAGCGACCGTGTTCCCTAATAAGATAAGATAAGATAATTTTATTGATCCATACAAATGAAAATTGGGTTTCATTACTAATATCTAATCAACAGAGCTGCTATAATGTAATTATTTCATCAGCATTACTGCTATAATTATCTATAATATAATGGCACAATTACTTCTCTATTGTTAAGTAAATAGAGATTTTTAGAGCTTTCACTTAATTAAAAAAAATGATTTAAACTTTGTCTCTGATTTGTAGATATTTATTTAGATCTAGATATCAATATCGATTGCTATCAAGTAAAATCATTGTAAAATACCTTTTTCAGAGACAATCAGGTGTATAAAAAGATAAACATTTAAAACAATTGAAAAATGTACATTGGCATATTTCGTGTGGAATGACTACAAAAGTATATTACTGTTTAGTCTTAATTGTGGTGTTCTTCAGTGTCACTTCCGGTAAGGCATTTGTTTACCAGGTGTTCCCTTGACCTGTAATAAAGAGTAACAGAATCAAGGATTTCGAGTACATCGCATGTATGTCGCGCGCAATATTAAAGCAATGAAATAAAATCACAATTAAACTTTTCAATTTCATTTTTTTTTATGGTTCTGACTAAATGAATTTTTCCTTTCAAATTTTTCTCTGTCAGGATTTATTTGAGCAACATTCAGAAACGAGGCGTCCTGGAGTCTATTAAAAATAGCAGTCGGTGTAACGGAGAAGGTGGGTGGGGGGGGGGGTCAGACGGAAGTTGAGGAGGGGCGCTTAGGGCTGTGAACGCCCCACACCTCTTCGTAGCAAGATGGCCGTCCGCAAGCCGCGTGACGCACTGACCAGCATATAAAGTTTAAAATCCCCGCGCGTCGTCTTAGAAGCGACCAATAGCGAAGGTGAGAAAGAGCAGAGGGCTAGTGTCCGTTCTAAGCGGCGGACATCACACAAGTAACAAACAGAACTTTTTTTTTTTTCCTCTTGGACTTTATCAACTCAAATATTGTCTTGACCGAAACTTACAGTTACAGAACTTAACAAAAGTCAAGTTTTAAAATCCACGAATGCAAGACTAGATCTAGTTCGCTTGACCAAAAGACTTTTGAAAAAATATACCCTCTGGTCAATATTAGAAATTTGGTCAGAGCTTTCACTAGAAATCGTAAGTAAACATTTTGGATTTTATTATTATTATTTTGTTTCCATTTTTATTAGTTGTATTTTTTTTTTACACTTAGTTTGAACCGTGTCTCTATTTTTTTTTTATAAACATCATATACTTATCTATCCATCTCTCTATCTCTCTATCTCTCTATCTATATGTCTATCTATCTATCTATCTCTCTATCTATATGTCTATCTATCTATGTATCTATCTATCTATCTATCTATCTATCTATATGTCTATCTATCTAACTATCTATGTATTTATCTATCTATCTATCTATCTATCTATCTATCTATCTATCTATTTATCTCTGTTTATCTATCTGTCTATCTATTTATCTATCTTTCTATCTATCTATCTATCTATCTCTCTATCTCTATCTATCTCTCTCTATCTGTCTATCTTTCTCTCAGTCTATCTATCTATCTATCTATCTATCTCTCTATCTATCTTTCTATCTATCTATCTATCTATATGCCTATTTATCTATCTATATGTCTATCTATCTATCTATCTATTTATCTCTCTCTCTCTATCTATCTATCTATCTATCTCTCTATCTATCTATCTCTCTATCTATCTCTCTATCTATCTATCTATCTATCTATCTATCTATCTATCTATCTATCTATCTATCTATCTATATGTCTATCTATCTATCTATCTATCTATCTATCTATCTATCTATCTATATGTCTATCTATCTATCTATTTATCTATCTGTCTATTTATCTATCTCTCTATCTATCTATCTATCTATATGTCTATCTCTCTATCTATCTCTCTCTATCTATATATATATATATCTATCTATATGTCTATCTCTTTATCTATCTCTCTATCTCTCTCTCTCTCTCTCTCTATCTCTCTCTCTATCTATCTATCTATCTCTCTATCCATCTATCTCTCTATCTATCTCTCTATCCATCTCTCTATCTATCTCTCTATCTATTAATCTATCTATCTATCTATCTATCTCTATTTCTCTATCTATCTATCTATCTATCTATCTATCTATCTCTCTATCTATCTATCTATCTATCTCTCTATCTCTCTATCTCTCTATCTATCTATCTATCTATCTGTCTGTCTGTCCGTCTGTCTGTCTATATATCTGTCTATCTAAATCCACAATTTTGACCCGATATTATTTACCGTGTCCTTAAAACATTGAAAGCGACAGGTACTTCAATTTCCCAAATGTTTTTTTTTCCTTTTTTTTAAACTTAGTTTTTTCTAGTTATTTCATGAAAATTGTGAATGTTCGAAGCAGATAATTATACTTCCTTTATATCAGATTCCGAAAGGGAGAAAAGCCGCTTTTAGTTTTGTGTGGTCTATGTAGTCGTTCGTTTAGATATCTAACATTAGAAAAGCTATAAAAACTAAATTTCATAATATTTTGTAGTTACAAAATTCTGTTACAACAGCTATTTTTTTATATTCTGAAATGGACTTTAAAAAAAAAAATTAAATGTGTAAGCCCTTTCTATGTCATAAAATTACACCTTTTTAAAAACAAGTTATTATTAGTATCATTTACATTGTTGTATGTATGTATTAACAGTGTATAGCCATCACAATTGTACATAACTTTATATACACACTAGTCATTCAATTCAAACACATATCATGAAACATTCGAACAAATGGACATCTAAGAACAAACTGCTACAAATGTACGGAGTGCGTTATAGTAATGAAATAAAAATGACCAGCATATCGTTGAATGGTGTTTTAAGAAGCAGTAACTATCAAGCGTTCGTCGTTACTAGTTTTACTTTAAGGTGTATTACACTTCACCAAATAGTTCGTTGAATGCATATGAATATCACAGAAATGTCAAAACCCAATGAATAATCTGTATTTAGGACATTTTGTAGAAGGGGAAGTGGCAAACGCTTCTAGAATCTTTTTGGTTAAAAAAAACATTTTTTTATAGTTTAATAAAATGTATCATCTTCTATTTTCTGAGGTATCGTGAATTTTTTTTTTTTTTTTTTTTTTTTTGTTGTTGTTGTTGTTGTTGTTGCAATGTTTTATTGAGATTGTTAAAGCGATTTAAGTGGTTGCTATTAAGGACATCTAACTTTATTATTAGACTTGCTTCTATGGACCCAGAATATTTGGGGGAGGGATTTTAAAATTGATTATTATAGCTTGTTTCAGTGTTATCAATAAATAAAGATAAAGACCACTGAGGACATTGTCTGTCATTAGCGCAAGTGTTCGCCTTACATGCTCACGTCTGCTGTAGTTTAAGATTCATCATTCATCTGGTTTAGCCATCTAAATTAAATAAAAATAACTTAATAAAAGAGAGTCCGCGGTGGCCTAAATGGTTAAGCGCTTGGCTTACGAACTTTTGAGTCCTTGGGTTTGAATCTCAGAGAAGACTGTGATTTTTGAATTTCGAGAATTTGAGGGTCCCCCTAAAGCCTCCAAACTCTAATGGGTACCTGACGTTTGTTGGAGAAAAAGAAAGGCGGTTGGTCATTGTGCTGGCCACATGACGCCCTGCTCGTTAACCGTTGGCCAAATAAACAGATGACCTTAACATAAACAGCCCTAAAGATCTCAGCATCTAAAAGGGGGACTTTGCTTGTCTGACTAAATTCAGCAAGAAATCGACATTTGGTTGGAAAGAGACTTGAGAAAAGGATCATTTAGACAAGTAGCCTCTAGGGCACAATCTCAGCATTTTGACGTCATGAAGAAGAACGAAGTCACTGATCGCTATAAAATTTTCTGCTCCCATGGCAATTAAATAATTAAACACGATTTCAACTATTTTTTAAACGTACACTTGCACATGTAATAAGAGAAACTTGGACCTCAATGTTCAGTTATCTTCTTATAGGATACAGACGTTACTTCAAAAAAGAAGATGATTACATCCTACGCGTCATGCATTTAGTCATGCATGTTAACCAATGACCTAAACTAAATCAGTTTGCTTGTTATTATTGTAATATTTTGTTCCGTGTAGTACAAACAAGTGAATATTCATCCAGGATGCTAGTGATACTTTTTTAATATATCATCGTTGCAATTATGGAACATGTTATCACAAAAAAAAAGTATATATATCTCTAAATTACAGTAATTCGATGAATATACAAAGTATGTATTTTAACTTGTAGTATTAGAATAAAATACTTTTGTGTCACGCATTTTTCACGCTCTGGTCAACTTTCTTTTATTGACACGATGGTTATTGTAGTCCATTTATCAGGGTCCGCGGAGTAATTTTCTGATTATGCGACAGGTCTGAAGCAGTACTGACATCTAAAGAGTGTTCCTAGGAATGGTCAGGACCTAAAAAAATGCCTGCGATGTCAATTATAACCAGCCCTTGGGCTATCACAAATATTTTTTGGTAATATTATCCCTATGTTTATGCTGTTTAGTGGGTTCGAGGTGACTGCGTGTCTAGCGCTTGGTAGAAATAGGATCACTCTAATTTTGTACTTAATGACATTTAACTCAAATGCGTAGATATAGATTTGCATTCATTAGGGAGCCAGGGAGGCAATTGACCTCTTTAGGTGTCCCTGCGTTTTGACATTCACCATCATGACATGACATGGCGTAACAATTAGTATTTAATGTAAAAAGAAAAAAATTCAAACACTGGTTTGGTTACCGCCTTCAAGTGGGGCCCTGGGGCATTTAACAATTTTCGCCCATCCTCCCCACCCCACCCTAGCTAAGCTACTGATTTAACTCTTACAATAACTAAACTTTTTTGTTATCACATACATTGGAATCCGATATAAAGACGTAAAGAACTGCCTGCGCGATGCGCTCTGGGCTGTCGCCTCGATGCTCCCGTGATCAAAATCTGCCCACCTCCATCCTCCGCCTTCCTGCAGGAGATTTTGGCTAGAATGTAGTGATCTTCCATTTAGAAAATTCCGAAACATGTCAAACTAAACAAACATTTTGTTGTTTCGAAAGGAAATAGATTCGACCAGATGAACTACTCACGGCTGGCCTTTGACCGATTTGACCAATTGCTCCGATTCGGTCCCGAGCTTTGCAGGGGCCTCGCTATTTACATTAAGCATATTACTATCAGTCATGGCTCTTATTACAGGATTCGCAAACATTATTGGCACCCCCACCCTCTTTTTGCATAAACATCACATAGAAATATAGGCGCCCCCCCCCCCGAAGGTGGAGCACGAGGAATCGTGCCCCCTCCCCCCCCCCTTTACCACGCCTCTGATTGGATGTTCTTGCTGCTAAGTCCTAAATAGATGTTATAATAAATCACATATGGATGTACACTGTTAGGCGTTCCCGCACTGTGTCTTATGCAGCTAAGTCAAAGGGAAGGTAACTCAAATAACGAAGTCCAATAACACAGGCGAAAAGACAACAGTATAAGTTAGTCGACCGCTGATAGTGAATGTCGAACAAGAAGTTTAATAATAACGAAGGGAACTGTCGAATGTTGTCAAGCCGAATCTCTACGTTCATAAAAAGCTGCCTGTATCTACAGCCGTCAAAAGTAGTTTGTTTACATTTCGCTATTCTACCTAAAATCCAAGTCTTGTTTTTTACTTTGTCGCGTCAATGTCTCTTAAATCAAAACTTCCCCTTAATATGAAACGAATAACTTTTCCCGCCCTATTCCTAATCGAGCCGCAACAACATCTAATAGAACACGGACTATTGTAACGCTAAATAAGATTAATTAAGAGCTGAAGTCTTTAAGGAGAATTCACAAGTGATAACAAGGACCTGTTCTTGACCTACATATTTTGCAACACATATTGTAAATATAAGTAGACAACAACAAACGTGATATTATTTTGTTACAGTGAGTTGGATACATTAGAATAGCTTCAAAAGCATCAACTAAAAGACTTAGCAATTATAATTTAATAGAGATTACTCGTTCATCCAGGAGGGCACTACGAAACGAAAGGGAATTAACTAGGTTTTTTAATTCACTTTGTAGTTGGACTATGTTATACAATTTAAAATGCTGGCATTCATACGAAGTTCATTTAGTTTAAAAAGTGCGTGTGTGTGTTTTATAAGTGTGTGTCTGTGTGAGTGTGTGGACATTCAAATGTTGCCAGTAATATGCAAGTAGCATTAATATATTTTCGAGATCGTTCTGTTATATGCATGAAAAGAATTATTAGTTCTGTATGTTCCTGTTGAGATGTTTGGCTTAGCGATACGAGCCGCCTGGCTACTTATCGAAGGGGCTCCAGTTCGAATCTCGACTCGAGCAGAACGCCTAAAGTGGCGGGGAAAAACCTCCCAGACACCCCCAATTCGTCCACAACAGAGAATGGATCGTCCCATATGCTAGGGCATATTTGTACAAATGCTCCTTCTTCCCTAGTGCTATTAGAGCATGGAATGGGTTGCCTGAGCTAGCCAGGAAAACCAGTGACTTGGCAGAATTTAGGTCATTGGTTAACATGCATAACTAAATGCATGACGCGTAGGACGTAATCATCTTCTTTTTTGAAGTAACGTCTGTACCATATAAGATAAGATAAGATCATAGCGCACTCTGAGCTAAAGCACGAAAGCAATTTAAAAAAAAAATTATATTTTGGATTTGCACAACAAATTCGATACAAGGCAAACCTATATTCGAGCAATTCTTCTTTGTATGTATAAGATCAAGATGGCCGCCGGAAGCTTTATCTAAATCGACCAACTTCGGATAATTGTTATGCCTGCGCTGGATGTGGCAAAATATGTAGGTCACGGAAAATACTGTATTCCTCATCAATCTTCCAGCTCGAAGAGAAGCCGCATTATTAAAAATATATAATTATAAAATTGAATTTTGAAAACGGCTCTAATGATTTTCTTTAACATTTGAAGGTAAACGTATTGAAATGAAAGAAAAAATGTCAAGTCATTGGCCACATCGCGACATCCCGAGGTAGACAGTTATGTTGATTTAAACCATTGGCCAGTCTTGTAAAATTAATTTTGGCTTTCAATTTCAAAAAAGGAAATTCCCGCTCTCGCCCATATAAATAGACACACACGAACGTTTACGAAATAAGCTCGGAAAACTAATCATTCAGCCGAACGAGGCTTGGTCACGTGGTAGTCTGCTTTATGTTAACATTTCAATGTTTTGAGGGTTTTTTTTATTATCATCAACAATACACATAGTAAAAGAAGAGAAATAGATGTTGAGAAATGTTGGGGCGATATTAGGTAACCGTTAAGTGAAATGAACGAAAATAAAAGAGAAGATTGAAAGAGAATTTGAAACAAGCAATAGAGAAAAAAGAATTCTTTTTTTTTAAACCAATGCTTATCTAATGGTAAATAACCGCTAATTGCTGCCATTTCTAATACCTTATGCTAGGACAAAGTCGCACAAGTTCTCCTTTTCTAGTGTATTTATTGTATGGAATGTGTAGCCTGAATAAACCAGGAAAACAAGTAACGTAGCATAGTTTGATTAACTTTATAACACATATGATGTGAGTACGCCTATTTTGTTTTGCGACACGTCAATACTTTATACAATAAAATGTTGTATGTAAAAGAGGTACTCCGAAAATGAATATTCTGGCTAGATTCTATCTAAAAAAAAATGAAAATAAAAATGAGTCGCTATTTAACATTCAGAGCTTGTGAAAATATTATGAAATAAAAAAAAACATTTTTTGTTGACAAAAGCCCGATCAGTAATGGAGTGCCAAGATTATTTTGGCTTAGTTGTTTAAAATGTTATAAACTTCCAAGTAATTGCGTTACCAAGTCAGCGTTTAATAACCGCAATTGGATTATCAAGTCTGTATAAATATTGCATTGATCTGTGAGTCACCTGGGTCTCGGCTTGGCAGCCGCGAGTTTTTAATAATGTTATATTTACAGGGATATCTCTCTCTCTCTCTCTCTCTATCTCCCCCTCTCTCTCTCTCTCTCTGTCTTTCTGTCTCTCTATGTCTCTCTGTCTCGAGCTTTCAGTTATGTAATACATACAAGGATAGAATAAGATCATATTTCTTTCTCTTTCTCTCTCACGCAAACACACATACTCTCCACGAAACTACAACACATTTTGATTTAACTAATGTTTTAACCAAACAACAATGCACATACCTTTACTTATATTAAAAAATTAGCAGTTTGAATTCCGGCAAAGATTCGCGTTCTTGATTTCGGTCATTTTTAGGCACCCGAAACTTTTGGGCATCTGGCATTTCTAACTAGAAGCGCATTGGCTGAGTCCATGGGTATCTGTCATTAGTTGTGGAAAAGTAAAGGCGGCTGGTAGTTGTGCTGGCCTCATGACACACTCGTGAACCGTTGGCCAATGAATGAGATGACCATAAGTTCTGAAAGGGAAACTTGTACATTTCTATAATCTTATCTTATAAATGTTTGTAAAATGATTTGTAAAATGCTTGGCATGTTTCGAACGTACCTTCAGATTTGAATATAATTACATCCTAACCCAAACCTCCCCCAGGGCGGCGGATGATTGAAACGGGCAAGGTTCGACCCCTGGAACATCGAGACTACCAAAACAACAGTCCAGGGAGCATGCCACGCAACCAGGCAGACGTTTCTGCATAAAAGAAGATAATACAACCTACTCGTATTCATGTATTTATACAATATTGAATGTTAATTAGAGACTTGAGCTCTGAAAGGCAGAGGCGTAGCTAGGAATTTCCCATCATTTGGGGGCCCCGGAGGCGTGACCTCTTTGGGGGCGCCTTTTTTTTCTTAATATTTAATTTTTAATGTAAAAAAAAAACACTTATTTGGGGGCCCTATTAAGTGTAGGCCCGGATGGGGGCTTCAAATTCTCCCTCCACCCTACCTACGCCACTGCTGGTAGGTATTTTTTGTTTTTTACTGACTGATTCAGACAAGATATTTCACGCTCGCAAAATGACATTGTGCTTGCCATATGGAATCCTCTCAACCGTTGGCCCTAGTAACAGATATATATCTTTTTTTTTTGTGTGAACTGCGAGGTCTGATAGGAGAAAGAGAGTTTGTCTAATTGTTGTTTTTACCTCCATCTATCCCTTAGTCTGAGGACCGTTCGGGCACCATGCAAGACTCGTTGACCATCTTTCTATATTCCTCTGTCTTTTGCATTCTTAGCTTTTTCAATAACATGCCCGTCCATTCTTTTATGTTGTCCTCCGTCTGCCTCTTCTTCTTTTTCCTGGTACTGTTCCCTGAAGGAAGGTCTTCGCGAGCCCCGAAGATCTTGTAATATGGCCATAGACTTTTAGCTATGGTGTAATTGTTAGAATTTTTTTTCTTGACCTTCTACCCTGATTTTGAGAAACAACTCATGCGTATCAAAAACTCGTTCTAGTTTGCTAGATAAGTGAGAATCGTTAAGTTTGTTGTGGTCGAGGTGACTCTTTTCTTGTACGCATTCCTAACACTCTCCACCTAAATAATAACAAAATTGTTCAATCTATAATAGAATCGCCTTCAATGTTTACACCGCTACACAATTGCCAAAACAAAAAAAACAACATGTTTGTCTAATTAACTCTTTCACTGATCAGACTGGACTCCCAAAGTATAAAAAAACAAACTGACAGCAGTGATAATACATAGGTTGGGGTGTATAACGTGAAGCTGGGCGATCTGTCGTCTCGGAGAGCTGGACTTTTGTGTTACAATAGATAATAGGATGGATTCAGTCCCCTTAGAGTGAGACAAAATATTTCTGTAAGCTTCAGAAGAAATGCCAAATTAGATTAGTCTAAGACGCTAATTGGATTCCCCGTTCAGGCTCAACAAATCTCTAGTTTGTATCAAACATCTCTATTTCCATTGGAGTAACAAAACTTCTAGACAAGCTAAGACGCAGGGTCGGCATCCTAATGGAGTCCACGTCCACAGACGTTAAGCACAAACTGACCTCAATGTGATACGCCTAGGTCATGAGTCATACACTTCTGAAGTGGCCCCTATGTGTACGCCGAGGAATACTTCGTCTGCCCTGACATTGAATAGCAGAAGTATAGTGGTGGGTTATGTCCCTTTACGTTTGTTACCTCCCCCTGGTCAATTAACGTTGAATGGACTCATCTGAGACAAACATTGGCAGTTAATGTCGTCTGATATGTTTCCTTGACAACTGTTGTTTATTTTGGGCTCAACTTGAATTAGGATAACTAGACATGAGATGATTTCTGTTGATGAAGATGATTCCAATCCCAGAGTTCATTAAGTTTTTGCCGGATTCGCCCATGTTGAAAAAAAGAAAAAAAAAAACGTTCTCGTGTGAAATTCACAATTTGTCGCCTAGTTAATTATTTGTGTTGCAAATTATGAACACACATTATTTCAATTTCTATTATTAGCTTACCACTTCTGCATCGTCCAAAGGGGATTGGGTGGGGGGAATTGGGACTCCGAGAAAAGTACAAATAAAAAAAAGTTATAATTTATTTGGAGCTAAAATTTTACATATAGTATTTTGGTTGGACAGCTTCGTTGATAGAGTAACACCTTTAGTAAAATCACTAAATTTAGAAAGCCTTAAGGATAGAAGACTCAAATGTAAAGTAGCAATTATACATAAAACTATGAACCAAAATCTTCAAATACAAAATATATAAATATACTAAGAAAGACACAAAGATAAAGGCACATTTTCCGTCCCATATGCTAAGACAAATTTGTACAAATGCTCCTTCTTCCTTAGCGCTATTAGAGCATGGAAAGGGTTGCCTGAGCTAGCCAGGATAACCAGTGACTTGGCAGAATTTAGGTCATTGGTTAACATGCATGACTAGATCTAGATGCATGACTTGTAGGACATAATCATCTTTTTCGAAATAACGTCTGTATTTTATAAGATAAGGTAAGATAAGATAAAATGAGATAAGATGAGATAAGATAAGATAGAGCGTGGCGATTAAAACGCGAATGCCGTGTTTTCGACCCCCATACTGACCTTTTTTTCTTTTTTTTTTTTTAACAATGTCAAATAAAATATGAAAAATTGAAAAATCCAGATTTCTTTCTTATTGAAATGTTAAGTTAGAATGGATTTTTTACTTTTTTATAATACATTTCATTGCCTTTCTTCGGGAGGTTTGGACTTGAAAGTAGATCATCAACTCTGAAGCAAAAGTCATTTAAAAGTATGTGAACATCGACGCCTTCTTATTTGAGTTTGTAGAGCGTTGCCCCTCTTAAATTTGCAACCATATTTTGGCCTAAAAACATCTCCAGAAATACAAGAAGAACTAAAATATATATATTTGGGGGGTGGGGGAATCCGGTGGTTTTGACAATTTTTGATTTACAGAAAATGTTTACATTATTCTTTTTAATCTTATTTCCAATGCTGCTGTGGCATTTTACGTCTCGAGAGACGATCTTTTCCCTTTGCAATTTCTTGTGTGACTAAAGAGGCCAATCCTTGATACACAGCTGCGATCGCAGGTTGGGCATATATAATATATATATATGCCCTTATTTCCAATAGTAACATTGTAATTGATGTTTTTCTGACGTAATTTTCGTGCGCATCCAAAGCGGTCAGATTTTTACTGGGTTTCTATGTAACGTCACACAAACCTATTAATTTAATCTATTGACTTACCAAATAACTAAAAAAAAAAATAACAAAACATACAGTTAAGTTTACATTCTCGTAAAATAAATAGATCTAGATCTTGTAAGCTAAAGTACGTGTTAAGAGTAAATCTACATGCTTGACTAAACATGGCAGTGTGTCTTGTCTCGCCTGACCGCTCAACATACAACAAACGCCATGGCTTGGTGGTCTTGTCATGACGGACTTCACGTAGCCTAGGCCAGCATTACTTTGACCAGTTTGATATAATTAGTCAGCCACACGATCTAATTACTTTATGGGACAGGGAGGGGTGTAGATGAAAATGTAACTAATTTATTTCGAGCTGGTTATTTTTTTTTTTAGTTTCAAACTTCGAAGCGGTTACCTACAAAATAAACCTTGGTTAGGCCAATAATAGAATATGCATCCTCCATTTGGGACCCCTCAACTCAAGAAAACATTTAGAAACTGGAACATACACAAAATACAGCAATGAGATTCATAACAAACGAATATTCACATTTGACTAGAGTAACACCATTAGTAAAATCACTAAATTTAGAAAGCCTTCAGGACAGAAGACTCAAAAGTAAAGTAGCAATTATACATAAAACACTGAACCATAATCTTCAAATACAGAAACAAAATTTAATAAAATACTCTGAAAGACACAAAGATAAAGGCACATTCCTCGTCCCATATGCTAGGACAAATTTGTACAAATACTCCTTCTTCCCTAGTGCTATTAGAGCAAGGAATGGGTTGCCTGAGCTAGCCAGGAAAACCAGCGACTTGGCAGAATTTAAATCATTGTTTAATTTGCAAGACTAAATGCATGACGCGTAGGACGTAATCATCTTCTTTTTTTAAATAACGTCTGTATTATATAAGATATACAGGGGACTAGTTCAACTTATACCACTTCATCAGTGAAGTACGAGTTCTTTCCCTTGTAAATTTACTAATTTGTTTTTTTTAATTGATCTCGTTTTTGTCAGGTAAAAGAAATAATTGTGCAAAATTTCTGCTAGATCCGATAATTTGGTGTGGGAAAAATAACTTGTACAAACCATTTACCAGACGGACATACAAACAGAAAGACAGAATGAATTGGTATAAGCTTTGTAAGCATATACGTCTTATCGTCCCACGTCTAACACTTGTTCTCTTCCTCTTCAATGTTTACACCAGTAGTTATTAACTAAAACTACGACAGACCACCTCGTTGTTTCATCATAATCTATTCCGCCTACACAACCAAACCAACCGCCCACCTTTACTCTTGGTTACTTCTCACAAACTTACGCACACAGTCCATTATAGTCCAGCATCATACAAAAAAAAAGGATATTTTAATAAATGATGCCATTAAGTTGGATTATATGGTTGTGCCCGCATTGCATAACATTTAAACTCTTTGCTGGCTACGGAGCTAATCGAATGTAATATTGAAAAGCACATTGTTTTAGGTCAGTGATGCCCAACCTAATTTGACCTATGGGCCATTTTAATGTCCGACACTTATGTCTCGCTGTCAACATGATCAAAAAGAAATTTAAACGAAATGAAATTGACTCTATTTGATAAGAAACCATTGGGGATCTAGTACTAACATTGGGGATATAGTACTTACATTGGGGATCTAGTACTTACATTGGGGATCTAGTACTTACAGTGGGGATCTTGTACTTACAGTGGGGATCTAGTACTTATATTGGGGATCTAGTACTTACATTGGGGATCTAGTACTTACGTTGGGGATCTAGTACTTACATTGGGGGTCTAGTACTTACATTGGGGATCTAGTACTTACATTGGGGATCTAGTACTTACATTGGGGATCTAGTACTTACATTGGGGATCTAGTACTTACATTGGGGATCTAGTACTTACATTGGGGATCTAGTACTTACATTGGGGATCTAGTACTTACATTGGGGATCTAGTACTTACATTGGGGATCTAGTACTTACATTGGGGATCTAGTACTTACATTGATTAATGGGGTATCTGAAGTTTATCTTTTTTAAGCGTCAGAAAATGACTTCATTTCTCTGCTTAAAATGTGAGCAACTTTGCAGCTTTATCATCGACACATTTTCTTGTCTCTATTCGGTAAATATTCCCATCGATCCTCTAATCCAGTGGTTCGGCGACCCCTTTTTACACCCCCCCCCCCAACTCTGCCGCGACCCTCCCCCCCTTTCCGTATACACACACAGCAATAGAAGAATGGACAAAAACAATCCATTTTTTCGATGGTCTTAGGCGACACCTGGCAAATCATCAATCGACCCCCAAAGGGGTCGCGATCCACAGGTTGAGAACCCCTGCTCTAATCTCTAGGCGTAGTTTAACAATCTTTATTTACAGCTAAAACCAAGAACGCCGTCATATTTGTTTCATAATGCTGTTTATATTTTGATATTTTTTTTAAACAGCCACAGTTTACAAATCAAATATGTTGGCTAATTATCATGTTTTTCAAAAAAAAAAAAGTAAAGATCCATTCACTTTTCAAGGTAGATTGTACATTCAGAGTCCCATTTCATTAACGCATACATATTAAAGAGCATGCCTGATAACCAACACATCAGATAAAAAGTGAGGGACTTTTAACACGGGTAAAATACGTTTTTCAATCTTTTTTTCTTTTTGGAAGGGAGATTATATACCCCTTGTGCCTACGTTTCAAAAGGCCAGATGAAACCAAGTCGCGGGCTGGATCTGACCCTCGGGCCGTATTTTAGGCATCACTACTTTAGGTTATGTAGGTGCCAGTTGGATCAGAAACTTCTAAGAATAAAATTTTCAAATAAGGATACCCTGAATCTAAGAAGAATATTTTATACTGATTTCATTAAGTGTATCAGGTGTATTGAAAACATGTATATTTTATATAATCTAAACATCAAGTGTACAGTTACTCATCCCCCCCCCCCCCTTCCTATACAAGGATGAGTGACTTGTGGCAAACGTTTGGTACTAATATAATCTCCAAGCTGTGAAGTTGACGGGCCTGGACACTATGGCTATCAAAACCAGAGCGCTAGTTAAGTGACTGACTGGTCAATAAGTCAAAAAGGTTGGGAATAAACAGAATATAAAAACAGGAGAAATACAAGAAATGTTTCTCTTTCTCTCTGTTTCTCTCTTTCTTTCTCTCTTTCTCTCTCATTCTCTTTTTTTCTCTTTCTTTCTATTCTGAAAGATAATTCCCTTTTTATTTTCATATAATTTCTTATTAAATACAAGACGTGAAAATGCGCACAGAATCACATAAATATAATAAAACACACACACATCAACACATCTAACAAGACAACACACACACATCAACACGTCTAACAAGACAACACACACACATCAACACGTCTAACAAGACAACACACACATCAATACATCTAACAAGACAACACCCACACATCAACACATCTAACAAGACAACACACACACACATCAACACATCTAACAAGACAACACACACACATCAACACATCTAACAAGACAACACACACATCAATACATCTAACAAAACAACACACACACATCAACACATCTAACAAGACAACACACACATCAATACATCTAACAAGACAACACACACACATCAACACATCTAACAAGACAACACACAAACCAAAACACCAAAGAATAACCCAAACTGACCCAAACAAATACAAATACATCAAAGAAGATAACACACATATCAACGCATCAAACGACACACACACATATCAACACACTAAATCAAGACAAGAAGAATATCAACACACAACATGAATGTAGCTTTCACTAACTCTTGATCATGCACATATAATCGGCGTACAGATATTCATATAATTTTTATCGGATAACAAGAGTATTATAGTTGGTAACTAAAAAACACTGGAGAGTTCTTTTTTTTTAAGGGGGTGGGGGTGGGGCTGGGAGAGATGGTTTTTTTTTTTACTTGGTCTAAATGTTAAAGGTCAGAGTTCGGCTTCTATTTAGGAAATACAGGAAAATAATCTTGTCTGTATGCACAAGTTCATACAGTTATAGCAGTGGCAGTTTCTATGTTAATTATAGTGCCAGTCATCGGTAGCTTCCATTAAGGATATTGAAATTAACAGTTTAATTGATGACAGTTACAATCATAGTTGAAACTTAAACACATCTATTTATAGAGGTTGACAACAAACTAGGGTTAGGAATTTACTTACCAGGGAACTCCTGTATGCTGATGATGCAGCTATTGTGGCTGATTCTGACATTCAGCTTCAGTCCCTGGTTGACAAACTATCTGCTGCATGTCAGAAGTTCGGCTTAAATATTAGTCAAAGAAAGACTAAAATACTAGTTCAGAGCACAAATACTGCACCTTACGTAAACATTAATGGCCAACCACTAGAAATTATCTCGGCTCCATCGTATCCAACAAATGCTCTACTGGATAAAGACTTTAACAACAGAATAGCCAAAGCAATGGGCACCATGTCACGGTTGCAGAAAGGAGTGTGGTACAACATATTGCTGACTAACAATACTAGAACCTTAGTCTACCGGACCTGTGTGACGAGCACTTTGCTATACAGAAGTAAAACATGGTCAACCTACTCATGGCAGAAAAAAAAAGCGGAATTTCTTCTACCTCCGATGCCTAAGGCGGAGCTTTAAAATAAGGTGGCAAGATAAAATAACCAATGAAGAAGTGCTGCGAAGGGCAGGATGCCAGGACATCCGCTCTGTTATCAGCAGAAGACGCCTTGGCTGGCTAGGCCACGTTCGTAGAATGCCAGTAGGTCGACTTCCACAAGACATTCCGTATGACGATCTAACAGAAGGCAGGAGAGCCGCTGGACGCCCACTTTTACGTTATACGGATGTATGCAAACGCGACATGAAGCTCTTCAAAATCGACACTAGCAGCTGGGAAAAAGTAGCACTGGATAGATCTACATGGAGAGAGAGCATTAAGGAAGGGTCCCGGATTGCAGAAGCCATACACACCAGAAGTAGAAAGAAGGGTTAAAGAACAACGCCCCCTGGTGATTACATCTGCCCCAACCTGTGACCGCAGCTGTGTATCAAGGATTGGCTTCTTTAGTCACACAAAAAGTCCCAAAGGGAAAAGATCGTCTCGCGAGACGTAAAATGCCACAGAAAAAAACAACCATGAATCAATTACAAAATTAACCAATTAGTCAATTGAAATGGCAAGTTGGGGGGGGGGGGTCCCCGCCAAATGGGCCACCTAAATCGATAATCATATCAGGTAAATATTGGATGATATTACTTTATTAAATGGTCCTACAAAGAGATGTATCCTGACCTCGTTTTACCATGGAAACAAATATCTTTAACAGACTTAACAGTCCTCAGTGGAGCAGAGAAAAGGACAGAAACTGAATAATTGACTAATTTCGCACCATGAAATGGATCCAAACTTGTAAGCTGGACTACTTGATAATGCCAGGGCCCACATTGACAGCCAGTGGACAGCCCTGGACATACATAAACGATAAGATTAATAATAATATTGTAGAAATTATAAGACAATATATAGAGATAGATTTTAAAATTCTTTATTAAATTAAACAATGTCAAAGGTTGTTTTTTTTCCCCAATAATTATAAAATTGATTTACAATGCAACATTCTAGCTACTCTTTTTATTCCAATATCTATTTTGTTAAATTAATTTTTTTTGTTGACAATTACAGCTGTAGGTATACACTCGGCAACGCAATGAACATTATTGTTCAAAAATAACACCCATGAAATGAACATTTTGGCGTTAAGTAGCAATCGTTTGTGAAAAAAAAAACAACACAACTACAGGAAATTGCATTTCTTGTTGATTTGTCTACTTTGATCATGTCAGCGTCTCCACGTCCTTCGCCATCCTTACGTCTGCGTCCTTTTTCCCCATTCCCGCCATTTCTTCTAGAGCAGAAATCAAGTCGACATTGGCCAAGACAAGGGCGGTAATCCACGGCCTAAGGTGTAATATTTGCGTGCTAATTCAGTTTCTGTTACAGGCCAGCGCTGGCTTATGTTACTGGTCAGAGTTTATGATCAAATTAGCTGCCACGCGTTCGTCCTTCTTTCATTCTTTCTCTCACTCTACGTCTCTCCTTCTTATCGCCCTTTTTACTTTCGTTGTTCTATTTCTTTCCCATTTTCTTCCGCAATCTCTCAATTCCAAAGATGAACAAAAATATAAAAAAATCTAAACACATACTTACACTACGCGATGGAGACAATGATTGATTTATTTTTTTTATTTAACAACTTAAAACTTTAATTACTTTGAAACAAAAATGTTCGTATTAAGGAAACACTTTTAATTATATTGTTCGGCCGGAAGTTAGTCAAACGTTTCCTGATGAATTATTTTATTGGATATATCCTGTAGCAATTAGTTGTCGTGTAACAGACTAATTATTAGTTGTTGTTTTTTTTAAATTATACGCTTACATACTGTTGATTTTAAATCCTGATGATTTTTACATCCGGATGGTTTTTACATACTGTTGATTTTACATACTGATGATTTTACATACTGATGATTTTACATCAGGATGATTTTACATACTGATGATTTTACATACTGATGATTTTACATACTGTTGATTTTAAATACTGATGATTTTACATACTGTTGATTTTACATACTGTTGATTTTACATACTGATGATTTTACATCAGGATGATTTTACATCAGTATGATTTTACATCAGGATGATTTTACATCAGGATGATTTTACATACTGATGATTTTACATCTCGATGATTTTACATACTGATGATTTTATGTACGAATAATTTTACATCCTGATGATTTTACAAGTGAAGTAGTTTTCAACAATAAATCTAAAAGTTAAGCAGATTAAAATTTTGTTAAGTGATTAAGAAATACAAAGGATACCACGTGACTCGGTGATATTAGAGTGCTATATATTTTAAAATTTGACAGGTGTATGCACTGAAAACGTTCGCAAATTGTAACCTTTTGAGAAAGGAACGTGACACGAATGGAAGGGTTGAGTCCAAATAAAAGTTTGAAAACCGCAATCCTATAAATTAAGGTATTTTACCCTCTTTACAGACTCTTTCGGGGGCACGGTGGCTGAGTGGTAAAAGGCTTGACTTCCAAACCGTCCAGGGTTCGAATCTGGGATTTTCGGGCGCCTCTGAGTCTACACATCTCTAAACGGTATGTTACATTAGTTTGGGGAAAAGCAAAGGCGGTTGGTCGTTGTGCTGGCCAGGTCAAACGTAGGACAGAAGGTGTGGTCAGTTCACTAAGGTACAAGGAAACATGACACCACTAGAGGCTTTGAGTCCACGGAGCGCAAGGTTTTCTGAGGAACATATGGAGTGATCAGCTAATTAATCCACAAGGGCGTATCTTTGTTCTAGATACACTGACGGAATGGGGGGATTACTACGTCATAGTATTTTCCGAAGTAAAATTTGATGACCCAAAAATATGACAAATTGCGATATTAAGCGGTTTTTTATTTTGTTTGTTTATAAAATCGAAACTACGTTGACCCTTGACCTTGACGCTTTATATTACTTGACAGTTATAACGGTACACGGCTAAAGGCGTTGAGTCCAAGGAGGTTCTCTGAGAAACATATGGAGTGATCAGCTCACGAAGGATAAAGGGCAATTCTTTGTTGTAGATGCACTGGCAGCGCCACGAGCCTACATTTTGTTTGATAACCGCGCTCTATAAAGTAAAGTATTATTGTTAATTATTATTATTATCAAATAGACACGACCGGAACGCTAAAAATAGAAGCTACCATTATAAAAAACAAAATTATGAATAAATCTTGAATTGATGTTCTCGTGTTCTCTGCCGCCTCTTATTAACGAGAATCATGTATTGCCATCCTAAACCAACAACCATCCAAACTCCCCCACCCACCCACCTTCTCTGTTCAGAAAAAAAAAAGATTGAGAACGTCAAAACGTAGTGCGCAGTGGTCCGGTTAAAAAACAAAAATTGATGACGTAATTTTCAGTCTTTTTCCCCTAGAGATTAAAAAGAAAATAGTTTTTGTTCCAGACGGTCCATCCATCAGAAAAGTGAAACCAGAATAAAAATGTTCTAGATGTCTATAGTGAGTTCCGAATCTAAAGATGGCCATTGTCTTAGGGTAAAACCAAACTTTTTTTTTTCTTTTTGCACAAAGATTTTAAAAAAAATTACGTCCAAGCCAAACCTAATGCAGAATGATTAGAGAATGGCGATGGGGGGAGGGGGGGGTGTGGAAGCTGCATAGTTTTCTAACTCGTAACCATGGTGATGACAGCACAAAGCTCATACCACCGAGACCATTCGATACAGAAGGCCTCAACACTGACCTGCAACGTCACAACCAGAGGGCTTTTTAGACCAATTTCTCGTTGCCACTTCACAGGTCTGTACGGCTTCTGACACGGTCGACTCGAAGGTCTGGGGTTCAAACTGTGCGCTCCACCAGCGGTCATCCCCCGCAGTCCTGCTCAAAAGTTTGGATTAGGATGTAATAATTTTCAGTTCTGAAGGAACCTCCAAAACATGTAAAAAAAAAAACAAAAAAAAAACCTATTCCAACGTTTTTCACTGAAAGTTAAATTAAACGTTAAAATACTACGTGACACAAAAGTCAGCGGCAAATTGACCCCATTACAGTTTGTCTTGTGATAACTACAATAGACCTGACATGTACGCCCAGATCTTAGGTCTTTCTTATCTTATATATTACAGACGTTGTTTTTTTTTTAAAAAAAAAGAAGATAATTACAACCTACGAATTCCAAATGTTAATCTAGTCGATGCATGGATGGCTGCCTGGTGGTGCGGTTTGCGGGCTGGACTGTCGTTCAGATTAATCGACGGTCGAGGGTTCAAACCCTGCCCACTCCCATCCCCGTCGTCCTGCGGGAGGTTTGGACTAGGAAGTAAACAATCTTCAACTCTGAAGGAACATCCGAAACATGTAAAAACATTTTTTAAAACATGTAGGCACACTAGTGTCTCATCTCAATAACAATACGATGGATAACAATACTATAGTGGGAAACATACAGGTCCTAACAGTCAAATGACCGTCATCCATGAGACACACTACTGTCTCGTATCAAGACAAAAGTTTGTCTTTTACATACTATACGACCCAAATCTGGTCTTTACAGAAAAAAACACATACAGGAAAGGATAAGAGACTAAGTAGACATAAAATATTTACATAAACCAACTTATTAATAACAAGTAAATAAAAGTCTACTTAGCCCGTTTTACAAAAACACATCCCCATAACAGTGGCACAGTCCTCTTGAGTAACACAGTCAGAGCACAACAACAAAAGAATTATATATATAGATTACATAGATTCTGTTCAAAATAATATACAGTGGTCAGCTCAAAGACTCAAGAGAAAGTGGCCATTGAATACAGTCAACAGAGACCTAGAGAGTGTATTAAAGGGGACTAACTCTTCTTGACAAAAAAAAGTAACGACACTTATTATCCATTTTGTTACAGTCATTATAATATTTATTTTTTTACAAAGAACCAAGGCGAAAATTAACGATTTATTGTTAATCCTGATTTAGTTACCGACCAAATAAAAGTCGAATTAAGGTATTTTACCCTCTCTGCAGCCTCTTTCGGAAGCGCGGGGGTCCTGGGTTCGAATCATGGTGTAAACTAAGATCATTTTTTCGGGATCTTTGGCGCCTCTGAGTCTATCCAGCTCTAGTGGGTACCTGACATTAGTTGGCGGTTGGTCATTGTGATGGCCACATGACACCCCTCGTTAACCGTGGGCCAAAGAAACAGATGACCTTTACAATCATCTGTCGGATAGATCGCGAGGTCTGAAAGGGGAACTTTACTGTACAGCCTTTTTCAGTCATGAGGCGAATATGGCTAATCTATTTGAAATGAGATGAATGCCTGGGCATTAAGTTGAAACGATGTCGTCCTTGCAGCACTTCCACTCTATTTACACAATTGATGTGTCCAAAAAAGGTTTTAAGTGGCGTCGCAGTTTCTGTTTGCTGCTAATTGCCTAAGGGTCACCGGCTACTTTTTTTCCCTCAGGGTTGACTCTCAAAGTCTTTCCCATGTTTGGGTATAAATGGAAGGCAGAAGAGGTTTAAATTCTGAGTTTTCCTTCTCCTAGGTCGCTAGCTAGCGACGAGCCCCTCCTACCCAAAGCTTACAAGTTTATAGCCACTTAGGCCCCCTTTTACTGTTAGTGATAGCAGTTCCGCTGGACCTAAGTGTGAGCCATGATGAAGGCCAGGAGTTGGACTGGTTCACAGTAGCTTTTTGAGACGCACGTCATTGTTTGTTAAACATGTTTCGGATGTTCCTTCAGAATTGAAGATAATTTACTTCCTTGTCCAAACCTTCTGCAGGAAGACGGGAGATGGCACCGGGCAGGGTTTGAACTCGGGACCATCGAAAACTACGAACAACAATCCAGCGCGCATACCGCACGACCAGGCAGCTATTTTTATTGGTAGTAAAGTACTTATACACATTATCAGTTCAAGCAATAACAAACTGAACTTATTTTTTTTTTATTCTGTCAAATAGTCAAATACACATGCGAATGTAATATGATAATATTGTCTTGTTTAATTGAAATGAATCAAGTAAAAGAAGTTTGCATATTCTGGTTACAAACTGAACCAAATGTAATCTAAACAAATGGACTTCGACCGTCCGAAAACGAACATTTCATTTCCAGAAGTTACCATGACTTTAATGACTCGCCCTCTTAATGCAGTTAATTGTTTGCCCATGAGTCCTTTCCCAGCGACACCCGGTGAGACTTGGCGAGTCTAGGAAATAATTCAAACTCAATAGAATATCGATGAGTAGTTATAGTGGACATTGAACACCAAAGGGGCTTGGGGGCCAGAATGAGATTTTTTTGTGTGAAATTTGATCATTTTTAGGTGCAGTTAAATTCAAATGGAAAATAGATATGGGGTCAGAGATCAGGGCGGCACTTTACTAGCTTTTAAATACAAAAATAAAGTTTTTATTAACTGCTGTTCATCTATGGACAAGAATCTTTAATACCACACAGTTTTTGTTGTCTATTCAAGCCATATTGTTCATGAAAGTACCCTATACAGACTTAAAACAAGCGAAATAAAAAAATATTTAAAAAAAAAAAAAGTTTATATGATAGAAAGAACTGCACATTATAAGCTATATCTCTCAATACCGTAAGATTTAATTTTCCTTTTCTAAATCAAACAAAATTAAATAACAACAACTAATAAACTAATTAATTGGTTATTTTTTTAAAAAATATCCTACAATAGAATAGTTGCGCAATGTTTCAAAGTGATCCGAGAATGGAAGATGGCTTTAAATAACGTGTACAATATCTGTACTGGACAGACAAACAGACAGTCAGACAGACAAACAGACGGACGAAGTGAGTTAATTTAAGCTTTATAAAAAAAAAAAAAAATTTTCGATAGACAAAGATATTCCTTAAGAATGTTGACTTAGCAACCAACCCTGCTTGGTCTTGGTGTGACGCAAGTTCCTTAACAATGTTTACATGGATACGTACACAGAGTTTGAAGATGTGACGTGTACACAGAGTTTGAAGATGCGACGTGTACACAGGACAAATACGGATGAGAAGTCTTGTCTAACAATTGTGTTAAACAGTGTCGCCCTAAACTACGGCCTGCGGGCCATATCCAGCGACTTAAATCGTTACCTGGAATGCTTTCATCGAAGGAAATTCTGTAATTTAAAGATAACTCTTTTTCATTACGTTTCGAACCAGACGTGAAATTATCTCCCCATTGTTTAATATTTCTGGGACTGAAGAAGTAGGTCAACGTCTGCTTTCAGAGACAGCTCCCTGACTAGTCACTAGCTCATAACCAGTCAGATCTTGGCATTGACGTGTAGCTCAGATAATAGGTCCGGGGAACTGTTTCACTGACAGGAGAAGGGGAAGCTACGAGTAAATGGCTCCCAAACCAGTAATCTTTTGGCCGGAGGGATTCCTAGGCCTTGGCTGGCTACCCGCCCTGTAGAAATAAACTATATTCCAAGCTTTCTGTCTCTCAGCTATACCCAAACACGAAAAAAAGCTTTGAGAGTCAATCCCGAGGAATATCAGAAGCTGGTAACCCTTAAGCAGCTTGCAGCACACAGTGCTAGAGAAGCCACTAATCCCAAAATGTGTCGGCACTTGCAGTTCTTTTGGATAGATCTATGGTGACACCCATGCTAGTGACGCCACTGGCTAATACCCAATCTATTATTAATTTCTTTCAGCAGGTCGTCTAGCGACTGAAGGAAAACATCTACTTTTACACGTAGGAAGACTGGCGTATAGTGAGTAGAGCTACAGTGCCTTAACTGTCCGCCTTTACTGTCTCTGAATAAGAGTGGTATAAATAATGTGTGAAGCCGAATTTTCAATACCACTAAGTTCTTTTCGTCTTTTTACTTTAAAATTGTGACATACAGACAGACAGCCTAAAAACAATAATGGTTTTCCCAAACGGGGGCCGCAGAAATGTCTGTAAACTAACTCTTTAAATTAGAGTCCCACACTAGAAATAGACAATGCAATTCGAATCCAAACAAATGACAACGGATGAGAGGCCAGACGATTGTCCATCTGCGTCAAATCTCTCTTTGACTTTTCTTTCCCATCGCAAGGCAGAGAAAAAACTAAAATAAAATCCTTCCTGGCAGATGAAACCAATTCAAAAAAAAAAAAAAAAAAACTCCCTCGCAAGACGTCTTCATTAGCATTAATTTATGTGGCCAGATAATCACTGCCAAGCGATTGTACAGCATGTGCCGCGTCAAGTCAAAATGAAATGTTTGAGGGTGGAAATATTTTCCATTGGCGTAAATCACTCATCATGTCTTACGGCGAAACAAAAAATATGAAATGAAATAAGTTAATTTGAAAACCATGGGACAGATCTGCATCCACACATCAATGGCCTGATGGGCATCTAATATTTTATTTTCAAGGAAAGACGTTTTAAATTATTGTTTTCTGACAAAGAGAGGCCCCGGAATGTGTATCAGTAATAGACAAATTCTCTGCGCATGTCTAAAGGTTTCAATAAAGTTTGATTCTGCTGCATTGTAGATACGTAATACACTAGTAGGGCAATTAAGTTTATAAGGGGAAGAGCTTAATAATAATAACTTCATAATGGAGAATTTGTTTCCCTTTTTCAATATCAAATAAGATAATTAATTACCAATAATCAATTGACTAATTTGTTTTTTTTTTTTTAAATTTAAATCATGTCTTGATATGTACAATAAATAATTGCTTCAAGTTTCAACTTGATTTGAGAATGTGTCTGATGTAAATTAACATATAGGCTTACAATTGGCCAAAGGGAATAAATAAATACTTAAGAATTTTCTTAGTTAGTTGTAAAAAATTATTAGTAATTAATTAACTAATTTGTTAATTTTTTTTATCGATGGAAGTATTGTCTTTGACAATAAATAATTCTTCAATGTTTAAACTTATCGTGATTAACAGAGTTGATATTAGCTTCGTAAAAAAAAATAATAATAATTTGAAGACAAACAAATTTCCCACCAAAAACAAAGTTTGAACAGTCCATTGTTTATTTGTCTTTCCATTGTAAATAAGAAACTACATGAATACGTTTACAAGACAAATATTGATTTTTTTAAAATAATAATTTCGTGCCTTGGAAAAGAACATGCACAACTTCGCGAGGACGAAACAAATTTCATTTTTTTTTTCTAGATTTATAAAAAAATACATTTTGCAGATAGTAGGGAAATAGAACAGATAGAGGAAGACTTTAGCATCAGATGAGAAAACAAATTGTGCGGAACAAAAGCTGGATAGCTTGTTTACTCACCCCCCCCCCACACACGCCCGCGGGTCCCCTTAGGCCGCGATACTTTTCAAACAGTGACAACAACTTGGTTTCCTCTTTAAAAAAATATAAAAATCTGGGCAATAAAGGGTAATACTTTCTGACACGCTGATAATGATAACAAAGAAAGTACAGCCCGGCATGCTATCCTGCCTCATAGTGGCGTCCGGGTGGAAACGATCGTAAGAGGAAACGATAAGGCTAAATGGTAGCAAAACAAGACTCTCTTGCTGGTGCCTAAGGGGGTGCGAGAGCATCCTCATTGCACTGTGCGGAGTTGTAAAAAAGCTCCCACAAATTGTCACAATCCAGGCGCTGTTCCTCATAAGGCCGTTACATAAATGGCGTGTCCTGCACGGTTAGCCTGGTATAGAAACGAAATATGGTGGGGATCCCGGTGTACTCGGCATCTGACCCCCAGCCAGAAAAAACAATGTTCTAATTCAGGCCGGTTAGAGAGAGAGCTCTTGTTCACTAGTGGGGCCTAGAGTTCCAAGAACCTGACAGTTTCAAGAAGAAGAAAGTACAGAGAGAATGAAGATAAGATTTAAGCCAAAAATAGGTACAAAAAATAATACAAAGACATTTTTTTTCTATGAAGCAGAAATAACTAAAAATCACAGTCAACAAGCGCGGTATGGCTGCTGGTCACTGTTTGGAATCTTGCTGAAGGCTGGGACTTTTAATTTTAGAAACGTTAGGGCATCCCTGGCTTCACCCAGCTCTAATAGGTACCTGACATTTGTTGGGGGTAGAGGTAAAGGGTGGTCAGTCGTTGTGCTGGCCACGTGACACCATCGTCAACTAGAGGGCCATAGAAACATCATCTGCCCAATAGATCCTAAGGTATGAAGGAACTATACTACTGTTGTGGGCTAATCTAATCTGACTTCGACTATGTAGTGGGAAGCGTGGTCGAGAGGCTAAGTGCGCTTGAACTTAGCTTGGCTTGGCTACCTAGAAGGGGGCTCGAGGTTCGACACCCGACTCGGGCAGAGTTGTGTTTACTGAGCTCCTAAAGGCAGCACGGAAAACCAACTCCTTGATACCTCCTCCCCCCCAACTGGTCCACAAATGAGATTGGACCAAAGCGCTCTGAGCATGCAATAAGCATGAAAGTAGCGCTATATGAAAGCTATAAATATATATGTATCATTTATTACTTAACATTAGCCACAGAACATTACTAGTTGAATATAGTTAATAACAACATTCAGTTCTATAAAATGATACTTTATTAACCACTCGGAAATCCGTCCAGTCTTCCTAAAATGTCGCTATATCTAATTACTATTCAACTGCTATTCAAAACACAGCCTACTTCTATACTAACGCCATGTTGGTCTCTTGTCCGCCTAAGTGTATTACGTCATTAGTCTTGTCTAACTACATCACTACTTTTACCGTCGCTAAAACTAGTACACAATTTATTTGTTTAACAAAACTAACCTACTCTCTAAACTAGTACCCAATATATTTGTTTAACAAAACTAACCTACTCTCTAAACTAGTACATTACACTACCATGATACTCTGTGCTGCGGTCTAGTCTTGAACTAAGTATTAGTAACTCAGAGACAGTGTAGTGGGCGGAAGCATTCTTTGTCCATTTTTTGTTATTATCGTCCAATACAGCTGTCCTATGTAGAGATATCGGGTCCAACGCGTGCATTGAGGTCCCCAAGAATGACCTGTTCTGTATTTGGAATATTATTGAGAGTAGCCGAAAGGTTATCATAGGAGTGCCTTTTCGCCTCAAGCGTAGACGATTTCTGACGTGACATCTCTTAGCTTCATAGCGTATTTTATAACTCTACGCCTGGAACTATTTTTTAAAAACATTTTATACAAATATCTATGAACTTATTCTTGATACCAGTCTGCCTCAGATAATGGAACTCTTTTTTACCTCCCATTTTCAACAAATCGCAATACAAATAATATGAATTTAGTGTTAGCCAAGACAGCATTTCTAACATTGTTCTGTCTCTGGTGGTTTCAAAAGTTAGGTAGTATGTCTTTCCTGTTAAATAATATTTCTATTACTATTATTATATTTTTAGGTTAATCACTTTTCAATTATTTATGATTTAATACTTGTGGATAATGAGAACTTACAAATACACATTTTAAAAAAGCCCACAAAAGAGGCATATAAAGCCCCCCAAAAAAAGAGGCAAAGAAAAGAGGCCTAAGGCCCAAGGATTCCTATGATGATAAAGATAAAACTGAATAGCGCAAATTCTGTGGTTTCCTAACAAAAATATAAAAAATTGCATTTTCTCAAGTCCCGATAGTTAGACATCATTATCGGAATAAGATTCAAGTTCAATATTGATGCAGCCGTGTCTGGTTTGGAGAAGTAAAGAGTGATAGAAACTACTAGCAAGAGGCGGCCCTAGTAGTGCGCGGGGCCCTGGGCGAACGCCATAAGGGGGGGGGCTGAGCCGTAAGGGTAGACTATATATATATAAATATCTGACCACGTCACGCTAATTAGGCTATATAGCTTAACGCTATAAACAAGCAAGAGACTGCTGGAGGTCACTCACAAAGGACGCTGGATTTACATTTGAGATCAAAAGACAATCCGCTGCCGAAGACAAGACGCAGACGTCGAAAAGAAAATCTTTAATCGACCAACGGCGGATAATGATTATGCTTGCTCTGGTTGTGACAAAATATGTAGGTCACAGCTGGGGCAGCGTAACCACGGGAAATACTGCATTCCTCAAGTAAAATATTTTTAAAAATACTTTAAAAAAAAAGACAATTCCTCCTTTAGACAGCTTATAGTACAGTTTCCCCGCCCCATTCTTCCACCGCCAAAGAAAAAAAAATCCCGGTTAAGGGAATATATATATCTAAATGAATTTATCAAGTTTTAATGATTGGCCTGTTGTTCTTCTTGAAACTGTCAGCTAGAGTTGAGCCTTCGGCTCTTGGAACTCTAGGCAAGCAAAAGTGAACAAGAGCTCCCTCTCACCGGCCTGAATGAGAACAGTGTACACGGGGGGGGGGTGTCAGACTCGCGGCAAGAGACCGCGTACACTAAGACCCCCGTCAATTTCCTTTTCTATACCAGGCTAACCGTGCGGGACACACCATTTATGTAACGGCCCCTTGAGGAGCAGCGCCTGGATTGTGACAAGGTTGTGGGAGCTCTTTTACAACTCCGCGCAGTGCATTGAGGATGCTCTCGCACCCCCTTAGGCACCCCACGGGAGTCTTGTTTTGCTACCCTTTAGCCTAATCTTTTCCTCCTACGATCGTTTCCACCCAAGCGCCACTATGAGGCGGGGTAGCATGCCCGGGCCTGTTGTTCTTGACTTAAAAGACGGTGCGCCCAAATCGTTAGAGACATTTTCGGGAACCGTGTCCTGTTTCCATTTGTTTCCAGGTTTAGCTTATGAATGTGCAACTGAATAGAGGAACTGTAAAAAAAAAAATAGATGCAAATATTATTTGCCACTAAATCATAAAACTGTATGTACAGAGCTTTTTCTAGACTGAAACCTCGCTGTCGAAATTATCCAATTTTTGGAATTCATATAAGTGCGAGCTATTTTAAAACTGGAAAATAGTGCAAAGCGATTACCACAAATCCAAATTAATTTACGGCAATAGTGTATCTCCCTTTCTCTTGAATAGTACATTGAATGTGTTCTATTTCGTACTAGACTCGGCCTTGTTATTTGAACCCGATATCCGACTTCTGTGTGTTATTTTTTTCCTCTTCCCAGCTTTACATTTCATTATCTCGTGCTTCACTCAAGAAAATGTAGACGACATTGTTGGATATTTTTACTTTATACTTTATGAATAAACATGAATAAATATAATTTTAGTCTTATTTTTTGGCAAACTATGGTTTCATTAGCATGAATACCAGCCACTTATACGTCTGCTAGATTCATTCCCTTGAAGACGTTGGCGAGTTATGTAATATAAATGTCTGAGCGATTTTTACAGACACAGATATCGTTGTTGGTAGTTTATAAGTCGTTATCACTGTGTCGTGACTGTGATATGGGATCTTTCCCATGCTATTTTTAGAAATAGTTTGCACATGCAGGTTTCATCGAAAATGCTAGACCTGATACTGACTTTTTGTGTGTAGGAATATACTACTATACCTATGTGTGTGTTTTAAGTTAGAGATAATATGGTGCTTCTTACACTACGAGTACCGCCCCTTTTGATCCCTTTTGTATTGGACGTTGGCTTTTTTTTTTTGGTTTGAGCAAGTCCGTTCACTTTACCCGTTTCTTGAACTCAGGATACAGAAAATTATTATTAGGCAAACTTGCTTGGGAAACTTCTGGCGCTCCATCAGAACCTCTATCTGGGGGCGAGAGGAGAGACGTACACGAAAAAAGGTTTAGAAACGTTAAAACTCTTCTCCTGGCTGATTCAGGCAACCCGTTCAATGCACTAATAGTACTAGGAAAGAAGGGGCACTTAGAAGAATTTGTCTTAGCACATGGAATAAGAATTGTTCCCTTTATATTTATGTATTTATTTATTTTTGTATTCTGTTAATTATTTCAGTGTTTTACTACTACTGCTACTATACTTTTTAGTCTTCTGTACAGGACTGTCATTAACTCTTTCTCTCCGTAATTATTTTTCCACGTTTTGAAGGAATTCTTCATTTTGCTCATTACTATTTCACTACCTTGTTATGATTGGGCTTCAATAGCTTTGTTGTTTGTTATCAGAAAATGTTGTATTTGGTATAGAGTTAAAGTCAAGTTAAAAAATTAAACATTAATTTAATTTAATGAGGTCAAGATAAACGATGGTATCGTCGATTAGGAGTCAAGTTAAATTGAGTGAATGGCGTTGCTCGAGAGAAGTAGGAATATATATTGATATAAATCATGCAGCTCTGTTTAGCGTTTGTTCTAGTTTCTTTATGTTTTCTTAAGTTAGTGGTCCCATACAGGGGACGCCTATTCTACTTTGGTCTTAGTAAAGCTTTAACACTCACGGTAAAAATGTGTTGTAACTAATTTTCTATTAACCTAGTTAAATTTAGACATCTTATCTTATCCTATCCTATCTTATTTTCATTTCACAGAACATATACAAATCTTAACTGATGAGAACCTGGAGCCATACGGCCATTTTGGCCTGCTTGACCATCAAATGGCTGACCATTGCTGTAGCGCAAACTGTTATCTGTGATGACCAAGACCTTTGTGGTGGTGAGTTGAGCTAATGTAAAGTTGTGATAATGACTAGTTAAGCTTATATAAAAATTGTCATTAGTCTAACTCGGAAAAAGGAAACAAGTTATTAAGGGTCAAGGTCAATACCTGAGATATCTAATTACATTTTTACACGTGTAAAAGTAATTAGTCTAATTAAAGATTGGTCAATTTAATGTTGTCAAATGTTTTCTCCTGGTTACTCTAATCTTGTAAACGTAAATTGTTTATTGTCTATATGACACCTTCAGTACGCGCTGAGGGGCATAAATTGGTTTATATTATATTAAAATGTTTTCTGTTTCCAACTTGGTATATAAGAGAATACATATTTATTTGATACATTTTTCACGACTAAGTTTTAAAGAAAGAAATGAGATTCTGTAGTGGGATTCGATCATTTTGGGGCTTTTGGTGATCTATTTGAGAACCATTTTTTTGATTCGATCTCAAACGATACAATAGTTTGAATAATCATTCTTGTAAAAGGAACTAATGTATAGTGGTACAGTGGTATGTGGTCAAGTGGTACAGTGGTATGTGGTCCAGTGAATGTGATGTTTGTTCGGGCGTGTGTTTACCCTTAAGTTATACTAATGTGTACGTGTCCAGTGTTTCAATAGGTCAGTGTGTTAGTTTGTGTGTAGGGCTAGGAAGACAATGTAGAGCTGTTATGCATTTTGTTTTTGTGAATCTTGGGATACATTTCAAAGAAAGGGACTTGTACGAGCTGTGTTTCGCCCCCCCCCCCCCCCCCCGATAAGGGCTATCTTAAATCTTTCAACTAAGAACAAAAATGAATTAAAAGAATCACAGAAATTAGAACCAAATTGGTGCATGTCTTTCCACCCATGAAAAAGCCATCTATTAAGAGTAACAAATTAAAACTAAAAGAAAAACTACTTATTTTATTTATGGTAAATCTGTCACAAAGGAAAAATACTCGAAATATCTAGGAGTAATAATTTTAAAAAAGTTATGGAATCACCATATTGATGAAATTATTAACATATAAATCAAAACATTAGGGTTTATTAAAAGACATTTTTACAAATCAAATCAAACAAGAACATAAAACTAAAATTATATTAAATTTTAGCTATCATTAGAATATGCATCCTTTGTTGGGGATCCCTCAACTCATGAAAACATTAAGAAACTAGAACAAATACAGAATAAAACTGTGAGATTTTTAGCAAACGAATATTCCAATTTGATTAGAGTAACACCAATCATTAAACCTAGAGACACTTTAGAACAAAAGACTAAAAAGTCAAGTAGCTATACTACATAAAAACACTGAACCATACTTTACAAATAGAAAAATAAAACCTAATGAAATACTCATATAGACACAAAGATAGAGTTACATTTCTTATTCCATACGAAAGAACAAATTCGTACAAGATCTCTGTCTCTAGTGCCATTAGAGAATGGAATGGGCTGCCTGAATTAGCCAGAAAAACCAACAACTTAGCAGAGTTTAATTCATTAAGTTAACATGCATGACTAGATTGATACATGAAATGCATAGGATGTAAATCTCTTCTTTTTGGAAGTAAAGTCTGTATTATTAAAGGTAAAATAAGAATCCCCATCTTCATTGTTGTTGTTTTTTTAAATTAGAAACCATTATTTGTCTTGTGGCTTGACCTGTTTTGTTGCTACAATGTTACGTTGGAATTATGAACCCAAAATTATTTCCTTTTTAAAAATCTGTTCATCTGCTAGACTGTTATATGACTCATTCTGGCGTTAACCATAAAATTATTATTTTTGGTGCAATCTCGACAGCTTAGGCCAACACTGGAGATTAAAAACTAGAACAAATACAAAATAAAACTCTGAGATTTATAAAGGCTAGCTCAAGACAATAGTGGACATTAATATTTATTAATATTATTAATTATTAATATATTAATATTAATTAATATCAGGTGACCGAGCCTTGCTCGGATGAATAATTTGTTAAGGAAGGATATATACCTGAAGTCATTTTGGGAATATTGTTGTAATTACGAAAATGAACGTTCGGGTAAAGACTATCAATCCGAAGAGTTGCTTTTTCGTTCTGTCAGTTCTCAATGTAATTGTACATGGCGATTAGAATAGAAAGTCTCCCCAACAGTAGGCCTATAGAAAACCACAGCTCAAGTCTTAACGTTTTACATTGCTTCTTTCGCGTAAAACTATTGGGCTATTGTTGTAATTACGCAAATGAACGATCAGATAAAGACTACTAATCTGAAGAGTTACTTTAGTGTTCTGTTAGTTCTAAAAGTAATTGCACATGGAGATTAAATATAAAGTCTCTTAAGTCCTCATACAGTCTAGACCAACCACAGCTCACGTCCGTCTTATAGTTTTACAATCCATCTTTTGCGTAAAACTATTGTAGGCCTACTATTATTGGCTTAGAAGAAAGTCTTTACAGTGTTACTTCTCAGATGGTTATGTTCAGACATTTAATTATGGAATTAGTATATATTCATTATGCCTTTAGTACGAAACATCAAGTGACGCAAATCTCTACGTTATAGGGTAAAACAGGCACTTTGTAACAAAGTAAAATGGCAAATTATTTCTTAATAGACTTAAATTATTGCATTAGTTTTCTAAAGAAACGTTTCCGTGGGGCACCTCTGTTACGCCGAAAAATATGGTCGTCCCCCATACGGGATACGTGCCCTGCTCAGCCTGACTGTCGGACTATAAGAACTTCATAACGGCTTTTGTCATCCATCCATCCCAGTGGTGCTACAGCCCGTGGAGGGATATGGCCTGCTTTTACAGATCTCTCCATTCAGATCTCTCCTGGGCCTTCCGTCACCACGCCCTAACTCCAAGCTTTTAACCGAGGTTTATAATTAAATCAAAAGAGCGTACGCAAACTCGTTGACCGCTAGATGGATATCATGTTTAGTGTGAGCAAGTAAGGCGTAGATAAGCTGTGTTATGACCATTTCCTTTGTTTTGGTACAGGACAGTAGACACCGAAGCATAAACACATGGTAATAATTCACCAGCAAAATAATAATAATAAAAAGGCTTGTCTTGGAGTCCGAAAATTAATGAGGATGGCAGCTGTGACCTACATATTTTGCCACATCCAGGGCAAATATATAACCTTTGTCCGCGGTGCTCGATTAAGATTTTCTTTTAGCGTCTGCGTCTGTCCTCAGATTTTCTTTTGGTCTCAAATGTGTATCCGCGGCCTTTGTATAGAGGGAATTCTTTAAGTCCGACAGTTACGCTGGGCAGAGCAGTATCCTGTATGGGAGACGAATCTCAGACGAACGTATGCCAAAGGCAGTCTTTTTTGGTGAGCTAAAAAGTGGTCGACGTAACACCGTAACGCTTAAAAGACCAGTTTAGGCGCCAACTTGCCTTAGCTGACGTAGAATATAGCACATGGTTGCATGCGGCCTCAGTTATACCTCGGCACATTTAATTTCTTTACTTTTCTTTCATAGTTCAATCAATCTACAGTAAGATGGTGCGCAAATGTTTATTTAGGTCTAATGGTTCTTTAAAACTCGTTCTTGTTTGCAAAGAAATATTTTAGTGTGATAAGCCTAGTGACGTAAGCAGCGTTTTTCCCGTTTACGTCATGGACAATTTCATTCATAAAACATTCTAGCCAAAATTAATTTTTCGATAATGAGGCATTTTCAAACCGATAAAACGGTCGACCTCGAGTTTTCTCGATGTGGCCAATGAGTTGAGAATTTGTTTCTCACTATTATGCACATACCTTGAAATTTTAAAGAAAATCGTTAGAGCCGTTTTCGAAAAAAAATTTATATATATATAAATATATATATATACATACATACAAGAATTGCTCGCTTAAGAGTATAGGATTCATCCGAGCAAGGCTCGGTCTCCTGATATTGAAAATGATATTCGTAATATTGCTGCAGTTAATTTTCTGAAGAATCATTTTTTTCTTAGCTAGGGCTGAATAGAGCTCAGCACTTCTACGCCCCTGTAAGGTAACTATTATGCATAAACATTAACATTTAAATATCTACTGCTGTTATCAACAAGAAGAATATAGAACGTCGTGCTTATTGCCATGGTAATTCCAGATGTAACAGATGCTTGATAATATATAGCCACTAAATCAGATTATAACATAAAATGCCAATCTGGCAAAGAATAATCTGGACATGTTGACACAGACATGAAGTTCCTGGCACAAGCTGGTCATGGGAATAAACAAATATCTACAGCAGGGATGCCCAAAATATAGCCCGGAACCTTATCGGGCCCGCGAAATGTTGTTAAGCGGCCCGCCTACCCAAACATCGAACAAAAGTGTAGAAAAACACATAAAAAAGGCTGAAAAATGGTTTTGTCCCTCTGTTAGGGCTCTCACTCATTCTTCCATGGATTTCATCCTTTGCTATTTTGGAACTGTTCTTTTTTCTTTACTGATATCCGTATAAATTTTTTTTTTGTTCTTGTAAGAAAAAAAAGTTTATGTTTTATTTTTTAGGCGACATGAATCTTCTATTATTATTTCTTTGAAATGTCCACTATTGTCTTGAGCTAGCCTTGTACGTGACATTTTGTGTGTGCAACCCAGGGCATCATTTTTTGCATTATTTTGAATCCTCTTTGGGCAATATCGCAAGTGGGACTGTACCATATAATATGTGTGCGTGAATAAAATTGGAGATCCAAAGAAAGCAAAAAGTAGACTCTGAATGTCAAACTTTGAAGGAAAGTAGAAAAGTATGGTTGGAAGTCACAGCGGACTTGCAACAAGAGTTATCAGAAAAGTTGTCAAGTCATTTTTTTTTTGTTTTCTTTTCGTTGTTATGGCTTTCGAACAAGAGTGTCGGAAATAAAAATGTGGCCTGCGGGCCCATCTAGGTTGGGCATCACTGATCTACAGCATTGTTTGATGTGCTATGGTTTTTAGTTTTTTAGCTAAAGTTAAGGTCAGGATTAGTGTTTAGGTCAGAAATAATGCTAAAACTATCAAGATTAAAGAAGAATGCAGCGTTTCGCGTGAGCATTTAGAACCAGCACATATCGAAGAGGGAGCTGTTGTATGCTGATATTAAATTTTCTTTGGAGGATTGTAATTAGGGATGTAGATTCTGCCAGGTGTTCATTGCAACTAGAGGACTTAAGAGAGGACTGAGCCTTTCATTAAATGTTTTTCAGTAGGGCCGCTATTACGCTTTACTCCAATTCAAGTTTGCCAAATTTTTGTAAAAAAATGTTTGTAAAATGTTTTACATGTTTCGGATGTTCCTTCAGAGTTGAAGATAATTAATTCCTAGTCCAAACCTCCCGCAGTGGTTCAGTGTTTTATGTATTATAGCTACTTTACTTTTCATTCTTTTGTTCTGAAGTTTCTCCAAGTTTAGTGAATGGTGCTACTCTAATCCAATTGGAAGATTCGTTTGTTATAAATCTCAGAGTTTTATTTTGTATTTGTTCTAGTAAGCTGTCAAGATTGCACCAAAAATAATAATTTTATGATTAACGCCAGAATGAGTCATATAACAGTCTAGCAGATGAACAATTTAAAAAAAAGGAAATAATTTTGGGGCCATAATTCCAACGTAACATTGTAGCAACAAAACAGGTCAAGCAACAAGACAAATAATGGTTTCTAATTTAAAAAAACAACAACAATGAAGATGAGGATTCTTATTTGACCTTTAATAATACAGACTTTACTTCCAAAAAGAAGAGATTTACATCCTATGCATTTCATGTATCAATCTAGTCATGCATGTTAACTTAATGACTTAAAACTCTGCTAAGTTGTTGGTTTTTCTGGCTAATTCAGGCAGCCCATTCCATTCTCTAATGGCACTAGAGACAGAGATCTTGTACGAATTCGTTCTTTTGTATGGAATAAGAAATGTAACTCTATTTTTCTGTCTATATGAGTATTTCATTAGGTTTTATTTTTCTATTTGTAAAGTATGGTTCAGTGTTTTTATGTATTATAGCTACTTGACTTTTTAGTCTTTTGTTCTAAAGTGTCTCTAGGTTTAATGATCGGTGTTACTCTAATCAAATTGGAATATTCGTTTTCTATAAATTGTGCTGTTGTGCTGGTCACATGACACCCTGCTCCCTTATCGTTGGCCAAAGAAACGTCTGAAAGAGGAATGTATATGCAATATTATCTCATCTTATATCTTACATTAGTGATGAGTTTTCAAGCAATAATTGTACTCTGTCCTGTGCTTTTTGTTTATTTGACATTCCGGTTAAATCATTTTGTTAAAAAAATCAGATAAAGATAGATAGAGAAGACTCATAAGTAAAGTAGCAATTATACATAAAACACTGAACCATAATCTTCAAATACAAAAACACAATTTAATAAAATACTCTGAAAGACACAAAAATAAAGGCACATTCCTCGTCCCATATGCTAGGACAAATTTGTGCAAAAGCTCCTTCTTCTCTAGTGCTATTAAAGCATGGAATGAGCTAGCCAGGAAAACCTGTGACTTGGCAGAATTTAGGTCATTGGTTTTCTTCTTCTTCTTCATCGTTATTATGTTATGTTGGAGTGTTCAGATGACTAGACCAATACATGAGATGAGCTGCGCAATGGTTTCCAAATCAGGGAGCTCTCCATATAGTTTTCTTTCTATTGGGGTGATTTGGGGCCAATGTCTTATACGTGCCTCTTGGTAAAGAGAGCAGTTTTGGAGGACATGGTCGGCATTTTCTGGTGATACTCCAAATGGGCAGATTTCAATTTTTAGCTTCCGGTAAATGTGTCATTGGTTAATATGCATGACTAAATGCATGATGGGTAGGACGTAATCACCTTCTTATTGAAGTAACGCCTGTATTATATAAGATAAGATAAGATAAGATGTTGTTAGAGTTAAAATTTATGTTATGCAGTTGACAACAGTGAAATTCAATGTAACGTCTTCCCAAACTTTTTCCTGAACGGAACTCTTCGCACATTCAGAGAACTTTGTACATTCTGAGAATTTAGAGGAACACTTTGTACGTTCTGAGAATTTAGAGGAACACTTTGTACGTTCTGAGAATTTAGCGGAACACTTTGTACGTTCTGAGAATTTAGCGGAACACTTTGTACGTTCTGAGAATTTAGCGGAACACTTTGTACGTTCTGAGAATTTAGCGGAACACTTTGTACGTTCTGAGAATTTAGCGGAACACTTTGTACGTTCTGAGAATTTAGCGGAACACTTTGTACGTTCTGAGAATTTAGCGGAACACTTTGTACGTTCTGAGAATTTAGCGGAACACTTTGTACGTTCTGAGAATTTAGCGGAACACTTTGTACGTTCTGAGAATTTAGCGGAACACTTTGTACGTTCTGAGAATTTAGCGGAACACTTTGTACGTTCTGAGAATTTAGCGGAACACTTTGTACGTTTAGATCTTACTTCTAAGTACCACGTGGTGTCGAAAGGGAGACAGAGTCATACTAATTGAATGTGGGTCACGTCTGCTGTTGCCACCACAAACCGTTTATCCGGGCTTTTAAAATCGGGATTACTCGTTGTACTCTTAGACACTTTAGCGTTGATTAAGATCTTGTCCAGACGACATGGTCTTACGCGGAAGGACGAGAAGTATTTCAGTTTCCTTTTTCTTTTTCTGTAGACTTTATCAGTTTTCAGGTCAAATTTCGATAACAGTAAAATTTGACTGAGATACTTAGAAATCAAACAAGTCGCTTCTTTGATTTTATTAAATATAATTTACTGACCAGAACATCGTTTATATCGATAAGTAATGATTGAAAATGAAATCCATTCTTGTTGCATTAGAAAATTGTGAAAGTTGGACTCTGAACTCTGAGGGTGAAAGAGGAATTCTACAGAGCAATGTTGGTTATCAGATACCATGTAAAGAAGACAAATTAGTTTGTATTTTTAGAAGTCAACACTCTGGCTTAAATAAAGGAGCAACATCTCGAAACAGTGAAGAGACGAGTGCTGAGCTGGTTTGGTCATATTGTAAGACATGACTTATTGTCGAAAGTCATTCTTCAAGGCACAGTGGGTGGGAGCATGAAGAAAGGGTCGTCCAGAGCTGGCTGGACAACGTACAAGAATGAGCAGGCCTCTCTCTTGTTATCCTGCTATGAAATTGATAATATTTTTTATTTGTTTGCGTTAAGTGGTAAAAATGTGTTCATAACACCGATGCAGTAGAAAAAATGGCATCGGTAGGGTTTGAACAAAGAACCATCGAGGTGACAGTCCAAAGAGTTTAACACATGACCAGGTTAGTCATGTGATGTGTTTAAATGAGTAGAAATAGTTTGTTAAGATTTGTAGATGTGTTCATATTTTTCGGATGTTCATATCTAGAGGTATATAACAAGTAGAGGATGAAGCCTAGTCCAAGCATAAAGTCATGTGTCTTACTATTTCAGCGTAATCCTTATTATATAAATTATTTATTGTTTTCAATTCAGATCTTTTACTTTTCTTTGCAAAGCCAACGTGTTTGCGGGATTTAGTTTTCATATGTCGTAATAGGTTCCCTAGCACGGTCACTCACTGAATGTCATGTTTGACTTCCCGGCGCTCCCAGCCAATCTCAGAGTCCAGCTTTAATGGCCACCGGATGTCTTCACGCAAGGCATTGAACGTTCACTTTGACAGACCGGAAATCCTAAACAAGCACGCGATCTCGTCGGCAGAAACGTTCGTTTCACGCGAGATCTCGTCCAAGGTGGAGTCAAAGTGTAAAGCATCACGCTGTTACGATAATATATGTTGTAACATTTTTTAAAAAATATTTTATTTTGCTGGTTCAATACATTGTAGTTATAAAATCACTATATTATATTTATATAATTTTTTTTATTGGAAGGAACGTCTGTAATTTATAAGATAAGATATCAAGGTGAAGCGTCTTTAAATATTTTAATTTTTCGAAATTGTGATAGGATTTATAATAAATATATTTTTAAAAATACTTTAAAAACAAATCAAAGCTTATATTGAGTGAATGGAAAGCCCTGGTCAATTAACTGCCATATCTTTCAATGTTGTTAGGCTGTCTCCCTTTTTCTCTGTATCAAACAAAGTTAACTACCTCTAATTAATTTAATAATTGGTTACTTTTTTTAATGCATGTGTGGTCATCGACAATGAATAACGGTGCAAACTTTCAATTTGATCCAAGAAAGGGATAGTTAGAAAATTGTTAACTCAGACAGACAGTCGGAGTGAGTTAATATTAGTTTTGTAAAAATAATAATGTTTCATAAATTATTTATTGGCGTACTCAGACTTTCTAACACTCTTTCGACTGAAAACAATAGCTACATTAACACGCTTCTGCGGGTGGCATTTAACCCAGAGAAGTGCGGATGTGTACATCTCACTAAAAGAAAGAGTTATTGAAGCTTGAAATGGAATGTCTGCACATTCGAAATATTTGTAAAGAGCATTTCTGGGATACAGTAAATGCACGTTTGTAGACGTGGCGTTGATATAGTGTGACGTGTATTACCATTACACACATGAGAGACTGGTCACTACTAATGTGTCGCGAATGCGTAAAATGCTGGGTTCGTGCTTCCTGGAGTACTCTTGACACGTGACAAACATAGATACTACAAATTGACTTAAGTTCGTTTCAGCAGACAAAATATAAAGTTTATTTGATAACAATAATAATAATACTGCACTCCTTGTCAGTTACACAAGTCTATAGGAAACAATCCTATCCGCATACGTTAAACTCTACAGAGTAGATTACAAATCACGTCAGCATCTCAGCGGGTAACACTGTACAGAATAATACAGAATAACTACTAGAAATATATGTCTCAAAAAGACCACTGGCATCAACTGCCCAAAAGTTACTACCTAACTAAAATTACTACTCGACTTTCTAAGTAGCTACTGTCCGCCCGAACCAAAAGATACTACTTGACTGCCCGATGAAAAGGATACCACTTGACTGGCTTGACTGAACTAAAAGTCAATTTTAATCATTCTATTTCCTGTTTCTGTATCAGGAGTTCCACGTGTCTTTTAACCTCTTAACCCGAGGTGAACATATAACAGACAATGTCAACCGAGACTGTGACAGATACTTACGTTAATACCATGAGTCATTTAAACTTGTCATCTTTGACAGTCGGATCAGGTAATTGCTATCATTGCACTAATTGAAACTCTACATTTGATGGAACAATTACATTTTCTCTTTGACATTTTATTTTTCAGGTGAAACTGGTGTTGAGGAACCCATTATTTTCTAATTTTACAAAAACCTTCTACTTCATCATTTGAAATGTATAAACTTTCAAATTAAAAGATGTGTCTGAGAAACAAAGGAACAATAATAATGAGTCTTAATAATGAGCCTTTATAATGAGCTTTAATAATGAGCCTTACTGAGTTTAGAATAAATAAGATTCAATAAAGAAAGTATCTTAATAATGATCTAGAATCAACATAAATTAGACCCAATTAAAAACATCTCTTTGTTATTAGCTAAAATCTAATGACTTTCGTAAATAGACAAGGCGCACTAATCACTTTACCAGGTTTCTGCCTCAGGCCATTAAATAATAAGCAATGAAAATATTTTCTAATTTTTAGCTTTAAAGAAAGGTTAAAAATACAATAGTCGTTTTGTTTTGGTAAAAGAAATTTTAGGTTTTAGTTTTAAATGTAATTACTGTTTTCAAAAAAGTATTAAAAAGTAAAGGTTTTATTCTTAAAAGAAATCAGTTAACGACAGGCTTTATTTGGGCAAATAAACAAAGTCATAATTCAAGTAGCCTTTGGGGATGAAGTCGTAGTGGACGTTTAGTCTACTTCATTATCTTCTGTTGTAATCAAAAGTCAATAATTTATAAGAAAGAAAAAAATCTGAACAATCCCGAGGTCCGACCTGTAAAGTTTCCATTTCAGATCTTGCGACCTATAGGGCAGATGCTCTAAAGCTAATCTGTTTCTGTGGACCACATTTCAGACCTATAGGGCAGATGCTCTAAAGCTAATCTGTTTCTGCGGACCACATTTCAGACCTATAGGGCAGATGCTCTAAAGCTAATCTGTTTCTGCGGACCACATTTCAGACCTATAGGACAGATGCTCTAAAGCTAATTTGTTTCTGTGGACCACATTTCAGACCTATAGGGCAGATGCTCTAAAGCTAATCTGTTTGTGTGGACCACATTTCAGACCTATAGGGCAGATGTTCTAAAGCTAATCTGTTTCTGTGGACCACATTTCAGACCTATAGGGCAGATGCTCTAAAGCTAATTTGTTTCTGTGGACCACATTTCGGACCTATAGGGCAGATGCTCTAAAGCTAAAGCTAATCTGTTTCTGCTGACCACATTTCAGACCTATAGGGCAGATGCTCTAAAGCTAATCTGTTTCTGCGGACCACATTTCAGACCTATAGGGCAAATGCTCTAAAGCTAATCTGTTTCTGCGGACCACATTTCAGACCTATAGGGCAGATGCTCTAAAGCTAATCTGTTTCTGCGGACCACATTGAAAGAGGGTGTCACCAAGTCCAACCTCAGTAAGTTTCCCCAACCAATGTCAGATACTCATTAGATTTGGGTGTCCTAAAAATCACAACATTAAAATCCCAGTCAACATCAAGATTTGTACTCAAGACCACTCGGTTCGGAGGCCAAGCGCTTTAACACTCAGCCAACACGCCGACATTATCTTCTGTATTAAGAAAAGTGTGCGAGTATTGAACATTCTTGATGTCTGACCTGGCAAGATCGTGGTTACCAATAAAGTTCCCTTTCAGACCCTGCGATCAACAGATCAGATGATGTAAAGGTCATCTTTTTGTGACCCTCGGTTAACGAGGGGGTCTTGTGGCCAGCACAACAACCAATCGCCTTACTTTTTTCCAAAAAATGTCAGGTACCCATTAGAGCTGGGTGAACTCGAAAGGCGTCCAAAGATCCCGATATTAAAAATCCCAGTCTTCACCAGGATTCGAACCCGGAACCCCCGGTTCGGAATCCAAGGTTTACCGCTCGGCCACCGCGCCTCTGGTTTCTAATCGGTTGGGCAAAAATAGACCAGACATAAGCCTATCCAGAAAAGAGAAGACTAGTCAGTGGCAGTCACTATTCAAGCTGTTGACTTGAGATTTTATATACAGAGATATTTTATGATTGGGTGTTCATTTATTGGTCTTTATTGGTCTGTGTGTAGTCGCTGAATGAACTCTTTATGTTGTCTGTTGTATTTATGTGTATTTTTCTGTTGTGTTGTCTTTATATGAGAAAAGAGTCCTTGTAATCACAACAAATTTCCGTAAGGATCAATAAAGCAGTCTTGGTCTTAGTCTTTGTTCTTATTTCTGAAGGAATCAAAAGTATAAGATACGCCACTCAAATGTTCTATGATTGGTTTTAACAAGGTCTCAGTATAGAGTTTAAACCCTTTAATTTCAATCTACTAAGATTCTTACAATTTTTTAATGGCTAGAACAAGCAAAATGTAAAAATGACTTTAAAAAAAAAACAATAACAACAAAGCTGAGCTTAGAGGGAAGAACTCAAAATTCCACATTTACACCTTTATTTCTCAATGATGAAGAAGTTAATTTTAAAAAAAAGTATATTAAAAATAATTTTTAAAATATTAACCAATAATTAATTGACTAATTGGTAATTTTTAAAATTGATTTATGTTGGGTTTTTTTTTAGGTACAATAAATAATTGTATGTGAACCATATGGCCCAAACCATATGGCCCATTGTTTTATGTATTTTCAGTACTTTTTCCTGTCCTTGACTAAACTTTAATGCGTAGATACCACAGCTGACGGTGTTTTTGCGCCTGTCTTACATTCTTTATGTTTCCCTGCAATGCTGTAATAACGTTAGCACAGATGTGTAATATATTTAAAGTGAAATCGATCTAGCACTTTATCATTTCCATAAAATATAGGAGGCTGACCTCACGTTATGCCTTTAACAGCATTCTATGGAGTCAGGTTTCAGTATTAAATAATTGTTTGCATTTGTGACAAGGGCGTAACTGAGAATAAAAAAAAACAGAAAGCCTTATTATTGGGTTGCACCCCTTTTGACCTGCAGTGATACCAATCTAATTTACGTACCCGAATAAAAATATCAACCAGAACAATATTTGTATTGACTAATAGGTTTCAAATATGTTTATTTATTTTTAGCTTAATGAGTTTTTACGGCTTATTAGCTAATCTATATATAACTTATATTTTTTATAGAGCCATTTATCTACTATGAACTTAGACTTAGAATTAGGTCCTCCGTGACGTTCTGCGCATTGGGCGGCAAGATGTCTCCATAAAGATCTGTCACTGGCAATGTCTGAAGCCTCCTCCCACCTGGTGTCCACTGCTCTGAGGTCCTCCATGAGGGTGTGTCGCCAAATAATACGAGGACGTCCCTGTTTGCGCTTTCCTCTTATTGTCTTCCATGTTATCGCAACTCTTGGTGTGCGTAGTTCATTTTTGACGTAGAACATGTCCCGCAAACCTCATGCGACGCTCAGTCACAACCTCACTAAGTGTCGACTCCCAGTTCGGCATAGGATTTCCTTGTTTGAGACCCGATTCTGTGTAACTGACTCCCAAAATCCGTCTCAGTCATTTTTGTTGAGCCACATTTAGTCTTTTCTCAATTTTGACAGATGACTTCCATGTTTCACATGCATTATGCTTATGCTACTATCAACACAGTTATAATTATTACTCAGCTAAATATGCAGAACTAGACTCACTAGATTTTCATCACTGCAGATCGATGGTAAATAAAAATTCAAGCAGATCGATAGAAAATCTCTACACCATCAGAAGTAATATAATGCGCACCAGCAATCAAGACAGAACAAGTTAAATATAAGTAGCAAAGAAACGCTTCCCTTTCAACAGGCTGTGATCTGTAGAGCAGATGATGTTAAGGTCAGCTGTTTCTGTGGCCAACGGGTGACGAGCAGGGTGCCATGTGGCCAGCACAACGACCAACCGCCCTTACCTTCTCCAACTTCGGGGGATAAGCGGTGCCCTAAAATTCCCGAGATTCAAAATTCCAGTATTCATCAAGATTCGAACTCCTGACCCCCGAGGTTACAAACCCAAGCACCTAACCTCTCAGCCACCATGCCACATATAGAGCACTGTCCTCTTCCAGTCCCGAAAAATACAACAAAGTTACATAACTCTGCATGTCGTGCTGTAAAGTCTAAAGGAAAAGCAGACTAAGTGTAGACACTGATCACATACCATGGGACTATTTAAACAACGGAATGTTAGTCTTTCACACATTAATAGCAAAAACAATAAACTAAGAACTATAGCCACATCATGCATGCTACCGAAAACCAGTTTCTAAACGTTCAGAGATGACATAACATACACAAACAAATCACAAAATTAATATGCACATGAAAAGTAGAATGTAACGAAGTTCTCCTTAGGTAGATCAAGTTTTGTTTGTTTTCTTCATCTTTAAATTTCTACCATTGAGAAGATTCAGTATTTAATTACTAATTAAGTATGGATTAATCATATTTCAAATTTTAATTCTTTATAAATTAATATTTGTGAAATGTGAGAACTTATAATTTTAAAAAAAGCCCACAAAAGACGCAGGAGGACCCTCAATAGAGGCATAGAAAGCCCAATTAAGAAGGCATGCGACGCTCAGTTATGTAACTTTGTTGTATTTTTCGGGACTGGAAGAGGACAGTGCTCTATATGTGGCATGGTGGCTGAGAGGATTCCTATGATGACAAAACTTAAAATTGAATACCGCAAGTGCTGAGGTTTCCTTTAAAAATTATTAAAGTAATTTAAATTTTACACGTACAATTACAGTGTATTGGAGAGTATCTAGTTCCGTATCCTATCGGATGTTAGCACATGCAAAATAAGTCGTACATAGTGATTCTTCAGTTAACTTTGCTAAATAAATAGTATACAAACCTTACATATCTAGTAGCCTAAACCAGATTAAGCCATACTGGGATTGATCCAAATGTTGGGCTGACGATGACACCGTGTTCTTGTATTTACCAATCAGACTGTCTCCAGAGATTTTGCCCCAAGAAAAAGCATTACCCACTTAAGTGCGTGATACCTGGGAGATTTTGAATAATTTTCAATCCAAACTAATGTTCTTATTTCAACCTTTTTGTTTTGTTTTTTTTTCCTTCTAGAATATTTGTTTTGGTATTTCGTAACATTCAATAGAAATGTAGGTTAAATAGGTTGAACGGCTTCAGGTTTGCTAAGTTGGTATTTGTTAAAGATTGATGTCTATGCTTTTGTGTAACTTTCAGTTTAGGTTATTTGGGTTTATATTTGTTTAGGTTTATTGGTTTGACGTTCGCTATAATATTCCCACGTGAGGTAGTGTTAAGAGCCTATTTTATTACTAAGGCCTATATTTGTTTAGAATCTGGTTTATTTAGGTTTATTTAGTTTTTTTTAGGTTTAGGTTTGTTTAGGTTAATTTAGGTTTAGGTTTGTTTAGGTTTTGTTAAGGCTTCCGCGCGGTGTTGATTTTTTGAAATATAACTAAGTCTGACTGGAAGTAATACTGAACTTAAACTACTTCAGTAACACCGGCGAAAGGCCGAAATAATCAAGATATGTAGTCGACGCTGATGTTGGTCTACAAATATGTTTAATGATCAAGAAGGGAATCGTCCGATGTCAACTATGTCCGTATACTACATCTTATTCTTGCTGGGATAGGAAAAGCGTCTTGTCTCTTATCAAACCCTAGTGCGTTCTTACTTTATTAAAGATCTGTCACGTCACTTGTTGCTAAGTAAAACTGTCCCTTTATTCCCGAAACAAATACTAAATTCTAATCATGTCATATTTAGGTTTAGGTTTGTTTAGGTTTATTTAGGTTTATTTAGGTTTAGGTTTGTTTAGGTTTGTTTAGGTTTATTTAGGTTTAGGTTTGTTTAGGTTTGTTTAAGTTTATATTGGTTTGTTTAAGTTTATATTGGTTTGTTTAGGTTTGTTTAGGCTTATTTAGGTTTGGTAATGTTTAATTTTATAAAGATTATTTAGACTAACTTTTTTTTTTTAGACATTTGCTTTTGTTATCTTTAGTTTGTGAAGACTTTTTACGTTCAGTTATTTTTTAAAACTTTTTTTCCAATGACTAACGAAAACACTTAGGAGCTCTTAGTTTAGAATACCCTCAAGACTTTCTCAGTATGTTAATGTTTATGACTAAGATAACTTTTTAAACTCTTAACTATAAAAGAGATTTGAGAATCGGAGCATGCGCATCGCAGGTTACCTAATGAAGAAAGAATTCTGGGATTGAAAATGGTAACTGAAAGATAATTGGGAAGTACTTTAACATTATTTACTTTGAATAGTGCGAAGGGAGTAAAAAAGTGTTTGCTCAAAAACACGGAAACGAGGCCAGCACTACATATTGTGGGAACTCCAGATATAAACAATAATAAGAATCATTTAAATTGCAGCTTACCATGTTTACCTCAGAGTCGACGTCTTGACAACCTGTATCATAGTATTTTAGCAAATAGATATTGCATACCTAGTCCATTTGACTCTCAGTGGAGCTAAGGCCCGCAACAAATATAGGCCCTAAGGTTTTTATAAATATTTGTTTGGAGCCCAAAGAATGAAATCAGGGTGTTGTATTTCTCGGCAATAGCTGCCTTGTCGAGTGGTATGTGCTCTGGACAGTCGTTCGGTGGTCTAGAGTCTTCATCGAAATTCGAACCCAGGATCCAGGTTAGAAAGATAAGTGCTTAATCACTCGGTCAACGCGCTCCAAGATGAAATAAGAAATACGCCTTTATTTTGTGTGTCTTTCTGGGTATTCTATTAGATTTTGTATTTGTAAAATAACAGTTATTTCACTTTTTAGTCTTCTGTGCTAAATTGTAGCGGGTGTATGAGCGAGTTCTTATTACTGCATTTCTACATTATCTTGATAATAATCCTTAGATCAGCGGTTCTTAACGTTTTATGCTCGGCGACCCCTTTTTACAATCCCCCACTCTGCCGCGATCCCCCCCCCCCACACATACAGCAATAAAAGAAAAAACTAAAACAATCCATATTTTCGATGGACTTAGGCGACCCCTGGCTAGTCGTCAATCGACCCCCAAGGGGTCGCAATCCACAGGTTGAGAACCCCTGCCTTAGATGCTTGGGTATACTGTATGGTGTATTACATACGCGAGTACGAATAATGAACATATATTGTCTCAAAAAGGATCATTGCACAGTAACTTAGTCCAATCGAGATGAAATAGAATACAGAATGGGCCACAGTCGAGTCAGTCACGAAATATTCTTATCCCTTAAAGAGCCTAGCGGTAACTCTTAAGAAATCTACATCAATAATCTCTAACCCAATGTCTGTGTCGTCCCATACATTTCGCGTTCAAAGTCTGTCTACTACAGTGCGTCTCTAAACTAAACTAAACTAAACTAGGTGTCTAACATAATTTAGTGATAATGTTACTCTAGTCTTATCTTATCTTATATAATACAGACGTTACTTCAAAAAAGAAGGTGATTACGTCTTAAGCGTCATGCATTCAGTCATGCATATTAATCAATGACTTAAATTCTACTAAGTCACTGGTTTTCCTGGCTAGCTCAGGCAACCCATTCCATGCTCTAAAAGCACTAAGGAAGAAGGAGTATTTGTACAAATTTGTCCAAGCATATGGAACGAGGAATGCGCCTTTATCTTTGTGTTTTTCTGAGTACTTTATTAAATTTTGTTTTTGTATTTGAAGATTGTGGTTCAGTGTTTTATGTATTATTGCTACTTTACTTTTGCGTCTTCTGTCCTGAAGGGTTTCTAAATTTAGTCAAATATGAAGATTCATTTGTTATAAATCTAACGAGTCTATTTTGCATCTGTTTTTAGTTTCTTTATTTTTTTCTTGAGTTGAAGGGTCACAAACAAAGGAAACACATTCAAACATTCATAATTGCAAATATAAACATAAAAAAAAGAGATAAAAATAAAGATAACCTACAGTGACCAGTGCTATAATTGCTGGCAGCGAACTAATTAAATCCTAAAAACATTCCTTACAAAGCATTAAGAGGGACATTGACTTTTTGGAGGGGGTTTGAACTTGGCCTCTCCATGTTTGGTTTGTGTCACTTTGATATTCTGCAGACTAAGAACGGGATGGCCAATTTCTCTGCGTATGTTTATTGAGATGAATGAAAATGTCCCACGCTCAATACACCGAGTTAAAGGTCATCTGAGACTTGGGAGATAGGCGTGTCTAAAGGCGTATAAAGAGCAGTGTTTAGAAGTTCGTATTGGGGCATGTTTATAGACATGTATAGAGGCATGTTTAGAGGCTTACACAGAGGCGTTTCTAGTGAGGCGTACTGAGGCATATTGAGACGTAGATGTGGAATTTATTTAGAGGCTTGTATTGTAAGGTGTGTTTTAGAGGCTTGTATTGTAAGGTGTGTTTTAGAGGCTTGTATTGTAAGGTGTGTTTTAGAGGCTTGTATTGTAAGGTGTTTTTTAAAGGCTTGTACTGTAAGGTGTGTTTTAGAGGCTTGTACTGTAAGGTGTGTTTTAGAGGCTTGTATTGTAAGGTGTGTTTTAGAGGCTTGTATTGTAAGGTGTGTTTTAGAGGCTTGTATTGTAAGGTGTGTTTTAGAGGCTTGTATTGTAAGGTGTGTTTAGATGTGTTTTAGAGGCTTGTTTATAAATTTTTAGAACGACGACTCTACAGTCTTAAATAGAGGGCTTAGTAAAGGTTTTTATTGAGGTGCTTTTGTACGCTTTTCTAGAGACATTTATAGAGGCCATTACATAGGTATATATAGAGGCTTCTATCGATGTGTGTTTAGAGGCTTGTATACAGGCTTGTTTGGAGGAGTGTTTAGAGGCTTGTTAAGATGATAGAGGCGTGTTTAGAGATATAGGCGAAATTCTCTAATTTCTTTAGTATTCTTCCAAATATAAAATATAGAAAGGCATATCGTACACTAAAGTAAAATATTTGTACATTATACTTTCCTTAAGTGGATATGTGTCACTTTACCAAATAAATTTGTTTTACTTTAAAGTGTTAATATGTGTACTGTGTTAAAATAATAATAAGGCTTGTCTTCGAATCCGAAGATTTGTGAGGAATGCAGTATTTCCCGTGGCTGCGCAGTCCCAGCTGTGACCTACATATTTTGCCACAACCAGGGCAAGCATAACCATTGTCCGCAGGCGGTTGATTTAGATTTTCTTTTCGCCGTCTGTATTTGTCCTCGGCAGCAGATTTTCTTTTGGTCTTAAATATGTATCCCGCGGCCTTCGTGAGTGACCTCCAGCTGTTTCGTTCTGAGGCCGCATGCAACCAGGTGCTCTCTACTATGTGTTACAATACAATAATAGGCAAAGCCTGCAATAAAATTATTCAATTGATTTAACACTAGAACTTAAAATGGTTTCTTCCATGGAACGTGATACAAAATTATTTAAAAATCTATGTATATACTTTTTGAACAGGGTACATTTGTATAATCCATGTTTTACCTGTAACAGCTCATTTTTATTTTTAAAATTTTAGTTTTGAAAGAGTTATGGTGTGCGTGGGTGTGTGTGTTTTGGGTGACGGTGAGGAGAGGGCTGTGCAGTGTAGAATGATGAAATATGAGCTGATCTGACATCATTGATGTTAAGAACGGGTGACAATCAAGGGACTTAAAAAAAGAAAGACGTGTTTTGTTGTGAGTTAGATTTTGCTTCAATTTCAGTATAAAATATCAGTACTGAATGCTGCAAGCTACTTAAGGATCAATGGTTCGTGAGTCTTCCACTTGGTCAAATTCCGAGGTCTTTCTCAAGTATTGGTATAGCCGCATGACAGTAGAGTTTTGGATTCAGAGTTGTCTTTCTCTTTGGTGGGTAGGTTGACAAAGCGAACGAGCTCCCTTGCATGAAGCTTATTACTGGTTTAGTCGCCAGTTGCTCCTTTCCTGTCAGTAATAACAGATCCTAACTCAAGTCTGAGCCTAACATAAAGTCCATGAGATAATCACTTGCCTATATGTTAATCTAAATAACATGCAACACTTGCTTTAAAGCGTTGAAACCATTGTCTTTCCTGTTATACATGCTATGCTTCTGAATATCACTTATAGGTCAAAAGAGGGTCTATACAGGAACGTAAAAATTCCGCCTAAAAATGTAAACATTTATATTAACAACGAACATTTTATATTAACAGCAAAATGTTTTAATAGCTGTTGCATTTTTTTAACAACTTGCTTTATTGTGTGATTCTCTTTTATTGATTTTTATGGTTTTACTTTATTTACTTTTGTTTTTTCAGTCAACAAGCGCTTTTTGCGGTTTGGGCGGGCTTTTGATAGCGATGCAGACGACGGCTTCTTTAGATACAGAAAACAGTTTTACAGGATAGGCAGAGGTTCATTTCAGCCTTATCAGGATAAGCGCTTCCTCAGATTCGGGCGGTCAGACCAACCGGATGTTGATGATTACATCCGGGCTGTTCTCCTAGAGCGGCAGTCTGAAGAGCCGACGTACAGGAAGCGAAGGTCGCCAGAAGTGGACGAACAGTCGGACGAATTTGCGCACCGAATGAGGCGGTCTGCTGACAAAGCTGCTCCCGCAGAGAAAGATGTCGAGAAAAGAGAGGCTGAAACTGACGACTCTGAAGCCGAAAAGCGATTTATGCGTTTCGGTAAACGATTCATGCGATTTGGAAGAGAGTTAGGGTATGGAGATAAAAGGTTCATCAGATTTGGGAAAAGATTTATGAGGTTCGGCCGTGACCCCCAAGACGACACGGAAGACGACGCCTACGACGCTGACGGAGACTTGGATTCAGATGACGAGATAGCAAAGCGTTTCATGAGGTTCGGAAAACGGTTCATGAGATTCGGAAAAAGAGAAGATGCGGAAAAAAGGTTTATGCGCTTCGGCAAAAGCGACGAAGACAAGCGGTTCATGCGATTCGGGAAATCCGATTCCAGCGACGACATGGAAAAGCGGTTCATGCGATTCGGCAAGCGAGAGTCTCGCTCTGTGAACCAGGAGAGCAGCAACAGCGCCAGCAGCGGCACAGCTTTTCACACGTCATAACGTCACGTGTTTAGACAGCTTCTAACAACTCAACTAGAACAAGAAAAACTGTACAAAAAAAATAATTAAAAAAATGAACATGTTTTCGTAAGAGACTATTAGTAAGGTTTCATTTCTTGACCTATTTCTGTTGTTAATCCTTCACTGTTAACCTACCTGCTTTGATTGGTTATGCATTTATCGATAAGACGAAGTCACTTGAGGTGAGACAAGGTCAGATTATTAAACAATCTATTTAAATTTTCTCTTTGCGTGAGTTTATAGATGTTTGATCTGGTCACTTGTTTTTTTATAATAGGACATTTTCAAGTCTCTATAAAATTTGCAATTTAAAATAAAAACACAGAAATGATATAGTGAACATAAAATAAGAGCTGTATAATCATATTTTATAGACCAATTTTTAAACACAAATTACAAAGCTAATCTGCGGTTCGGGTACATTAGTATAGAGGCACACTCAGACTATACGATACAGATTTTGTATTACATCCTTATGTGCCTTCTCACGTGGCTCAAGAAGCCATCACTAAATACACATTCTCAGATATAAGTCATCCGTACTCACGCGAGCAACGATGTTAACTTAAAATACAGCTTACATGTAAAGTGCAAATGTAGCATCCTTTACCACTATCACTACATACTTATGTGACGAAATACTTGAAACATCCATGTCATAGGGTACATTCTTAATTAGCCATAGTCATTGACTACGATACTGAAAAAGCAGAACATTATAAATAAAAATATTCATTTTACACTGGCTGCTTAATCATGTGGCGAGCGCCCTGGGCTGACGCTCGGTGGTCACGAAGGCCCCGAGCTCGAACTCTGCCTGCTGCTAGGTTTGAATTCAGAGTTTCTCTTCATCTAGGTGGATAGCCAGCCAAGGCTAAAAAGCCCCTTCCTGCCCTAAGCTTACTGGTTTAGCCCAGACACTCGCCATAGGACCCTGTTGGCGAAAACACTTCCGCCGGACAATATCCGTGCCACACTTGAAAGCCAGGAGATGGACTGGTTGTCATGAGTGCTCCGTAATGTTATTATTGGTGAAAGAAATAGGTCACGTAATTATTGAAAAAAAAGTAAAAAAAAATAATACAATTTTCCAATAGTTTCTGCAATAATATGTTCTACGCGAGACACCAAGACAAAATGCACGTACATCCTGTTTAAGAAGGCGCTCTGGTCTGTTAGAGTCGTAGAAACGTGAACATTAAACAAATAAGATTTGTATCTCTATGAAAGAAGATTCTTTTTTACCTAACTCAATTCCATTTATTCAACAATGTCTTATAAAGGCGATATGCATAAAGTTTATAATCCAAGACGTTATATTATAATCTTTTGCATATCATGAACCGCTTCTTATCAAGGGCAGTAACTTTTTGCGAGATTAGAAAAAAAAAAACTACAAATACTAGAGAAAGTACTTAAGCGTCTCTTCCTTCCGGTCAAGCAAATGCAGCAAAATCAAGCAACGCTGTACATCTGCAAGCAACGCGTTTCTTCAAGTCTTGAGACCTTGACCTGGCTTATGACGTTAGGTTGTGCAGCTGAGCAAGCGAGTCAAGGTCGCAGGCGACACAAGCGAGTCAAGGTTGCAGGCGACACAAGCGAGTCAAGGTTGCAGGCGACAATAGTATGTATGTATGCTAAAATATAGAAGTATACCTTTACTGTCATTCTACTTCTGCACAGTGCGCATTGGCAGTGCAAATAGAGCATAAACTTAGTGTTATTTTTATCTAACCTATTATAATGCTAGAAGCAAGAGGATATTTAAGTATTAAGTCATTGTACTATGTTTCCGCACAATGTTTTTATAGCATACTAACACAGATCTCCTGATGCTTCTTTCCTTAGAAAACCAAGACTCTGGACTGCTGAAACTCGGACAAGACACTGGAGACGATGACTTTATGGAAAGATCAATTCGTGGAGACCCCTTTCTGAGATTTGGCAGAGGAGACCCCTTCCTTCGCTTCGGACGAGGCGATCTGTTCCTCAGATTCGGGCGCGGGGATCCATTTCTTAGATTCGGACGCGGGGATCCATTTCTTCGGTTTGGGCGCGGAGATCCATTTCTCCGTTTTGGGCGCGGGGACCCGTTTCTTCGCTTCGGTCGCGGGGACCCATTTCTTCGCTTCGGTCGCGGGGACCCATTTCTTCGCTTCGGTCGCGGGGACCCATTTCTTCGCTTTGGTCGCGGTGACCCATTTCTTAGGTTCGGGCGTGGTGACCCATTTCTTCGTTTTGGACGTGGAGACCCCTTCCTGAGATTCGGACGTGGCGATCCCTTTCTTAGATTCGGGCGCGGAGATCCTTTCCTGAGGTTTGGTCGCGACAGCTTGGAAACTAGAGTAGCGAGAGGAGATCCTTTCTTGAGGTTCGGAAGATTCAAGCCACCAACAGACACTGAAGACAACACCATAGATCTCGATGACGAGGACATTTCAAGGTAATTGTTATGATGCATGCTCTTTTAACTGTTGATTATTTCTATGCAAGGAACGGTTTCAATATATATTTATTTTATAAAACGTTACAACGCAACCCCAACTCTCTCCCTCTCTACAAGCTAGAAATTCTAACTTCGCTTTCCAAATTCTAACTTCGCTTTCCAAATTCTAACTTCGCTTTCCAAATTCTAACTTCGCTTTCCAAATTCTAACTTCGATCTCCAAATTCTAACTTCGCTTTCCAAATTCTAACTTCGCTTTCCAAATTCTAACTTCGCTTTCCAAATTCTAACTTCGATCTCCAAATTCTAACTTCGCTTTCCAAATTCTAACTTCGCTTTCCAAATTCTAACTTCGCTTTCCAAATTCTAACTTCGATCTCCAAATTCTAACTTCGCTTTCCAATTCTAAGATTACAAAAATGAGACCTAAAATACCTTTTTAAAATACCTTCCCCCTTTTTTTTCACATGTATGGTACCAATACAAGCAGACCACGTACACACTTGTATTGCCACGCGTCTCACAGTCAGCCATCCGTATCGTATCAACAAACATCTTTCTCTCTTCCAGACATTGGCTAATACACCCTCTCGTTACTCCAGTCTCCGAAGTGACTATGCACTTTAAGATCATTTCTCAGTTAGTTTTAAGACTCTTTAGATGATTGAATAGTTGTGGTCCACATAATATCTACTTCTGACATTACTACTTGTTTATTCATAAGACCCCCCCCCCCCCAAAAAAAAAAGTCCCTTTCAGACCTTGCAATCTATAGGGCAGATGATATGAAGGTCATCTGTTTCTGTGGCCAACGGTCAACGAGGGTGTCATGTGGCCAGCACAACGACCAAACTCCTTTAATTTTCCCCCACTAATGTCAGGTACTCATTAGAGCTGGGTGAACTCAGAGGCGTCCATAGATCCCGAAATTAAAAATCCCAATCTTTATCAGGATTCAAACCCGGCACCCCCAGTTCAGAAGCCAAGCGCTTTACCGCTCAGCCACAGCGCCACCAAGCTTCTGATTTTAACTGAACAACATTCAGTGTGTCTGTCTCTAGATAAATCATACACTAACAAACTCAATTTATGCGCTCTTCCTTTTTCAAAAGATCAGCAGAAGATAAGTCCAGTCGTCGGAAAAGGGAAGCAAGTGCAGAACTACTAGACTCCACTCTGGCCAAAAGATCCCCGATGACTTCAGCCTCTGAGGCGAAGGAGAAGCCAAAAGAAAAACGCCTCCAGCTGGACATCGAGGAATCAAGGAGCACCAGAAGCAAGCCTTATATGAGGTTAGGACATAACATTTGCCCTGCTTTGTATTGGTTAGAGCAACTTCGTGAGGGACTTGGTCAGAAACTTTGTCAGGGACTTAGTCTTTGTATTCGCTAAATGGTTAGGGTAAAGATGCAAGGCAGAATTCGTTCAAATGTAACTTTTTTCCCCCTAGGTAGATAGTCAGCCAAAGGCTAACAGGTCCCCCCTCCCTGCCCGAAGTTAATTGGTTTAAGCTTCAGGGATGCTTGTCATTGACTATTTGAGACGCATGCAATTAGAAACATTTTATAGGTAGAATAGAGCTTATTTTTAATAACACCTCCGGCAATATTACGTAGCTAATATATTTATAGGCTTCAACAATTGGATGACTCGTCTATTTATACTGTCTCTTAATTCATTTGTGTACATATTCTTGTGATGAGTGTCAATTTCTGTCTATAATTATATGTGTATATGTGTGGTATGGATTTGGTTTTACTACATTCTTAGAATAAATGTTCTGACATATTGGTCTGCAATAAACTTGAAACTAGTTTAGTTTACTGACATAAAATTGTTAGTTTTCATTGATTGTTCTCCATAATTTAGAAGAGTAATTATTCTGTTAATTACGTCAGTGTCAAAATAATCCTTATATGAAAAACAGTAAGGGAAATAACTTGTACATTTTTGGTAGGTATAGTTTTATGGACGAGGTTCTCCCCCTTAACATAAGCTTTGTTTTTTTTTTAAAAAAGGATTTTTTGTTATTCTGCTTGTTAGTTCTATGTTTCCTTAAAAAGTCTGTGTCTGTATTTCAACCTACAGGTTTGGCAGAGACAATTTGTCTCCTTACGATTTAGAAGAGGACAACAAAGAAACTCTCCTGGATGAAGAGTTCTCCAGATTTGCACGTGAACCGAGCAGAATTTCCTACCCCAGGTACGGGAAGAGGTCAGACAAAGGTCCTGTCTATATGCGATTTGGACGTCCAGCCGGAAGTGATTATATGGCATCTGAAAACACAAGTCAAAAGAGATAATTACAAGCTGAAATAATGAATTAAATCTTTTTTTTTAAATTAGTCCTTTGAGTTGAGTTAACATTTACTTTTGTTTGTTCAATAATTGTTTGACTTTGTTTTAAGTGTTTCGGATTTGAAGATTATATCAGGTCCTAACCTAAAACCACCGCAGTCCAGAGCGCATTCCACCTGACCAGGCAGTTATCCTGATCCTTATCTAGTAAGGATTTCTTCACGGTATTGTGTTTGAGCACCAGGATGAAACAAGCATTTGACTAGAGTAACACCTTTAGTAAAATCACTAAATTTAGAAAGCCTTCAGGACAGAACACTCAAAAGTAAAGTAGCAATTATACATAAAACACTGAACCATAATCTTCAAATACTAAAACAAAATGTAATAAAAATACTCAGAAAGACACAAAGATGAAGGTACATTCCTCGTTCAAAATGCTAGGACAAATTTGTACAAATACTCCTTCTTCCCTAGTGCTATTAGAGAAAGGAATGGGTTGCCTGAGCTAGCCAGCAAAACCAGTGACTTTGCAGAATTTAAGTCAATATGCATGACTGAATGCATGACGCGTAGGACGTAATCATCTTTTTTGAAGTAACGTCTGTATTATATAAGATAAGATAAGAGTGCGGTATATTATTTACACAAAAATGATAGTGCTCTACAAAGGATACAGCTTTGTTAAATGTCATTTTCATTGTATAAGTTTCCATGTTAAAATGATATATACTGCTAAGAATAGTTGCTGCAGGGTCAGCCTTAGAATAATTAAAGGCCATAGGCGAAGTGAATTTTTATGTTCCCAAAAAATAAAAGAAAAAGACACGCTAAAAAAATAATTATCTGGTCTGAATGTACATTTCTTTTTTTTTATAGTTATAATATTTTGTTTGGTGTAATTCACAAATTGTAAGACAAATTTTCTTACGGACTATAAAGATTATTTTAAATTATTATTATTATGTTAGAAATGAACGAGTAGTCATTCTCTGGCGCTGCCAGGGTCGAGTTTCGCTAAAGAGAAACAAAAGTCATCGTAGTCCCTTTTACAGTTTGCACTGAGGAATTTTCTCGTGATGTGGCAGGTCTGCAGCAGTACCGCCCTCTGACAGGCAACGAGGATGTTCCCAGGAATGTTAAGGGCCTTGAAGGTGTCTGTGAGGTCAGTTGTTATTATCCTATCGGTTGATATAACAATGGGGTATATTGTTATTTTGGACAATTTCCATAGACGCTTAATCTCCAAGCCTAGGTTCCCATATTTTCTTTGCTTTTCTATCTCAGTTTTTCTGAAATTATGAGACAGTGGTACGGCGATATCGATAATGGTAGCGTTTTTTTTTCTTTTTTATCGATGAACAGCAGGTCCGGGCGATTGAAATCTACCGTTTTGTCGGTCAGAATAGGCCTATCCCAGTACAGCAGATGTTCAGTAGACTCGAGAACCTCTTGTGGAGAGTATTTATAATAAGGAGGAGTGTCCTAACCGATCAAATTGTACGTCAAAGCCAGGTGTTGGTGTATTAACTTTGCAACTTGGTTATGGCGACCTAGGTAGGCTGATTCTGATAGGGCTGGACATCCTGCCATAATGTGTTCAATCGACTCGCCCACATTAAAAAAATTTCGGCATTTGTCGACAACATTGAGTTTCAGGATATGCTTCTCGTTATTTTTTGTCCTGATTACTCTGTCCTGTATTGCTGTAACAAAGCCTTCTGTTTCAGGGTAGAGATGACCTGATTTGAGCCATGTTAAGGAAGCAGCCTTGTCGATGTTGTCCCCATGTAATAAAGCCGGAAATTTTCCGTGAAGTGTTTTTTCTTCCCATTGGCGAATCTCATGCCCTACGTCGTCCAAACCGACATTGACATCAGCATTGTGAAGGTTCAGAGGGGTTGCTTCGGAGTCATATTTGCGTAAAAAGGAAACTAATTAATTGCTGGAGGCGAGCAGTTTTGATCGTATTTTTAAAACTTGCATTTTACACAATTTGAAGATGTTCTGCAATCCACGACCCCCATCCTTCCTGGGCAGGTATAACCTTATGGTGGAGGACTTGGGGTGTAGGCATTATTATTATTATTATTATTATTATTATTAAAATGTCCATCTATAGGTAAGTCGGCGAAATTCATATACCACGATTTCCGTACTAGAGACCAGGTTAGACTAGCAAACATAGATTCGTAGTGCTCTACTATACTGAAGATCTGATTCAAGTAATGCAATTTTTTCTCTAAAAATTATTGTTAGTCCTGAGCGAGGCCCCCACCAATAGGAGGCCCTATGCAGCTGCCTCGTTTCTCTATGCCTAAGGCCGGCCCTGGTTTCGGATGGGAAATAATGGAGGGATTTGGTCTCACTAATTGTCAAACAACGCTACGTGGAACAGACCAGAGAGATACAAAGATGAGAATAATGTATACAATAATTTTAATGTGATTGGCCTTCTTCTGACACGGAGCGACTATGTATCATCGAAAACAGTGATGCGCAAACCACGACCCGCGGGCCTAATCCGGTCCTCGTAAAAGCTTTATCCAGCAAGTAACTTAATTTGTAATATCAATATAAAAAAAAAACACTTCACTCACTATGTAAAAATTGCTAGGCTTAAATACGAGTTAAAACATTGGGGTAATAATATATTGTCAATTTTAATTTTGTTACTGGTAATTCTAGAATTGTGTTTTTAAAGATAAGTGGACGTGGACGTGGAAGCTGATATGGTTGCAACCCTAACCCTTCATATATAGTGAGCTTCTTTTAAAAATGTGTAAAGACAAACTCCTCTGTCTTATTTACATTGGATACGTTGTCTTTAATATATCCCGATACTTCTTATCTTATCTTATCTTATACAATACAGACGTTACTTCAAAAAAGAAGATGATTACGTCCTACGCGACATGCGTTTAGTCATGCATATTAACAATTGACTTCAATTCTGCCAAAATTTCATGCCAATCAGCTAGCTAAAAATGACCTGGTCTTATTTCACTAAAGAAAAATGTGAGACTCTGTGCTAATGAAAAAGATTGAAATATTTTCAATTTATCTTTATCTGTGCGTTGTGAAGTAGTGAAACCAGGCTTAAAGGCTGAATTAATTGAACTGCTAATTATCTATAGCAATGATTTTTTAATGTAAATTTAGAGTCCTGCAGAAGTTTGTCCAGTTTTCTAAATGTAACCACTTATGCTTAGAGAATTAAAAAAAACTGTATCAGAAATAGATTGATGGATGAGCACTTCAGTTTAATCTTAAATATATATAGATCTATCTCTCTCTCTCTCTCTCTCTCTATATATATATATATATATATATATAGTTCGTCCATCGTGGTTCCATGATGACCACTGAGGGCCTTTGCATTGTTATTTTTTTTGCCTCCTCATGTGGCTGGTGAGATCAATGTGAGCGCGGAATGTTCGGCTGCATACTCGCAGGTGGCTGGGTCAATGCTGAAGTCTTTCAGAGAAGCTTTGAAGGTGTCTTAATTAAATATAACTACCTCCTAGACCATGTTATGACGAACTGTTATTAAAACAATGTCCCTTTCCTACTTATTAGTTTAATTTTGATATAAATAATTCAAATACTATTTCTTTTTTAAGTTTTTGAAAAATAAAATGTCCAGCCAAACTTGTTCCTTTACGTTGCTGGTATGCTTCTCAAAACATCGCTGATCTAATCATTTTGCGTCACCAAATCACTCCGCTCTTTTAGGTCAACAGCTGTTCTTAATAGAATATCATCAGAAAGGCCAATCCATTCCTGTATGTTTTTGAGACACCTTCAACCCTGCAGGGATAACATGATCTTGTCTACTTTACATAAAAAGAACTATAACCAATGTAGGTCAAGTGCAATGAACTTGGTTCCATCATTTTTTTACTCATGTATTTCTACCCAGAGATGTTGAGAGTCTGAATACGGATGAAACCCTCAACCCATGACTTCAATTAATTAATTACTTAGTGCTTCTGGTTTCTAAGTATCTCAAAAAAAGTCATTAATACTTAACGAGCTAAAGGCATAGCTAGAGAGAATAAAAAACAACTTTCATTTGCATAAACTCATTCAGAAACTAAATTGTGTTACCATTTTGAGCTCTCATTGTGGAGGCACACAATAAATTTACGAAAATTACAAATGAAATATTCATCATTGACTTATGAGACGGCAGCCCTTATGACAATGTGGTGTCAAAAGTTGGGTATACTAAAATGCACTCTCTGCTTAAATAGGTTAAAGGACTGGTAACAGTTTGTCAGACACAACAGTAATTGATCCCCCATATTGTTTGTAAAATGTTTTACATGCTTCGGATGTTCCTTCATAGTTGAAGATTGTTTACTTCCTAGCCCAAACATCCCGCAGGACGACGGGGGATGGGAGCAGGCAGGGTTTGAACCCTCGACCGTCGATAAATCCGAACGACAGTCCAGCGCGCAAACCGCACGACCAGGCAGCCATAATTATTAGACTTATTATTTTTCCAATGAGCTACAATCTTTCTAAATGTCAAATGATGGGAAAAAAGTTGCTGGCGGTGGGGAAGGAAGATATATTCCCGCTAGATAAATGTGATAATTGGGTCAATTACAGGTTTTATAGTTTGTGACGCTTTGCATAAACTTTACCGTGTGATTGTTTGCGGTCATTGACTTGTAGCACCAAACTACTGGTAGGGAACTATATCGCTGTAAGCGTATTATATCTTAACTAATAAAACTTAAAATAATTTGAATAACTTCCCTTTGTGAACCAAACCTAATATAATTATTATTATTATATAGATAAAATCAAGTTAATATGAGATAAAATAAATGTACTAGACTTCAGTAACAATGTTAGTTAACAAAAACTTACTACAATAACACAAATTTTCAGTCTCACGTTCTGGAGTCGTTTCCCCTAACTAAGACTAAATGACTACAATGCCACCTATGTTGTATCATTCACAACCAATCGCCAACCTCTTCCCACCGTCACCGTAGAAACATACACACACACACACACAATAACACAGTGTAAAGTTTATGATTGGGACATTGTTCTTAATCTTATTAAAAAATCTATGTTTTTCCCAAACACGGTCTCCATCAGTTGCACAATTTTCCATATTGTTCCATGCCAACCCAACATTTTCAACACAATACTTTATGGCATTAAATAAATCCTTGCTCTGAGTTTGCGTCTTTGAAAGTAAACGAAGATTATTTAATCGGTAATAAATGTACTACACTTTAGTAATAATACATTTGGTCTTTTTGTTCAAAAATATCATTAATAAATTTATGGCCAATTAGAATAATCTTGGTTTACTTCCAACTTTTCACAATGACATGTGTGTAGAGACAATCTTTCTTTAGCCTTTTCATCTTTAGAATCAGAAGTTTCAATAGTCTATATAGATTTATAGATATTAAAAATTATTTCTTTTTAATACAAAAGCATATATAAATGCATGTAGCCTGCAGTCGTAATTTGCCCGCAGCTGTCTTAGACTATTATCATATCTCTTTCTTTCTATGTATTTTGACCAAAACTAAATGTGAAAGTAATAAAAAAAAAACTATAAAAAAAACTTTTGTCAGCAATTTTGTATATTAAGAATAAGAGTATCATTTTACACGATAACGCGAACCCAGTTTCGACCTAATTTTTTTTTCATTTTTGATGTAGTCTTTCTAAGTTGTATTTTCTTTGTCTGTGTCTGTCATAAGTAAAGGGGGGGGGGCATCCAAGAAATAGGCACACACAGAGAAATCTGTACAGAGACCTGAGAGACAAAGAGAGAGAGAGAGAGAAGGAGAGACTTAAGAGACAAAGAGAGAGAGACCCGAGAGACAAAGAGAAAGAGAGACAAAGAGAGAGAGACCAGAGAGACAGAGAGAGAGAGAGACCTGAGAGACAAAGAGAAAGAGAGACATGAGAGACAAAGAGAAAGAGAGACCTAAGAGACGAGAGAGAGACCAGAAAGACAAAGAGAGAGAGAGAGACCTGAGAGACGAGAGAGAGACCAGAGAGACAAAGAGAGAGAGAGACCTGAGAGACGAGAGAGAGACCAGAGAGACAAAGAGAGGGAGAGACCTGAGAGACAAAGAGAGAGAGAGACCTGTGAGACAAAGAGAAAGAGAGACCTGAGAGACGAGAGAGAGACCTGAGAGACAAAGAGAAAGAGAGACCTGAGAGACGAGAGAGAGACCTGAGAGACAAAGAGAAAGAGAGACCTGAGAGACGAGAGAGAGAGAGACCTGAGAGACAAAGAGAAAGAGAGACCTGAGAGACGAGAGAGAGACCTGAGAGACAAAGAGAGAGAGAGACCTGAGAGACGAGAGAGAGACCTGAGAGACAAAGAGAGAGAGAGACCTGAGAGACGAGAGAGAGACCTGAGAGACGAGAGAGAGAGACAAAGAGAGAGAGACCTGAGAGACAAAGAGAAAGAGACCTGAGAGACAAAGAGAAAGAGAGACCTGAGAGACGAGAGAGACCTGAGAGACAAAGAGAGAGAGACCTGAGAGACAAAGAGAAAGAGAGAATTGAGAGACGAGAGAGACCTGAGAGACAAAGAGAAAGAGAGACCTGAGAGACAAAAAGAGAGACCTGAGAGACAAAGATAGAGTAAGACCTGAGAGACAAAGAGAGAGAGACCTGAGAGACAAAAAGAAAGAGAGACCTGAGAGACGAGAGAGAGACCTGAGAGACAAAGAGAAAGAGAGACCTGAGAGACAAAGAGAGAGGGTGACCTGAGAGACAAAGAGAGAGAGAGACCTGAGAGACAAAGAGAAAGAGAGACCTGAGAGACGAGAGAGAGAGACCTGAGAGACAAAGAGAGAGAGAGACAAAGAGAGAGAGACCTGAGAGACAAAGAGAAAGAGACCTGAGAGACAAAGAGAAAGAGAGACCTGAGAGACGAGAGAGACCTGAGAGACAAAGAGAGAGAGACCTGAGAGACAAAGAGAAAGAGAGAATTGAGAGACGAGAGAGACCTGAGAGACAAAGAGAAAGAGAGACCTGAGAGACAAAAAGAGAGACCTGAGAGACAAAGATAGAGTAAGACCTGAGAGACAAAGAGAGAGAGACCTGAGAGACAAAGAGAAAGAGAGACCTGAGAGACGAGAGAGAGACCTGAGAGACAAAGAGAAAGAGAGACCTGAGAGACAAAGAGAGAGGGTGACATGAGAGACAAAGAGAGAGAGAGACCTGAGAGACAAAGAGAAAGAGAGACCTGAGAGACGAGAGAGAGAGACCTGAGAGACAAAGAGAAAGAGAGACCTGAGAGACGAGAGAGACCTGAGAGACAAAGAGAGAGAGACCTGAGAGACAAAGAGAAAGAGAGAATTGAGAGACGAGAGAGACCTGAGAGACAAAGAGAAAGAGAGACCTGAGAGACAAAAAGAGAGACCTGAGAGACAAAGATAGAGTAAGACCTGAGAGACAAAGAGAGAGAGACCTGAGAGACAAAGAGAAAGAGAGACCTGAGAGACGAGAGAGAGACCTGAGAGACAAAGAGAAAGAGAGACCTGAGAGACAAAGAGAGAGGGTGACCTGAGAGACAAAGAGAGAGAGAGACCTGAGAGACAAAGAGAAAGAGAGACCTGAGAGACGAGAGAGAGAGACCTGAGAGACAAAGAGAAAGAGAGACCTGAGAGACAAAGAGAAAGAGAGAGAGAGAGAGAGAGAGAAAGAAGTAGACAGAGAATCTAGTGTTTCGCGAGGCCTGACTAGGTGTTCCAACAAATACTGGAATAACTAATTAGTAGACTCTTACAAAATAATCTAAATACTTAGAATGTGTGAAGTTCTCCATTAAGGAAAAAGATTTGGGAAACACTGACCTAAATAATAAGTCTGTCCATCAAACCAAAAGGTCAACAATACGGGAGTCATTTATGAGTCGATTTACTTAACGAAATGAGAGAAATAGTATTTTAAACATGCACACACACAAAAAATCTTACAAAACAAAACTCATCTAAAGGAAAGAACCGCTAGTTAATGTCCTTTATCTCAAGAAAGCCCCTTTCTGTTTCTGCTTCATATAACAAAATTAATTATTTATTACTAATTGATTAACTATTTTTTTAAAATTGATTCGTTTATTTTCATCGACTATAAATAATTAAGCAAATTTTAACATGGTCCGAGAATGGGAAGTGGGTGATAAAAATCTTAAAAATAAACGTATAAAGGGGAATAATTCCGTATATACATCCACATCTCTCATTAAGTAGTCTTTATTTCCTTTATTTGGATATCACCAATAATGAATTAATTTATTGGTTAATATTTTGATTGATTCTCGTCTGGTCATGTACAATGAATATTTTTTTTTCGTTTCTACTTGATCCAAGAATGGGAAGTGGCAGAAATAACATGTTCAAACTTTTTTTTACTAGACAGACAGACAGACAGACAGTGAGCTGATATAAGCTTTGTACAAAAGTATCTGAAAAGACTCAGCGTAGAGGTTGGAAGGATGTACTACCTTGGACAAAAATTGTGCCAATAATTATTATAAAAATTGTAGCCCCAGTCCGGATTTATTTTACACTACCATCCCACAGGATACGAGTCATCGTCCCAGACATCTGTCTTGAGAAATGTTGTATCACAAAGCTTATATGAACTCTGTCCGTCTGTCTGTCTGTGTGGTTAAAAAAAAAGTGGAACACGTTATTTCTGCCACACCCAACCTCGGATCAAGTTAAAAGTTTGCACAATTATCGATTAGCATAGACAAGAAATGAGATCATATTTTGTTTGATATCGAATAAGGAAAAAACACACTTCTACATTACTGAGAGATATAGCTGTAAGAGCATAGTTCTTTCCCTTGGATAAGATTTTTTGTTTTTTTTTAAAAAGGGATTTTTATATTTTGCTTGTTATTCTGAAATAAATGTTACCAATAAATCTTGTCATGTGACATTTTGCCGAAACTATGTTAAGAGAGACAACAGTACTGTGAACTTAATTACCGTAATCAGGGGAGGTTATTTGTTTCTGTAACCGATTCTATCACTAATTACTCAACCTGTCACCATCTCTACACTTGTATATAAGCTCTGACTACAGGGTACTCACACATTCAATCTCCCTCTAGTCACCGTGTCATAGACTCAAGCTGCAGACCATCACTTCAACCATGAAGACTGCTCTCATTCTCCTTGCGACTCTGTTGTGCGTCGCCACCATGATGGCGCAGGATGGTAGGAAAACGTGTTTGTATGTGTATGTCTTGTAGTGCCCAGATCAATTCCTTCATGGGCTGTAGAACTACATTGATGCATTTATAGTTTATATTAGCTTGATAACGATATTACTGTTGTTGGCTGTCGTTGACTTGTAGCACTGAAATGCTGGTAGACAACTAAACCGTTATATGCTTAATATATCTTAACTAGTAAACTAACTAAATAACTTGATTAGCGTCCTTGTGAATAATACTAAATATATATATATATATATATATATATATATATATATATATATATATATATATATATATATATATATATATATATATATATATATATATATATATATTAATATAATATAGACAAAATGAAGTTGACAATAAATAAAATAAATGGACTAGTCTTTAGTAATTACATTCTTTAACAATATCTAACTCACTACAATAACACAACCTTTTAGTCTCACGTTCTGGAGTCGTCTCCCCTAACTAAGATCAAGTGACGACAATCCCATTCAATACTAATCGGTAACCTCTTCCCACAGTCACCATAGTCACACACACATAGACACACGCAAACAGGGCCGGTCTTAGGCCACTGCAACCTATGCAGCCGCAGTGGGCCCCGCGCTTTCATAGGCCCCGCGCGATGCGAATTCTATGTGTAAATTATTATAATAAACCATTTTAACTTAGTATTAAAGGGTTCTTGAAAATCTCCTGAAATTATTAAAATCTCCTTAAAACAGACAAAATTATTATTTCGGGGTGTCATTCAATATGGAAAACGCCAATCCTACTGGCGAGAAAAAAAAAACGGCATTGTCTCATTTCATTTCCCCCCCCCCTTTGTTTTCTCGTGGACTATCCGCAGAGTGATCTTTCCTCTACTCCTTACTACTCGACAAATCTCTTGAGGGAAGAAGAGAATTATATGTGCATATAGATAATCTAAATTAAAAGAGTTGAAGACATATTTTCGTTGATCATGTTATACGTTATAACCTAAATAAAAATAATCTAAGAAAGGAGTAAGTTTACTAAATAGGCAGAAATCTCAAGGATTCTTAAGAAACGGAGTTGACAACTATACTTATTATTAGACATGGCTTGGGATAAACTCTCGTATCGAAGTCGCCTGTCATGAAAGAAATTTGACAGTTCTGAAATAAAATAACTGTTGAGCAACGCCTCAGCGAAGATAAATTAAATATGTTTTCAAAACAAACAAAAAATGGGCGGTACATTCTTAGAGCATAATCTTCAAATACAAAAACAAAATCTAATAAAATACTCTGAAAGACACAAAAATAAAGGCACATTCCTCGTCCCATATGCTAGGACAAATTTGTACAAATACTCCTTCTTCCTTAGTGCTATTAGAGCATGGAATGGGTTGCCTGAGCTAGCCAGAAAAACCAGTGACTTGGCAGAATTTAAGTCATTGGTTAATATGCATGACTAAATGCATGACGCGTAGGACGTAATCATCTTCTTTTTTGAAGTAACGTCTGTATTATATAGATAAGATAAGATATCTTTTATAACAAGGTCTACTTTGAATCTATTGTAAAAGTAAGTAATATCGAGTTTGTGCGTTAGGGGTGGGAGTTGGGGTAGAATATTGGTGTACAAATTAAACGGCGATATTATCAGTATCCCTACCCAAACTGGGCCCCGCAATGGTAAAGTCCGGCCCTTCTATTTAATGACGGGTGAGTACAGAGAAGATTACTTGTTCTCAAAAGTTACTTGGGATAAACTCTTGTTAGACATGCAGAAATAAAATGGTGCATCCAGTGAGTCGGAAGGTCATGTCCACTTTGTGTCCATTGTGTGTCCACTGTGTGTCCAATGTATTCGTGCAATCAGTCAAGTGAGACGTGTGTGCGTTTTAACTGTAGCGACCACCTTTAGTTTAAGGAGGTCAAGGAATTGGTAGCTGTGTGATTTTATTAAACTCTGTAAGCATGCATTTATAAAAACCGCATCACAGAAGAAGAGATCGGAGACAGGATTAATACAGCCGTTGGACCCCACGAGGAACAGCTAAACATTGTCAAAAACAAAGCAAACTTAAACTCCATGGACACATCTAGGGCCGGTCCTTGATCTTATCAACGTATGCGGCCGCAGTGAGCCCCGCACTATCAAAGACCCCGCGTTTATTATATATCAATATTATTAAATTAAACAAATATAACTTAAATTACAGGGTCCCCGAGGCCTTATGGTTTTACAAAGGCTCAAGGAAATCTCCCGAAATCATAAAAATATTTCGAACAAATAGTCAAAATTGTCATATTGGGGTGTTATTCAATTACATGAGGTCAATAATTCACGAAGATAGATTGAAAAATTTGGCAATACTTCCTATTGCTTTTGAGCGTGATCTATGTAGAAAACAGAATTTTGGATGATATACTGTATGAATTCGCAACACGCAAGGCTCGTAAAGTTAACTGGATCATGATATTGTACTTAGTAAAAAATGAATAAAATGTAAAGACGAATTTATTTTCAAATACAGAATCTTTATTCTCACGTATTATCCTTATCCTTACCCAGACTGGGCCCCGCGCAATCCGTTTCGCTAGGGCCCCGCGCTTGTTAGGGCCGGCCCTGCACGCAAACACACACTTACATACACACACACACACTACATAACAGTTATATATTCTTTCGTTACTCCATAATCTATGCTAGAATAGACTTCCGTTTCCTAGTCAACACAAACAGGAAATAGCAAACAATGACTTTTCTGGTTACACATGTATAATCTCCAGGTCCACTTAAATTAAACCAAGCATTTTACTGTTGGGAAAAAATGAGCACATGAAGAGTAATTAAACAGCTTCTCTTATTCTGCAGGTTACTCAATGCTTTTTTTTAATCGCACTCTTTAAATGTTGGACACTTTCTAAAAGTCCAACGTAATAGCTTTCAGAGGACCTAACAATTATGGTATTATTAATCTGGAGTATTCGTAATTGTGATAAAAAATAATCTTTACTAAGACTAATCAAACCATCCGCATTGTATACAATTTATGCATGCACTTTGAAAAGTTGTAAAGAAAGGTTATGTAAGGGTCAGGGGTCACACTTTTACAGAAAAAAAAATCAGTACTGCAGCTCATTTACTGCAAGTGACATCAACTCGTATCCCTCGGGGCCATAATGGTGGCGCCCTCGTGGAAACGTCTGATAGGAAAAGCTAAGGGGAGAACACTGCACATTCTAGAGAAGAAAATTCTAAGTGTGAAGGTTGAAAGAAAAGCTCCGCTAAACCGTTCTTCCCGCCACACCGTCCCACATTACGCTCGCGATCACGGCTGGTGGAAGTACATTATATAAACACGGAATCTCTCGTGAGCTCAGCCTTCGGCCTCACTAGGATTGGGGAACCCAGTATCCGTGTCTCCAAATAGGTGTTTTTGTATTAAACGATCACCTAGGTGCGGTGAAATTTCTGGGAAAAAATTTGACGAAGAGTTGTTTTTTAATTTAATATTTACTGAATGAGTTGTCGAACTTTTTTTTTTTATATAGGTTACGTCTTTTTACGATAAAAAAAAAATTAACTTACGTTGAAATGTTTTTAAAACATATAAATTCCATACTGACCCACAAGAAGTGATTACAGGGCTATAGTCAGTAGTAGCGTTTAGAACGGATAGTGTACAATAAAGTGACTAGACCTGTGTTTTGACCTCGCATATATAGACCAATGGTAACGTTTCGTCTATTAAACTACATTGTTCAATGCAGCCCCCTGTGTGATTGAAGGCGTCGAGTATGCTGATGGAGAAAGGACCCCAGACCCATGTAACCGATGTTGGTGTGGTAATGGTGAAGTTTACTGCAACAGGATGGGATGCCCACGGGCAGACAAAGGTAAGTTAATACAAAATTAGTATATGACTTGCAGATGGACTGCCACTTCCTTTCACGTGCTGTTACGGGAGTAGTCTCAGCATTTTTTGTTACTTATGGTGTTTCTGATTCTACTCCGGGAGATAACTCTGATTAAGTTTACAGGAGGAAAAATGCAGAAAAATATTCTAAAGCATAACACATTTGATGTACAATGCAGAAAGTGAAAGTAAATTGTATATTCCTGTAAATGTGATCCACGGCGAAAGTATTTACAAAGTCTTTCGTTAACTACGTCAAGTCGTCGTGAAGTGGGCGACTACAGTCAATCAAGACAAGAACAGAGCGGTACATAATACTCGTTCGTGCCTCATTCGGTCAGACTATATCAACGCCACTCGTTGATCAGGAAACATGATCAGGACCAAGATGCTTGTGTGTAGTCGCTGAATGAACTCTTTATGTTGTGTCTGTTCTATTTTTGTGTATGTTAATCTTGTGTTGTCTTTATATGAGAAAAGAGTCCTTGTAATCACAACGAATTTCCATATGGATCAGTAAAGCAGCCTTAGTCTTAGTCTTATATAGGAACATGTCATGTTATGTAATTAAAAGTAATCGAAATCTAAAATATTTTATTTTTATATTTCAGACCGTCCCGTCTTGTCCTAGGAGATACAGAACTTGACGCGATAGTTAGAACTGAACCAACATACATAAAGATACACACGTTTAATTAAAAAAAAAACAGGCTTTCCAACTTTGCTGCTGTATTTTCCATTTTCTTTGTATTTTATAATATGTAGCTTTAGAAAAAAAAAATTGTAGTTTGTTTTAGAGAAAAACCTAGATTTTTAATAAAAGAAATAAAATTGTAATATGGAAAAAATATCTGGTTATTCGTTGTTTTAATTATATATATATATATATATTTTTAATTAGTTGCCATCCTTCCCTTGGTAATAAATACTTTGAATGTGGTTTAGGTTGACAGCCTATTTACACAGGATAATTAGAAATCCCAAATCCCCAACTAATGGCATACTATCCAATCAAAGTGGTGATTAAAAGACAGTCCTGGTTGTTAAAGTGTATTATTTTATTTTATGATCTATTATTAAGTCGAATTTTTTTTCTATAGACGATTAAGGATAAGCGTGGTATTTCATGTGACGAGTGGACCCAGAAGCGACCTAATTATTATACCCCATCTGTTGTAGCTCTATTATTTTCTGCTCCATTCTTTGTAACTGGCTTTTTTTTTTAAATCTCACACGTGAATAGCGACCTTTATACGAATTCTTATATGACTACCAGATTTTTTTTCTCCTCGCCACCACTATCAGACTTTGCGATCTACGGGGCAGTTGATGTAAAGGTCATCTTTTTTCCATGGCCCTTTGTTAACGAGGGAGTCACGTTCCCAGCACAACGACCCACCCCCTTTACTTTTCCACCAACTAATGTCAGGTACCCATTAGAGATGGGTGGACCCTGGGCGCTTAAAGATCCTGAAATTTAAAAATCCCACCAGTCTTCACCGAGATTCGAACCCAGGACCCCTGGTTTGGAAGCCCAGCGCTTTACCACTCAGCCACCGCGCATCCTGCGAGGTAAAAGAATACTTGGAATGATCCTGTCGTGTTGCCTTCGTTTTGCTCATTTACACATTTGACTCAGAGAAAATGAGAGTCAGAAAGAAAGAGACTAAGAGAAAATGAGAGAGTCAGAAAGAAAGAGACTCACAGAAAATGAGAGAGTCAGAAAGAAAGAGACTCAGAGAAAATGAGAGAGTCAGAAAGAAAGAGACTTAGAGAAAATGAGAGAGTCAAAAGAAAGAGACTCAGAGAAAATGAGCGAGTCAGAAAGAAAGAGACTCAGAGAAAATGAGAGAGTCAGAAAGAAAGAGACTCAGAGAAAATGAGAGAGTCAGAAAGAAAGAGACTCAGAGAAAATGAGAGAGTCAGAAAGAAAGAGACTCAGAGAAAATGAGAGAGTCAGAAAGAAAGAGACTCAGAGAAAATGAGAGAGTCAGAAAGAAAGAGACTCAGAGAAAATGAGAGAATAAGAAAGAAAGAGACTCAGAGAAAATATTTTTAGCTGTGATCCTTATCACTTGTCTGGACATATTGGAAAGGGATAGGGGTAGAAAGAAAGGGGTATCTGGGTGATCGCTTTTTAAATGTATTGATAAAAAGAATTTTTGAAAAAGTGAGCGACCTGAATTTGAACTCGAGGGCAAAGGTCCCCCTCAGCCTCCTTAAGCCTACACTGTAACCACTGTGCCAGGAAGCTGCTTTTGAAAATAGGTTTTATAGTTATTTACATTTTTTACCTTACTAACAGTAAAGGGGACTAATTCAACTTAGACCACTTTATTAGTAAAGGAAAATTTCTTTCCCTTCTTTGAGATTCGAAACAAAAAAAGTTACAAATAGTTTATGAACTATTTTTTTTTTATTCTTTGGTTTGCATGGAAAAGAAATAATAGCAAAATTTCGGCTTGATCCGAAATTAGATGTGGCAGAAATAACGTTTACAAACTTTTTACCAGACAGACAAAAAGACATAGTGAATTGATAATATATATAATGTTAGGACCGGCCGCTCTCTTGATAGCCTACTAAGAACAACTGCTGACCGGGAAAAATGGAGGGATTTGGTTACGCGAACAGTTACAGCAGTCTTACGAGTTGTCACAGCACCACTACGACGAAATTCAAGGGACAGATCATAATGATTGAAAGTATAGGCAGTTGGTCGTTGTGCTGGCCCCATGACATCCTGCTCGTTAACCTTGGCTAACGAGACGGATGACTTAACATCAACAGCCCTATAGATCGCATGGTCTGAAAGGGGAACTTCACTTTTACTTTTAATAATTATTAATACGTATGCTCAATGGAAAAAAAACAAAACCTTATGAAATACTCAGAAAGACACAAAGATAAAGGCACATTTCTTATTCTATACGCTAGAACAAATACATACAAGTACTCCTTCTTCCCCAGTGCCATTAGAAAATGGAAAGGGTTGCCTGAATCAGCCAGATAGACCAACGACTTGGTAGAGTTTAAGCCATTGACTAACATGCATGACTTGACTGACACATGAAATGCGTAGGACTTAATTATCTTCTTTTTTTATGAAGTAACGTCTGCAATGTATAAGATAAGAAAGGGGGAAAAAATGCATGATCTTAGATAAAGGAAGTTCTGCCGCTCTTCTGTTAGAGATTGATTTAGTCGAAGAGCTGAAGTTACTTGGCAATTAGAATCTAGAACTAACATGTTTTATCTGGACACCTAGATCTATTTCTAGATCTACACATAGATCTAAATCTATTCTAGAGATGTAGCTTTCATTTTAGGTAGATCTAGATTCTGTATAGATCTACACATAGATCTCTAGAGATGTAGATTTCATTCTAGGTAGATCTATCTAGATTCTTTAAAGATCTACGCATTCACATCTACTAGAGATGACACTCAGATGTAGATTTCATTCTAGGTAGACTTCTAGATCTAGATTCTTTATATACATTGGTCTGGATGTAGATCTAGATGCCTGGTTCCAGTTTGTTCATTAATTTCTATTTAATCTAGATCTAGATTCTGTGGAAAATGGACTCCTGACTTTATCGCACAACGGAGGGTTACATTAATTGATTTAATGTTTTTAATCCCCTAGACCTGAATCTAGATATAGATCTAGATTTGATACAGAATTGTATCCATTTTGATCTAGATCAGGTATAGATTTAGACTTTCTGGACTTTACTGTGGCGTGAAATGGGGCTTTGTATTTTCATTGATTAAAATTAATTATTGATTCTACACCTAGATTATATCACTAGCGGATCCAAAACTTTGAAGTGGGGGGCGATTTTTTTCCAAACCCTAACCCTAACGCCGAGTAAACCCTAACCATATGCATAAACGTGGGTACAGCATATATATATATATATATATATATATATATATGACAATTAAAATAGAGCAGTGTTTCTAAACTTTCGGCAAAAAAATTAAAAAGTCATGTCAGGTTGAGGCCTTTCTCTTGCAAGCTTGGGTGTCTGGGGGAGCGCTGTAAGATTCGCCGGTGCCGACGCAAAAACATTTTCTTGCATTTTTCACTGCAGAAACGCATCCTTCTGACATCTACAGCTCATTATTTGTCAGTGGGATTCGGGGCTTCGACCCGACGCCAAAAGGGATTTCTCGCATTCTTCACTGAAGAAACGCATTCTGCTGACATTTATAGCTCATTATTTATCAGTGGGACTCGGGGCGAAGCCCCGACGCAAAAAGAGTTTTGTTGCATTCTCCCTGCAGAAACGCATTCTCCTGACATTTATACCTCATTATTCATCAGTGGGGTTGGGGTTGAAGCCCAATCACGAAAAGCGTTTTCTTGCATTCTTCACTGAAGAAACACATTCTCCTGACCTAAAGCTCATTATTCGTCCTATTAGAAAGGACCTTTTGAATAATGCTGAAAAATATTCTAATATAAATTTGTCGGTCATTAATACATTGCTAATAAAACCGATTAGTTCTTTAAAAAGATAAAATACCCAACATCTTTAGATTAAGGCTTTGAGGATCGCGCCGAAAAAAAAATTATTCGATAAATAATATTCAATATAATTTAAGCAAAAATTGTGAGTTATAGTCCAAAACTTATTTAACTAGAAAAATATCAGATTGAGTAAAGGTTGTATAAAGGCGACCAGGAAAAGATCATCTGGGTTTAGAGCTTATTACAATTGTGACTCTTATACTGAAACTTTTCGTTTAAATTAAAACTTTCCAAAGCAAAGTCTTTCTTAAAATAATTATGCGTGTGAAATTACATAAACTCTGTCTGGAAAGGGAAGGGTGTGATAGCGTGAAAATGATTAATCCTCACTCCTTTTTATAATTTCTTCTAATGATTGCATTTGACATTAAAGAATAGGGTTGGGGCGACTCGATATAAGAATATAATTTTATAGCATGTATAAATTATATAAGCGGCAGATTTTTTAAATTTTGTAATTGCTCAACTATAATACAAAAGAAAAAGTATTGCTTTGTCCCATGGGGGGAAGGTGATTGCACCTAGTACAACCCTTTTTCATTTTATATTTACTAATGATAAAATTTGAGATTAGAGTGTGGTGCAACATAATATACAATGTGTTCACGTAGTTTATATTATATACATATTCAACTAATTTTGTTCACATACTATGATTTCTCCATAAAAATAGGACCGCCCCCTCACTCAGAGGGCTAAAGTGGGGAGGGTAGTACATGCAATCGCCCCCTCCCCCCATCGAATCGGCAAAAATACCTGAAGGAGAACGACATAATATAAAATGTATATATTAATTCAACTAATTTTGTTCACAAACTATGATTTCTCCGAAAAGTAGGACCGCCCCCCTCCCCACTCAAAGGTTTTAGGTGGGAAGGGCTGTAGAGGTATTCGATCCCCACCCCATCGGCCAACAGGGGAACGACATAAAATAAAGATCAGTTAAAATACCAATAACAAGTTTTAATCATATAGATATTCAATTGATTCTGTTAGCAAGCTGTTTATGGGGGGGGGGGGGGGGCGGAATTGATGCCATCGCCCCCTCCCGACCCCACTATATCGACCAACATACTAGAGGGGGGGGCGAAATAATCTAAAAATATGTATAAATATAAATAATTAGTATATATTATTAAAATAAGTAATAAATTCGTATACAAATTGTGTGAATTCTATACTAAAATCGTCCGCACCCCTCCCCTGGATCCGCCAGTGGATTATATTGGTCTAGAGTCTAGAGCTACATAATAGAGTTTGGCCTAATTAAAAAAACACATTAAACTTTAACTTATGTTCAGACGTAGATCTAATTACCTGTACTAGATCTAGTAGAATAATTATTAGACAAGGCGATTGGTAAATGTAAGTCTAGAAATTAAAATATTTATAAATGCTATTGCTAAAACAATATGATTAAATTATTTGAAAAACTAATACTGTTATAATATGAACCTATAATTTATTTATATTTAAATACTTCTACATCTTAATTTAGTTATAAAGGTCTAACAATAAGTGTTACAGTAAAAAAAATTATTAAAAGAATTAAATCATTGATTTCGTTTAATAAAAATACATTGGCACTTCAAATATTAATAAATAAAAAATCTTAACCAGTCCGTTTTTGTGGCATGCATTATGGCCAATTGTTTCTGGGTCACACTGCTCGATGCCACCCCAAGGCCAAGGCTTTCCCTGCATCTAGTACGAAATTACTTTCAAAAGTCGTAAAACTTACACAGACAATTTGAAAGACTCGTATTTTTTTAAAATTGAGGTCTACACTGTTAAGTGTATTTTTATTTTTTTGGTCAAACAACAAATTGGAAGGCGTGGCGAAGTGGCTAAGTACGCTTAGGCTTGGCTTGGCTATCTATCAAGGGGGCTCGAGGTTCGACACACTACTCGAGCAGAGTTGTCTTCATTCGCTATGAAAGCTAAGATCAGGGCCGGCCTAGTGCCCCCGAAAAGAAATAGGGAAACTTGTGCCCAATGTTATTGCTGGAGTACATTTAGAAATGAAATAAATTGATGACGTAATTTTCTTTTTTTAGCTTTTTTTTTTTAATTCTTTTTGGGGGGGGGGGACACCAAATTCATTTCATTAAGTGCCTCCATTTATCTAAGGCAGGCCCTGCTAAGATAACTTTAGTCTGACAACTTTTGGATTAGTCTCAATGTGAAAAAAAACAAAACAAATTTTAAAGAGAATTGTGAGCATACATTTATTAATCTATTAAATATCATTTCAGCGGAAACTTTGGGCCGATACAGAGTGTAGACTAAAATAAGTGAAACTAGTGAGACTAGTAAAAGTATTGAAAGATGGTAAACCCATTACGAGACTGCCTTGGACTCATCATCCAGATTATAACATCGACTACTGGACTTTTTCTACTAAACCTCGGCTACCTGCTGTTTGGTTCATATGTCTTCTATATGTATGTTTGGTTCATATGTCTTCTATATGCATGTTTGGTTCATATGTCTTCTATATGTATGTTTGGTTCATATGTTTTCTCTATGTATGTTTGGTTTATATGTCTTCTATATGTATGTTTGGTTCATATGTCTTCTATATGCATGTTTGGTTCATATGTCTTCTATATGTATGTTTGGTTCATATGTTTTCTCTATGTATGTTTGGTTTATATGTCTTTTATGTGTATGTTTGGTTCATATGTCTTCTATATGTATGTCTGGTTCTTCTATATGTATGTCTGGTTCATATGTCTTCTATATGTATGTTTGGTTCATATGTTTTCTCTATGTATGTTTGGTTTATATGTCTTCTATATGTATGTTTGGTTTATATGTCTTCTATGTGTATGTTTGGTTCATATGTCTTCTATATGTATGTTTGGTTAATATGTTTTCTATATGTATGTTTGGTTCATATGTCTTCTATATGTATGTTTGGTTTATATGTCTTCTATGTGTATGTTTGGTTCATATGTCTTCTATATGTATGTTTGGTTAATATGTTTTCTATATGTATGTTTGGTTCATATGTCTTCTATATGTATGTTTGGTTTATATGTCTTCTATGTGTATGTTTGGTTCATATGTCTTCTATATGTATGTTTGGTTCATATGTCTTCTATATGTATGTTTGGTTCATACCTCTTCTATATGTATGTTTGGTTCATATATCTTCTATATGTATGTTTGGTTCATATATCTTCTATATGTATGTTTGGTTAATATGTCTTCTATATGTATGTTTGGTTCATATATCTTCTAAATGTATGTTTCATTCACATGTCTTTTATGTTATATTTGTTTCATATGTCTTCTATATGTATGTTTGGTTCATTTTTCTTTTATGTTTATGCAGACTAGAATCCCCCAACGAAGCCCAGTTGGTGAGTGACTTGGCAGACAAGAGAATCTATCTGATCCAGCAGCTTGACGCCCTGGAGAAGGCTGCTAAGACAACGCCAACTGTCACCACCACATCAAAGAATGGGGTGAATGATGTCAAGAGGAATGCGAGCATACTTCTAGCTGACTATGAGGAGAAACTGGGTCAGTCATAGGTTTTTTAATCCTAATAGAGAAATACTCTTATTTGTGTTTTTTTTTCTTTTGTTGTTTCAAATACAACAACAGGGTCTTATTTTAAAGGATTTTTTCAATTTCTTTATATTTGTCATCATTTAAATGTTTTATATTTCTAGACTTCAAATATGGATTTTCTCTGAAAATTTTTTTTTAAAGTTATCCCAACTTCCTGTTCCTGTTGTATGCGCTCTTGACTGTTGTTCGATTGTCCCGACGTTATACCCTGCTTGATGCCGTTCGCGTCATTCTGTATGAGGTTTAAGCTAGGAATGAATAACTTCAGATCTAAAGGAATATCCGAAACATTTAAACAAACAAACTTGATCTCGGACACACCGAAACAAGATCTTTGAGGGGTGTATGAAGAGTTGAGGACTTACCCAAAGTGGCAGAACTACCAACATAGTACTATTTACTGAAGTACGTATAATGGAGACTTTGGGAAACGCCTTATCTCGCATTCAAACCAAATAATCAAACGTCTCAAATAAAATATGTTCAAGATAACGAAAAGCTAGATCTTTTAAATAAATTTTGTCACAACGAGTTCGACATTAATGTGGAAGGAAAGGTATATTCATGAAGTAGTGATGCCCGGTGGCTGAGCGGTAAAGCGCTTTGCTTTCGAACCGGGGGTCCAGGGTTCGAATCCTGAAGATTGACTGGAATTTTTTAATTTCGGGATCTTCGGGGGCCTCTGAGTCTACCAAACTCCAATGGGTACCTGACATTAGTTGGGGAAAAGTAAAGGCTGCTAGTCATTGTGCTGGCCAGATGACACCCTCGTTAACCGTAGGCCAGAGAAACAGATGACCTTTTCATCATCTGCTCTGTAGATCACAAGGTCTGAAAGGGGAACTTAACTTTACTTTAGTGATGTCTAAATGAGACATTTGTTTACAGTTCATTATTCGCCAGCTAGGTATCTAAAATCGCTGTTCATCTTTTGAAACTGTCAGAGTTAAAGAGGCGCTGTGGCTGAGCGGTAAATTTGCTTGGGTTCCGAGCCGTGGTTCCGGGTGAAGACTTGGATTTTTAAATTCGTAATCTTTGGGTGCCTCTGAGTCCACGCAGATCTAAAGAGTACCTGACATTAGTTGTGGAAAGGAAAGGCGGTTAATCGTTGTATTGGCCACATGACATCTTCATTAATCGTGAGCCATAGAACCAGATGACCTTTAGATTATAAGGTTTGAAAGGGGAACTTTTTTTTTTTGCTACTAAAGTTAAGCCGAAGGCTATTGAAACCATAGGCCTGAAAAAGCAAACAAGAGCTGCTCTCTGCCACCTTACTTGAACATTTCGCCACAAATGAAGGGAAGTAATAAGAACAGAAAAATAGATGTAAATTGACGCGATTATCTTTCTTAGTGTTGTAACCTTCATTTTTTTGTTGGCAAAATTTAGCATTTTGGTTGGATCAAAGTTGAACTCATCATCTTCAGTATGTAATGTAGGATAATATAAGCAGAAAACATGTTTAAATATTAGCCACTTCAGTAAGTTCTGAGAGTCAAGGATATGATAAGGTGTGTGATACTTTCATCACGTATATAATTTTATAGCTAATTGCTTTATTTTACCATCCCCTTCATTTAGTCTTTTGGACTGATGGGGCACCACACACGATATGTTGAACGTCTGTTACTTTGTCTCTCTGTATCTGTCTCTGTCTCTCTCTCTCTCTCTCTCACTCTCTCTCTCTGAAACCTCTACATTATAAAAATGGAAAGAAAAACAAGAAGTACTTTAAACATTAGGTTTTCGAAACAAAACGCTGTTACGTAATAAAATAGGTCAACTTCATCCGAACCCTCCCCATCTTGTGTAGCTTCACATTTATTCTCACGACTACACCACAGTCAAAGGCAGTCCAGGAGAAATAACTGTTTTAACAATAACCGTCATCGAGACTATTTGAGAAGGTATAGAAAAGACTTTCGTATTTTGAAATGGAGCATATGACATAAATGTAAAGTTAGTTTTAATTTCTGTGGATCTGTTGTTAAAATTAATCCTGTCTTGTGTATTATTTCTTGGATATTTAAAAAATAGTTTTAACATTTCTTTTTGACTTATTAAAATATGTTATTCTTATTCAAAAAATTTTTTTCTGATTCTTCTTCGATTCAATAAACAGTTTTTGCATTTAGCAATTCTGAAACCAAACTGTATGTCCAAGAGTAGAGAATCGCAATGACCATGACTGACCACCCAACATCGGCACCAGAAGTAGAAATGCCACTTTTAACCTGAAGTAACCACAAACTTGACCAGAACTGATTCTTGCTGACAGCATCATGGTGCAAGATTGAAGCAAATTCATTCAGCACAGCATGAATGATGGAGGAGTATACACATGTTTTATTTTATGTTACTAATCATGATTTCACTGTAGCTCACCATTATCATTTTAAAAAATACCACTTGTATATGGAATTACTTTTTTTTTTCAGCTGACTTCTATAGAAAAAGAGCCGTACTGAATATCAACGATGAGTCAGGCAGTAACGCCACTGGTCAAACCAAACTCTGGACGCCCCTGGGCGCTATCATTTACAGCTACTCAGTGATAACCACTATAGGTAATCAGCTACTATAGGTAATCAGCTACTGTAGGTAATCAGCTACTGTAGGTAATCAGCTACTGTAGGTAAACAGCTACTGTAGGTAATCAGCTACTGTAGGTAATCAGCTACTGTAGGTAATCAGCTACTGTAGGTAATCGAACGTTTTAGATAATCGACACTGATTGGAACATTTATTAGAATGATAGATATCATTCAATAGCTATACACACTAGATACTAGATATTACGGTCAAATTAATATTAGAGTTTCATTGATGATAAGTCTTCGAACTTGATTAGATCTAGTCTGTAGGTCTACACCAGAAGTTTTTACCTTACATAAATTAAGGTTTTGTTTATCCAGTTATGTCAGGGCATCATACATCCCATCAGACATTCCATCAGACATGAAGATTATTAGTCCTGTCAAGACTTCATGCAAGGATAGCAACAGGCAGGATGCGAACCCTGAAACATCCCTATAACAGTCAGATACACATACCACGTGACCACTCTGCCCTTTAACTTTATTACATTGAACTACATTATTCTCGATCAATTTCTTCAGTAAAATATTGTTGTCTTGTCCTGCTGTTAGGTTGGGGTAACATTGTCCCTGGCACTGACAATGGCAAAATGGTGACAATAGTGTACGGAATCTTTGGTATACCGCTTCTATTTGCACTCAGTACAGACACAGGGAACATGGTGGCTGCTTTTAATTTGAGGTTATGGAGACTTATCCATGGGTGAGTTTTTTGAGGTCATGGAGACTTATCCATGGGTGAGTTTTTTGAGGTCATGGAGACTTATCCATGGGTGAGTATTTGTTTTAGATCATGCAGAGTTATCAATGGGTGAGTCTTTTGAGGCTATGGAGACTTATCCATGGGTGAGTATTTGTTTGAGATCATGCAGAGTTATCAATGGGTGAGTCTTTTGAGGTTATGGAGACTTATCCATGGGTGAGTTTTTTGAGGTTATGGAGACTTATCCATGGGTGAGTTTTTGTTTGAGATTATGCAGTTATCAATGGGTGAGTCTTTTGAGGCTATGGAGACTTATCCATGGGTGAGTATTTGTTTGAGATCATGCAGAGTTATCAATGGGTGAGTCTTTTGAGGTTATGGAGACTTATCCATGGGTGAGTCTTTTGAGGTTATGGAGACTTATCCATGGGTGAATTCTTTGTTAGTAACTGGTTTCAGATGAATCTTAGGATCATTTTGTTAAGCTAGAAAACGCTACACTTAATAACCATAAACAACGCCAACACTATAACGCCAGATTCATCAGTCTATTTATTTACACACCCTCATAGTACGAGGTTACACACAACACTCTGATATAAACTTTCTTACCAAGGGGAATAACTCTACATACTAATAACAAACACATACACTTAAAACACAATGTTAACACATTTCACATTCCTGCACCAAATGTTGACACATTGTTGCATAATGTTCTTTAATATTAGCCTAAATCTGAATTTTTTGGATAGGATTTTTTTTTTTAAAAAGTGTATCTTAATCACTGCTATAAAGATAATTTTATTATAGTTATGATATTTCATTCATGAGATGCTACAGGGAGATCTCTGTATAGATATAGATTTGCATCACAAACGATAACACTTCTTCTGACTAACAATGGCTAATTCTATTTCTGTTTCTCTCTCAGGACATTCTCAGTTGCTTCACGTGTGGTCGGCATAAAAAAAAAACCAGCTGAAGATGAGGATGAGGATGATGAGGATGATAATGACAACAGGTGGAGAGATCAAAGTGAAAGTAACGCCAACGCCTTTTCAGATTGGAATTTCCCGTTACTAAGCGCTGAGCGAACAGAAAAGGAAAAGCTTGATTGCCTTCGAATCCGTCAGAAACTGGATGGGAAACTTCAGTATTTGTCTGAAGATATTTACAGTCAGACCAGTTACTTAAAAAGTGCAGAGTCTACAGTGAACTTTATGCTAGACATGGCGTTGAAGAATGGTCCAATAGAATTTGAATACGTGCTGCCAAAATTATTGCCTCACAAAAGGATTTTGTGCCAGGAAGATGCCATACAGCTGGTTCAGGAAATTGACTCCTTGGCTTTTTCAGAGCTGAAACTCTGTTCTGAGCTTGTCGGTGTTCCTTGGAGGATTTTCACGAGGTTCTTTTCAGAGGAGACACAATTTACAGTTGCGTCGACTGCTGAAATGACAAGCGACCCCGAAATAGGAAAAGGCAGCAATTTTGCTGTAACTTTATCCTCGGCAACAGACATGGAAGAGCTGACTGTGCAATCTGGACAATCATCATCACCAGACGTTATAGAAGCCCAGGCTACTGAACCGACTGATGCAATTATCTCTGAACCTGTTGAAAAAACAAAATTCACAAACCGGATGAACAACATTCATCAAACTTCAAAGAATAAAGAGTCAGAATGTGTCATTGAACCAAAATTGCTTGATGTATTTAATCAAGAGAATATTGATTTAAATCACGCAGTGAGCTGCGTTAAAAAAGATTGTCTGGACAGTAACAACATTCAAGGTGATTCGGCTAAAGTAGTACTGGAAAATAAAGAAGGTAAACACATACCACATACTGAGGACAAAAGTGGGTCAAGTTCTAATGAACAACAGGTTGATTGCACAGTATCGAATGCAGTAAATAAATTGGAAAACGCCTACACAACTTTAATGGATAAGTCTGGACTGTTGTCGACGAAATACTGTTTAATGAACGAAAATGCAATAAACAATCAATTAATACAGCCGTCAGAAGACGATGGTGTAAATACACTATCCCAAAGCAGATTAAAACAGCATGAGGTTTTAGACTCTAAGACCAAAAAACTGGCTCTCATTTTCAGAAAAGTTTTGGAAGTAGAAAGACTGGAACTTATTCCAGGCGAAGCTGGTAAAAAGAAAAGACTCACTCGTAGGGAAAAAATGTCCAGTGAAACTGGATTAAAAGTCGACAGAAGACATGACTCTAGTCAACAAGTAACTCCTTCTCAGACAAAACATGTCGGAAAACAAAGTCACTCTGTGGGAGACACTGGAATCAAGAGTAGTGAAAATGATTCAAGTAGTGGCATTAAGGAATGTAGCTCCAAGAAAAGTAGCCGTTTAGATGAAGCCAGCAGTAGACTCAGCCATGCAGAAAGCTTGCTAGTAGAGATTGGCAGCCGATTAGATGAACAGATACGCTCCCGGTCGTATAGTTCTGGTAGACAGAGGGGAAATAATGCTGTCAGGATAAGGCATAGTACCCAGAAGAAAAATGACTGGAATAATAAGCCGAGAATTCATTCTATTAACAAAAACTTAGAACAAGTCAAGCCTGCCAAGAGAATATTCTCTCAAGACTTTCCTGCTAAACTGTTGGATTCAGTAACACTTCAGCCTGTAAATAACCATGATGCTCAAGGAGATTATGAAGCCATCAAATCCAAGCATCCTATCATAAAGGAAACTAAAGACGCTCTTCAAATCAGTGAGGTAGATACAGTCTATGATAGTACAAGCAACAAGAAAATAATGAAAAATCTCAAATGTCATTCCCAATCGCTCAGAGTCTGTGGATCTGTCTGCAAGAAAATGAGCAGTGTAAATGCTAAGACAAACTGCTTAAACGATAACTCTTTCTCAACAGACATTAGAATGAAAGCCTCACCTAAAACTACATATCTATCTGATGACAGTAATTTCCACGTGCCTTCAAAGTATATTCAGCTGAACAGCAACCTTTCAGATTTCACTTTTCGTGAAATGCCTAATGCACTGAGAAACGACACTACTGGACGCTATCCTAGCCTACCGAGTCAAAGTCATGCAGCTAGTACCAAAGAACCAGCTAAAAAAGTCTCAAGACTGGTAAGAGACCTAAACCAAATGTCGGACTTTGTTACACTTCACGCCAGACTGAATCCTAATGCCAAAGACGCTGGGATGCAAGACAATAAGCCAGAGAGTAAACTTACAAAACAGAGTGTACTGATCCATGGTAGGAGTGATCACAGTAAAGAAAGTCGCTATCGAGATGAAAAAAGGTTAAGACAGAAGTGTCGCTCGCGAGAGGGAAAAAGCTCCAGACAAAGTCGCTCCCAAGAGGGAAGAAGCTCCAGACAAAGTCGCTCCCGAGAGGGAAAAAGCTCCAGACAAAGTCGCACCCGAGAGGGAAGAAGCTCCAGACAAAGTCGCACCCGAGAGGGAAGAAGCTCAAGACAAAGTCGCTTCAAAGAGGAAAGATGCTCCAGACAAAGTCGCTCCCGAGAGGGAAGAAGCTCAACACAAAGTCGCTCCCGAGAGGGAAGAAGCTCAACACAAAGTCGCTCCCGAGAGGGAAGAAGCTCTAGACAAAATAGTCGCTACCGAACGGGAAGAAGCTCTAGAAAGGAATGTCGCTTCAGAGAGGGCGATGTCAACCAGAGTGCTGACCAGAACATTAACTACGCCGACTTCTTTGGCCGAGGGGATGACGACGACGATTCGTCTCTCTCAATGTCTGAAATGAGCATGGACTACACAGACGATGACATAGACGACGTAGACGACGACGATGCAGAGCCGGAAGTGGAGGCCACGAAGAAAGAGGACGAGAGCCACCTTCCCCTCTCCGTCCTGTACTTCTTTGTGGTCATGTACATCCTCGCGGGTTCTCTGGTCTACTTTAACTTCTCAAAGGAGGCTGAGAACAAGTTCCTCAACTGGGTATACTTCATCTACGTCACGCTGTCCACCACAGGGTTCGGGGACATCCTCCCAGAGGAGCACATGCTTCTGTTCACTGCCATCTACGGACTGCTCGGGATGGCTATTTTCAACATTCTTCTGAACGGGACGCTCGAGACCTTCCTTTACGCCATTGACTACATCAACGCCTTCAATGTCGGGGCTGAGGATGAAGAAGAGGACGATGAATAGGAAACAAAGTTTTGAAATCATCACAGTTTCTCATCCCTGTAATGTACCTCCTGGAATATCAGCTTATCTTTATAAACTTATCTTATCAGCTTATCTTTAGTTACTTAAAAATTTTTCTTATCAGCTTATCTATAGTAACTTTAGAAACATATTTTATCATCTTATCTTTAGAAACTTATCTTATCAGCTTATCTTTAGTTACTTAAAATTTTTTCTTATCAGCTTATCTATAGTAACTTTAGAAACTTATTCTATTTAGCTTTTGTTTAGTTACTTTAAAAGTTTTCTTATCAGCTTATCTTTAGTAATTTTAAAAACGCACCATATCAGCATATCTTTACTAACTTTAGAAACTTATGGAATGAGACAATCACCTTTTCTATAACCCAATTCTCATGCTTATAACATGGTCAATTATATACAATTCGTATACTGCCCCGAGGATCGAATCAATTGGGGGAGAGAGGAGAGGTAACTAGGCGATCAGTAAACTCAACTCATGTCGGGCTTTGAACTCATCCCCTTAATAGGTAGTCCAGTGGACTGTATTTCCCAGCCACGCTACCCTGTCCTTGGACATTTGCATCCTATGGTAACCTCAGACACCTCCCACTATATTGACCCAACATCGAAAATTAAATTGACAGACAAACATTCCCGTTTCCCCCGTCTCCAACAATCAGCTGACATCCGTCTTGCACGGAGAATCTATTTAAAAGGTCTTCGGTACAGAGCGAACAATGTAACCATGTCAGGACCTTTTGTTTTGTGGACTTCATATTCTCTTGCACCTTTCATCTGACACATTATGTTTTTTCAGATTGCATACAAAAATAATGGAAAGAAATGGAATGTAAATTGTCTACAAGACGCTGTATACTATATCCAATGATACCATATGACATGGTAAATTAAATGACATATTTAAAAACAAAATTAAGCTGTGTTTATGCTATTCTTAATAGAAAGACAGACTTTATATGCCATTTTTAAATTCGGTGAAATATTCCAACTACTAATAGCGGTTAAGTATTGTCAAGACTCATTTTCTCTCTAATATACGTATGTGTAATACTAAATGTACCCAAGTCCTGGGCAATACCATAACGACACATACATCGAGAAAATAAGATTCAGAATGCCAATTCTCGGACATAAAACATGTTTATTACATTATCTGCACTATAATACAGAATCAGTTCAGACATTTGAAATATCCAGTATCGATTAAAAATATACCAGCTTAATATTCCATAGACTGAATAGTGACAACACAGAAAAATAATTAGAGTCTACACTTAGACTATATCTATATCCAAAAAGTCCAACTGTCCTGGACTAGGAACAAAACCACACTGCCTTATTATGAGTTACATTATATTCAACAAAAACATCTCACCAAGTAAAAACAACCCAAAACAATAACAGTTTTGAAGTCAACAACCTGAATTTATAATGCAGAAATTTTCAATAGTAATTATAAAATTTTTAGAAAAGATAGGGCTGATAATCATGGAGGAGTTCTTTTAGCAATAAAAAACACTCTTATAGCAGAAGAAATTACCTTACCTAACTCAAAAAACATAGAATCTACATTTTGTAAAATTAATACCACCTCAACATCCCTTATAATAGGCAGCATTTACAGACCACCAAATTCTAGTTTAGAATACATGCAGGAACTATGTAATCAGATTACTACACTTAAAGAGACAAATAAAAATGCAGTTTTTTGGATTATGGTTGACTTCAACCTACCTGATATAAATTGGAAAACACTAACCATAGATAAACACCAAAACCTTAAGGACATAAATGAGCTTTTCATAGAAACTTTACACAACCTAAGTTTATATCAAATCATTAAAAAGCCAACTAGATTAAACAACACATTAGATCTCTTCTTAACCAACAGACCTGGATTAGTAGTTGATTATGATATTATGCCTGGTCTATCAGACCGTGAGATCATAAAAATACACAGTCAGATAAAAGCAGTAGCCAATACAAAAACCAAAAGAAAAATCTTACTCTGGAATCAATGTAACCTAACACAACTACACCAAGCTGCATTAAACTTTCAACAAACATTCTTATTAGAAAAAGACATTAACCAACCAGTCGATGACCTCTGGAATTTCATTAAAAACCATCTTAAAAGCATTATAGAAAATCATATCCCAACTAAATACACATCAAACAAAATAAATAAATGCTGGTTTAATAATAGACTAAAGAAGCTTTTTAAACAGAAGGAAAACCTATATAGAAAATTTAAAGAAACCAAGGCATAAAGAGTTTACAAAAAGTATATAAAAATTAAACACCTAACCCAAAAAGTAAGCAGACAGCTGCAGAGTGAATACATAAACAATGTAATATCTAAAGATAACAACAAAAACCTATGGTCATACATTAAGTCTAAGAAAATGGAAACAACAGGCATAGCGCCATTAAAAGATGAACATAACATAATACATAATGATAATGAAACTAAAGCAAACATCCTAAACAAATACTTTGCATCAGCATTCTCAGCCCCAGGAGACAAAGACATATTTCTTAATTTGAACCAAGTAGACAACATAGAAGATTTAGTAGTACAAGAAAATGGAATTAAAAAACTATTAGCCAACACCAAACCAAATAAAGCGTCTGGACCTGATGGTATTCCAGCTAGATTACTCAAAGAACTAAGCAATGAGCTAGCCCCAGTGTTCAAAATACTCTTTCAGGCATCGCTTAACCAGGGCAGAGTACCAAAGGACTGGAAAGAAGCTAATGTCACCCCCCCCCTATTTAAAAAAGGAGAAAAATCTGATCCAGGAAACTACAGACCAGTATCACTTACCAGCATCACATGTAAAATACTAGAACACATAATATGTAGCAATATCATAAACCACTTAGACAAACATAATGTCCTCACCCCATACCAACATGGCTTTAGGAAATATAGATCATGTGAAACACAACTAATAGGACTAATTGATGATTTTTCAAAAGGTTTAGATAATAGTGAACAAATAGATGCTATCTTACTAGATTTTTCCAAGGCTTTTGACAAAGTTCACCACCATAGTTTGCTTAAAAAATTATAATATTTCGGCATTAACGGTCCACTGCATCAGTGGATTAAAGATTTTCTGATAGGGAGAGAACAAACTGTAATAATAAATGGCTCTAAATCAAACACCAATAACAGTAAACTCAGGTGTACAGTCTTGGGTCCACTACTATTTTTAATTTACATAAATGATTTACCAAATTGCATTAGTTAAGGAACAAAAGTCAGATTATTTGCAGACGATTGCATAATATATAGAACAATAAAAACAAAACAAGACACAGATATTTTACAAAGAGAATTAGATGAATTACAGAAATGGGAATCAAATTGGAGCATGTCTTTCCATCCAGAAAAATGTCAGTTGTTAAGAGTAACAAAAAAACTAAAACAAATTAATTCCACTTATCTTATTCATGGCAAACCAGTAACACAGACTAAAAACTCAAAATACCTAGGTGTTATAATAAATGAAAAACTGTCATGGAATCCACATATTGATGAAACTATAAAAAAATCCAACAAAGCATTAGGGTTTATTAAAAGAAATTTTTATAAATCAAATAAGAACATAAAACTAAAATGTTATTTAACCTTGGTTAGGCCAATAATAGAATATGCATCCACCGTGTGGGACCCCTCAACTCAAGAAAACATTAAGAAACTGGAACAAACACAAAATGCAGCAGTGAGATTCATAACAAACGAATATTCACATTTTACTAGGGTAACACCATTAGTAAAATCACTAAATTTAGAAAGCCTTCAGGACAGAAGACTCAAAAGTAAAGTAGCAATTATACATAAAACACTGAACCATAATCTTCAAATACAAAAACAAAATTTAATAAAATACTCTGAAAGACACAAAAATAAAAGCACATTCCTCGTCCCATATGCTAGGACAAATTTGTACAAATACTCCTTCTTCCCTAGTGCTATTAGAGCATGGAATGGGTTGCCTGAGCTAGCCAGAAAAACCAGTGACTTGGCAGAATTTAAGTCATTGGTTAATATGCATGACTAAATGCATGAGGCGTAGGACGTAATCATCTTCTTTTTTGAAGTAACGTCTGTATTATATAAGATAAGATAATTGCCCCCCTTCTCCTCTACAGTAAACAGGAGACCCAGGCTGACCAGAACTCAGTCCTGACAAGTATTCAATCATTAAAAAGCGGTGAAATATTCAAACATACTTAATGCCGTGAAGCATGGTAATAGCGTTTACAAAATAATTTGCAATATGGTGTTAAGACAATAAATGAATGTGGGTAAGGTTTGTCTTCAAGTGCGAAGCTAAGTGAGGAATGCAGTATTTTTTCGTGGCTTCGCCGCCCAAACTGCGACCTACATATTTTGCCACTCTATGTTTACATAAATAAATAAATCTGCACCCCTAAGCTGTCAGAAGTTAGTGCCTTATTTATTAAAACTTTGTTCAAATTATTAATACATGTATATTAGACAACTTCCAGACGTGTCGTATCATGAATGCGGTATGTCACAGTTTTCTAAGTCAGAGAATAAAAAAAAAATGGTTCGTATTTCATGAATAATTGGTTTCTTGCATCTAAGCTAGACGCACAGCTAATATGGATTAGGCATAGGTATTTCTTAGGCGGCGTTAGGCCCATCTTTAGTATCGTTTTTGCCTGACCACATTACAACTCCCCCCCCCTTTTTTTTCGCTACTCGCTCGCGCGTGTCGCTGTAGAAACATCAATAATTATAATCCAACTTTTATAATAGAACTATTCATCTCTAGAAAACTATCCAGGTAAATCTAACCGTTGTTTCATCTGTCGCAGTGTTTCATTGATAAAGTAAGCTACTACCTGTAAATATAGGCCTACAAATAAGAAAAAAAACAACTATTAACATTATTGACTTTATACTTAAATATAAGTCTATCTTCTAAATGTGTACAACTGTTTGAGAATGCTTTAATATTACCCAATGTGGAATACATCGGTAAAGCCGAATTTAAGGCTTAAGGGTACTGTGAAACAAGTTAGGGAACACTTGCACTAAATATTTTTGTATCGACTCCCTCTTCCGACGGGTTAACCAGGCTGACCTACATACGTTTCGCTATCCACCAATAGTTTCTTTCGATGTGTGTTGCGTCTATTTATAGTATCTTGCTAATGCCTCCGTGGCTCGTCTATATAAACCATTGCTAGAATACCAACCAACTCATTGACGGGACAGTAGCTAGCTGTCTCAAGGCTCCTACTTCGTTTAGCCGCCATGTTTTCTAAACAGGTGGACTGGAAGTGGGTGCTGTCACTGCGTAAAATAAACCTCTCATTAAGTTGCTTACTTCGTTACCTCTCGGGATGTTCGTGTCTCGGGAACAAACTCACCGGACTGTCAGGGGCCGGCACTCGCTAAGTCAAAGAAACAGCGGGCCGTGTCTTCTTTCAATCCCGGCCGACAGGGGCGAACCGTTCTCGCAGCAACCCCGCCGTCACCTTCCATCAGGTGCTAAAGGGTGAGAGCGGGGAGCCCTTGTTGACCACAGTGTCCATGAGACTTGACCAGTCTGTACAGCAAAGCCAGGTGGTCAGTTTTTTTAGCTTCTGTGGATCCGGGATGCTCACAACACACAGTCGTTGACTTTTGTTCCTGGTCTAACATTGTGAGGTAACGAGGTCAACTGTGATAGGTTTAAATCTCGTAATGTGACAACACCTGCACTTTCGGAAATAGGTCATGATGACATTTTCGAAGTGTGGGCCTGGCAAGTAATATATTGGCTATACGTATCGAATTTAACTTTCTATACAGTGACACTGTGAGCTAGGAACACTAAAAACACTCCACCAGGTATGTTACCAAGGAGGTTATATTTAGATGGAGATGGCGGTTGCTATCAAATGTTCATTATCGGTTGAAGCCAGTGGGCGGAGCCTATTCGCCATATTGGTTTACTCAAAACATTCCATCCGTTTTCATTGCGATACTAGTTTTCTAATTCTCGTAACGACTCAAATTAGCCTCGTATTTTGTCATCATGTTTTTTTCTAAACTCCTCTATGGCCCAAGTTCATATCTGGTGGTCTAGATATTCCAATGGATCAATTTCAAAGCGCTGTAGAGCATGTAAAGTGATTTATACGATCACCTGATCGAGGCCTACAAAACCGAAATATAATGATTTCATCGAAATTAAGCACTATTGTGGGCTGAAAAAAAAACAAAAATGATTTGCAAGAGGTTTGTTATATTTTTGATACTTTTTACCGCACTAAAATCACCACAACATTGATAAAATTGAAGTGAAAAGAGTACTACTACCTACTACTAATAATAATGTTACAGTAATACTAACTAATCTTTCCCCTAATTAAACTCTGGCCTACATCTAAAATGTTTAGTATATAAAATGTTAATTAATGTTAGTTAATTTAATATAAATATTTACATGCCCTTATTTTATTTTATGACTTATGTTTATGTGCAACTAAAACAACAGCGTGCAGATAGGTAAATACACAAAAAAATATGCCTAAAACAAAATTTAGGTAAAAGTGCATTTTAGCGGCGTCTATTAATTTCGTAATGTAGGGGTTAGGACCAGGGTTAGGGTTAAGGTTAATATTAGGGTTAGAGTTAGGGTTAGGCTAATCCATACCCTAACCTTACTTACATACATACGTTACAAAAATAATACACGCCGCTAAAATGCACTTTTACCAAAATTTATATCAATAATTAAATGGCACTAACAACATTAACTAAACTCTAACTCACTAAAGTTTAGTCTTTAGTGACTAAAAACCAAACTTACCGATGAAGCGATATCCCGTTTTCTGGTCGTCGTTGCGTACAACCGTATGCCGAACAAGAAGGCATTTGTAATGTTTATTTTATTCTATACACTGTGTTTTTAACGTTTTATAAGATATTGTACAATGTACAGATATTTAAATAATGTCGTGAAATATTGTCGAACAAATTTCTCAAAAAAAAAAACAACAGACTACACGTTTTAATTTGAGTAGACCAAGATGGCTGCGATTTGGCTTCAACCTAGTGACGTCACGCCATCTCCATTTAAATATAACCTCCTTGTATGTTACTCTTTAATGTTAGAGATACGAAACAAAAGAACATAATTTAATCATTGCATTCTGATTCAAGAAAGACAAAGTCAATCTTTTATCATATAAACGTTAGATACAAATAGAAGACAGTTACTTCTTACGGATTCCATGATGTCAATCTAGTCAGTTTATTTATGGTATTCGTCTTGGCTTGCCTTAGCAATGAGACTCATAACATTTTAGCTCTGAGCTATAACATTTAGCTCTGAGTCTCATAACAGTTAGCTCTGTGTCACCACATTTGGCTATGAGAATCGAACACTTAGCTTTAAGCTTTGTTGCTTGTTATTTAGCCCTACTTTTACTACAACCAGAAGTATGTAGAAACACATAGAAGTCTACTTCATAAAGCACTGGTTATGAGTGTGTATCTCTTTAGTGTGTGAATGTTGTTCGTATTTGCATCTATATTGTTATTGTTACAGAAGTTACGCTTAGGTGGTCAATTGTAGTCAAACTGAATATCCATTTGATTAGACAAATAAAAATTATCTTATCTTATATGTAATGAAAGTAAAACTAATAGACATGCTGTATAAATCAAATTGCACTTTAAATTGTAATATCAGATTAATATATAGGTAGTCAAGTCAGGTCTTTTTATTGACTTGCATTTTGTATTTATTCAAATAAAAATTGGTTTCTTCTTTCAAAATATTCACAAAATTGAAAGGGAATCTATTACTAAATTTAGTTTCTTATATATTTTCATTTATTTGCATCTTATTGTTGATTGTCAAAAACAAGACTATCTAACTTTAGGACAGATCCTTCCGAGTGAATCCCAATAACTATGTCCTCTACAACGCAGGACAATGGACAATCCAATGATCGTCAAGTTTGGACAGTTTACGAACAATTTTAACGTGAACTGTTGTGTAAACCGTAAACTTATGCTAGTGTCTTTATGTGTTGTTGGCAATGTAATCTCTTCAGTACTGAATAAAAAAAAAATACCTTACTACGAAATTTCACAGGGAAAAAAAAAAAGAGGTAACTCAGTCAATCCTTACAGTTAGTATGTCATTCTGTTATTACAACTGCAGTCAAAATCTTTTAAATTGTCTCTTCATTCATTGACCTCCCGTTATCTGTAATGGGCTGCCCATTTAAAAACTGGGCAGGCACACGATAGGGTCCAAGAGTGAAACTCACACTCCACAACACACTCACATCACACAATCTCCTTTAAAACACCATTTTTTTTGTTGTAAATTATTTTTAAATTCAGACTTTGTTTGACAATCATGTAAACCAGTGATTCCCAAAGTTGTCTATGTAGACCCCCAGCGGTCTATGAAGGCTTCCAAGGAGTCTACGAAAGTGAAAAAATAAATTGGGGGTCTATGAGATATCCACGGGGGTCCACGATCATGGGTTTTATTCAAGTAGGTCGCGACTGTATATTTCAGATTCCAATAATGTAATTATTTCAAGCACGAATATATGATTTGCTCTTTGGCTTAACCTTTATATATTTATCCTGCTAATCAACAGAAAATTGTTGTAATATAATTTCAATATTGATTTAAATAGCTTAATTTTATTTACATGTAACTAATGTCTAACAAAAAGAAATGTAGACTGTACAGCGTTGATTATTTAAAATTAGGATTCATTCCTTCCTTGTCAAACAAGCGGTTGCTTAAGTGACTTTTTATGTCGATATGAACTAATAACAATGGAGGATCATTTGAGACCCTGATAAAAAGATAAAGGTTTGAACAACTTTTGAACTCTCAAAGATAAAGTTCAGAATAGACCCACAAAATCTCTCTTCAACATGATATAAGAAAAGATGGTGGTATGTGAGCGTCTTACAAGATCTCTTTACTTATAGCCAAATATGGAAAACACTAAAGATAAAACATTGATTTTACCAGCAGTTGAAGTAGGTTTAAAAACTTTTACACAAACCTACATCTGATATTATCAAACACATTTCTTTCAGCAACACTACAGTTGAAGGGCACATTATGTAATTCTTTGAAAACGATATATACAGTTTGGGACGAGTGGCATATCATGCACTCACAGAGTGTAGCGCTGAGTGCTTCAAACTAAGGGTCGCCGGCTCCTTATTTTTCCTCAGGGTTGATCTATGAAACATTTTCCCATGTTTGGGTATAGCTGCAAGGCAGCGGATATTTTATTTCAGTTCTCCTTCTGCTAGGTGGGTTGCAAGCCAAAGGGGGATGAGTCTATCCTACCTAAACTTTACAGTTTTAATTGCCAGTTACTCGCCTTCGCCCCTTCTCCTGTTAATGAAAACAGTTCCGCAGTCCTAGTATTGGAGCCAAACGTAAAAGTTGAAGTGCGAAAACTTTGACAATGATACTTAAGACAAATGAGTAAATTAATTAATATTCAATGCTTGAAGGACCACCTCATAGAACAACAAATTCTTATATGTAACTTAATAATATCCGTAGCAACGAATGATGTACTAGCATGAATGTGAAAATCATTCCCATTGTGTTCGGTGATCCCAGTAATATATATTATTTTTATTTTAATTGGTTTAAATTTGAATTTTATCAATAAAAAATAATGGATCTCTCTAACTTAGAATGTAGCTTTAAATTACTTTTTCATTCTTCGACTCACTATAGTTAGAAATAAGTTTTAGAAAAATGGAGTTGGCAAATTGGCAGAAATGCAATATGAGTTACTCAGGGCGTCTACCGTAAACCAGAAAACGTGGCAAGGGGTCTACGAGACATAAAAGTTTGCGTGCCACTGATGTAGACTGACACTGTCGAGCTGTCAAGGGTATGGATAAATGTATGTAGTTCATGATCATTTACACTGTTAATAGGAGCCGCCTCTGTTCAGGAATAATGAGTTCAGCGTCACAAATATAGGAGGAGCCTAATCGAGTAGTCAGATCGAGATCCGTGTTTTTAAAAAAGAAGATTTTAGAACTCAGACTGCACGTAAATTCGAAATTAGTTCTGTGTGGGTTCTGACGAATTTTTGTGCGTCGTTTGTCCGAGGCATTATTCCGTTTGTTTGTTGTTTGTTTGTTGCTTCTTGTTTGTTTGTTGTTGCTTTTTTTTAAAATTTAATCTCACATTCAAACTTAGAAAAACAAAAGGGGAAAAAAAATTAAAAAGCTTTAAATCAAAACTGCTTGGACAAATTTGTACTAATGCTCCTTTTGTTTTTCCTAGTTCTATTAGAGCATGGAATGGGTTGCCTGAGTCAGCCAGGAAATTTAAGTCATTGGTTAACATGCATGACTAGATGCATTACGTGTAGGGCATCACCGTCTGTATTAAATAAGATAAAAGAAAACGGACTTTCTAAATGTGACTCATAACCTTCTGTTGAACGTGTGAGGTAGCTATTGTTAGACATTCATTCTGGACGACTGCACCCTTTGAAGTCTTTGCGACGTTCTTGTTCTGTCTCCTGTTTCACGTAGAACAATGTCGATGTGTCTACTAAATTAAAAAATAAATAAATGTGGACATAACAGAACAAAAAAAAATGATCCGAGAACCTTACATAAGAGATTTGTTTCGTTGCTTTTATTCTTATATAAAATACGTTTTGTTTCATTTTTTTAAATCACCCACTTATTGTTTACTAATTTTTGTCTTTCTACAGTTTGTTAAGAGAGTGTATCGCTCGTTTTGTCAAGAGATAAGTACTGAAAGACTTGTGCATCGCCACCTACTGTCATCAAGGAGTTGTTGTTTTTTCTAGAGTTAATTAAAATAGGATGATATGGTCAAATAAATAAATATATTTTAGAAATGCAAGTAGCAGGACTAAGACTAACATAGCAAATCTTTCTTGAAGCAAATGACTGTAAATAGTGATATATATATATATATATATATATATATATATATATATATATATATATATATATATATATATATATATATATATATATATATATATATATATATATATATATATATATATATATATATATATATATATATATATATATATGTATGTGTGTGTGTGTGTATGCCTCTGTGTGATGTTCTGGGCTAGTGAAGTAGACTTGTCATTTTCGCTGACACCTGCGCCCTCGAAGAATGTTTAACCAAGACCAATCGTTATAAGAAGGCCTGAACATTGACGTCGCAACCTATGGGCAGTTTAGAAGGTAGCTCGTTGCCACCTCACATTTTTGACGTCACGACCTGTGACGTGGCATTTAGTTGATACAGCTTGATATAAGTGACATTTAGATGACATTTAGTGGATATTAATGACATTACTGATCTGCAGTTGGCATTTAGATAACATTTCGTGGATATTAATGACATAACTGATCTGCAGATGGCATTTAGATGACATTTGGTGGATATTAATGACATTACTGATCTGCAGGTGACATTTAGATGACGTTGCTTAACTAATTTGACATGCTGATGACATTCCGTTGACATTACTAATATAAACATTTATTTGACATTGCTAACATTTAAAAAAAAAATTAATGACATGTAGATAATGTATCGATGAAAAAAAGAAAAAAGAATTTATTATAAAAGAAAAAAAATGTTCAAACGTGACAATGAAATCGTGAATATTCATCTACGGAATTTTAAGAGAATATAAAAACAGTCAATTGTGTAAGTTGATTCTTGACTATTTGTTCTTGAGAATAAAAATTCTAATAAACAATATTCACTTACGTTTACAGCTGTTTTATATCGCTTTTTGTGTGTTGAATTGTCGTCTCTGTTATTTACTATACCCCATCGATTACCGGTGGTACGTACTGCCATATACCGGAAAATACTTTTTAGATAGTCACAGTCAAAAGTTTACGATTAACTGGATGTAATATCAGGTTACAAAAGAGCATGAAAAAAAAAAGCGCGAGAAAAATGACAGATTCTTTAAAAAAAAAAAGTTATTTGCATAGGCATACGTGTAAAGTAAAAAGAAAATTAAAGTTTCCCATTTCAGACCGTGTGATCTATACAGCAGATGATGTTAACGGCCATCCGTTTCTTTAGCCAACGGTTAACGAGCAGGATGTCATGTGTTCGGCACCATCCGCCTTAGGGGATCCATTAGAGTTGGGTGGACTCAAAAGCACCCTAAAAATCCCGAAATTCAAAATCCCAGTCTTCACTCTGGACACCAGGATCGGAAGACAAGCGCTTAACCACTCAGCCACCGCGCCTAAGTGTAGTTCAAAGACAAGGTGGGTAGAGGTTCTAGAATTGTCTTAGTAAGATAAGATAAGATAATTTTATTGATCCAAACAAATGGAAATTCAGTTTGACTACAATTGACAACCTCAGCGTAACTATTGTACAAAAACAATTTGGATGAATGAAAGGAATAATTTAAATCAAATGCTGATTATGTCACAATGTAATCAGGTCGCCTGCCGTGCGGAGCCCCGGAAGTCTAAATCTAAGTACGGTGATATCCAGGTAGTGGGATAATATACATTGGGTTAGTCTTTGGTCATCATAATTTGCTTTTGTTCCTGTAAGTCCACTGTATCTACACTTCATACTTATATATTTGAGTTTGAAGGTAGTGAACGGAAGAAAATTATTTTAAAAAATGTGTTAGTTTATCGTGTCCTAGTAGCGATTGGAACTATATCAACGGCAACTCCGTATTCACATTAGTCAAATAATTGTAGAGTTTATACAACACAACTCTCTCGTCAAACACATTCGTCACAATGTTTTGTGCCAGGTAGCGTTATATCTTCTCTTATTAAGTACAGACGTTACTTCAACACAGAAGATGATTACGTCCTACGAGTGTCTTTAGGTCAAACCAGTTATGCACATGGGCGCCGGCAGGGGGTTGCAAGGTGATGCAAATGCACCCCCTGGATTCTTGGTAACCAAGTTCTAGCCATTTTTTTGCACCATTAAATTATCTAAAATTTAAGTAGCGACTGAACAAGTAGTGCTTCCACTTGAAGTACAGTTGTAAGGATACGCTACTAGTTTAATAAGGTAGCCCGTAGTTCCTGTCTGACCATGTAAGCTTTATTTTAGGCTCTTATATTACAAGATCAGATGTCGTCATCGAGAAGTACATGGAAGTCAAATTCATAAAGCGCTGGTTGTGAATGTGTATGTGTTTTCGTGTGTGTATGTTGTTCGAATTTTTAATCAATATTGTTTTTGTAAAGTAGTTTCGCTGAGCTTGTCAATTGTAGTCAAACTAAATTTCCATTTGATTGGATCAATAAAAATTATCTTATCTTATCTTATCTTATCTTAATTTTGCACTATATAGGGTGTCAACTATTCTATAGAACGTTAGTCGTAACGATTCGTATTTATTCACAAATAATTCGTTATTATTATATTTAGTTGAGGCCTAGAAATGATAAATGCTTTTTTTTTTCTTGACTTGACAGAGAAATTATTACCGTCTGTCTTTCGATGTGATAAATGTAAAAATTTCTTTGAAGAACAGTGAAGAGTGCAGTCTTCTTAGTAAATGTATTTGCGTCTTGCGCAGTTGCGGTTGGTGTTAGCGTTCGATATAGTAGCAGGTGTAACGCGTCCATCAGTTGACAACAGAAGAGCTATAAGAAAGTTATCCGCATGTCATCGTCTGAGTCAAATCGTGGATGTATATTAACGGGGCACTGGCAGCTTCAAGAAGACAAAAAAAAATATACGAGCAGCGGCATCATGAATTAAGTGGGAATTTTAGGTAATGAAGCTGCAGATATCTCAGGCACAGAGCAGATGCCTTTGAGCTTTTGGTTTGTTCAGGTTGATTGTATTCGAGAAGACTTCATTGGTTTGTCCATGTCGTTCAGAGAGACGCAGTGTCTGTGTCTAACGTCATTGTCAGCGAATACATGATGTACAGTCTAGACACGGAAAAACTAATCGGAAAAACTACTCGGCTAAGACTAAGAATCCTGGGTTCGAAATCGGTGAAGACTGGGATTTTTAATTTCGTGATCTTTAGGGCGCTCCTGGGTCCACCCAACTCTAATGGGTACCTGACTTTAGTTGGGGAAAGTAAAGGTGGTTGGTCGTGTTGTGCTGGCCACATAGCACCCTGCTCGTTAACCGTTGGCCGAAGAAACAGATGACCTTTAACATCATCTGCCCCATAGATCGCCAGGTCTGAAGGAAGCACTTTTTTTTTAAGACTACCTTGGATCTCCCACGATGGCTAGCATTCAGTTCTGTGTTCAGGCAAAGAATCGTGAAAAATATGCAGAAATAGCCTTTGTCCGAGAAGCAGCCACTGCAGTCTTTTCATTGTCGTCAATTAATAATCTGTTCTTGAACCAGTTTCCCTGATATTGCAGTCTGTCCAACTTAACAAAGTGACCGCTCAACCGCTCATCAGCAGTCAGTTTAATGACGTAATCAAACACCAACATGACCATATCGAGGAACATTTCCAGGATGGCATCTTGAGGAAGGCGAGACAAACTTGGAGCCGGGTTTAGAGTTGGTGATACTGAGAGTCTTCAGAATTCGTAGTTGGCAGAGACACCAAGCTCAAACCAAATGTTTAGATTTTGGAAGATATCACAGAATTCGTAGTTGGTAGACACACCAAGCTCAAACCAAATGTTTGGATTTTGGAAGTGATTACAGAATTCGTAGTTGGTAGAGCCACCAAGCTAAAACCAAATGTTTGGATTTTGGAAGTGATTACAGAATTCATAGTTGGTAGAGACACCAAGCTCAAACCAAATGTTTGGATTTTGGAAGTGATTACAGAATTCGAAGTTGGTAGAGACACCAAGCTAAAACCAAATGTTTGGAATTTGGAAGTGATTACAGAATTCGTAGTTGGTAGAGCCACCAAGCTAAAACCAAATGTTTGGATTTTGGAAGGTATTACATAATTCATAGTTGGTAGAGACACCAAGCTCAAACCAAATGTTTGGATTTTGGAAGTGATTACAGAATTCGAAGTTGGTAGAGACACCAAGCTAAAACCAAATGTTTGGATTTTGGAAGTGATTACAGAATTCGTAGTTGGTAGAGCCACCAAGCTAAAACCCAATGTTTGGATTTTGGAAGGTATTACAGAATTCATAGTTGGTAGAGACACCAAGCTCAAACCAAATGTTTGGATTTTGGAAGGTATTACAGAATTCATAGTTGGTAGAGACACCAAGCTCAAACCAAATGTTTGGATTTTGGAAGTAATTACAGAATTCGTAGTTGGTAGAGACACCAAGCTAAAACCAAATGTTTGGATTTTGGAAGTGATTACAGAATTCGTAGTTGGTAGAGCCACCCAGCTCAAACCAAATGTTTGGATTTTGGAAGTGATTACAGAATTCGTAGTTGGTAGAGACACCAAGCTCAAACCAAATGTTTGGATTTTGGAAGTGATTACAGAATTCGTAGTTGGTAGAGACACCAAGCTAAAACCAAATGTTTAGATTTTGGAAGGTATTACAGATCACGCCTTTACATTTGCGTATCTTGATTCGTCAGTCTCCTCACTACGTCTCACTTTTCGAACAGTAGTAAGGGTCAGTTCAACCTAAAACGATGCAAGAGCTGCTACATTGAGAAGAGTATGTTTTTCATTAAATAAGTATTTACAGTGCAATCAGTTAATATCACATAGGGATGGGGGTAAGAAGGCGGGGGAGCAAGTTCTTTTCTTTATAATTCTCCTTAACAAGAAAATTGAAGCCGCATTTTTGAGCCATAGGTGGCAACCTGCAACCCTTCCCCGGACAAAAAAATCATGCGGGTGCTCATGGTTATGCATGTTATTCAATGACTTAAGTTCTGTCGAGTCATTGACTTTCCTGGCTGACTCAGGCAACCCATTCCACGCTCTAATACCACTACGGAATATCTAGCTTAATATCTTTTGATGTATCCTGAACTAAAATAAATCTTTGTTATAATCAATGAATTCACTGCCTTACAAAAATAAAACACCTAAAAAGTATTTGTAATTAAATTTTAAAATACAATAATGTGACCATGTGCTCTATATCCTTAGCTTTCAGATATTAACTTTTGTTTAAGCTGATTACATTTTCAGACATATTAGTTATTACAAAAGTAACACAGTTGGCAGAAATACGATTTTATCTCTATTGTGGTTAACCAAATCCACGTTACAGAAACGGTATCAGGTAAACTATTTATAACTACGAATCAGAGTATCGATCCATTTATTAAGATCTATTTTTAGCTCCTTCGTCATGCCTTCACGACTATATAAACGCCAAGCTGAACTAGACTGACACAACGTGTGACGGAGGCGACTTCTTAGTTGTCTCCAGGCACCCACTTCGTTTAGCCACCATGGTGGACTGGAAGTGGGTGCTGTCACTGCGTCCGCCAAATTTTTGTTGAACTTGCTTACTTCGTTACCTCTCGGGATGTTCGTGTCTCGGGAACAAACTCACCGGACTGTCAGGGGCCGGCACTTGCTAAGTCAAAGAAACAGCGGGCCGTGTCTTCTTTCAATCCCGGCCGACAGGGGCGAACCGTTCTCGCAGCAACCCCGCCATCACCTTCCATCAGGTGCTAAAGGGTGAGAGCGGGGAGCCCTTGTTGACCACAGTGTCCACGAGACTTGACCAGTCTGTACAAAATAGCCAGTGGTCAGTTTTGTATGCACTGTGGTCCGGGAATATACTCTTCGCAGTGGACAGTTCTGATCTGAACATTCGGAGGTAACGAAGTCAAGTTTGAAAAAATTTAGCACGTATTGTGACAGCACCTTCTCTTCCAGACCAGGTCATGTTGAGATAGACAGACAGACAGACGTACAGATAGATGGACAGGCAGATAGATAGATAAACGGGCAGATTGATAAATTATTTGAATAAAGAAAAGGTGTACTTGTGTAAACTCAGACTCGAGTAGTTAACTATGTAGGTCAGTTATCTAGAACCTTACTATCCAGTTATATAAAGTCGCTGTTATAGTCTCTACTACAGTTATGGGACGTATTTGTTTCTCTGTGGTTGGTAGGCATGCTTAGTCACCTGCAGTCACGTGATCACGCCTACTTAGTAACAGGCGTACACCGGCACACACATACTGACGTCATTCAACAGAGCTACCAAAGGGAGATCACTATAGCCCAGTCAAGGGACATAAAAACGATCTAATTCAAAGTTTGGAAATAGATCTAGAGAAGGTAAATCTTATGCGATCAACAAAGAACTTCTGAGAAGATAATAAAGTATAACAGCATTTTAAACTTCTATTGAATGTTTCACCCAACTATTACAAGTGTCATATACATTGTTTGAGCTAAAGAAGTAATCACTCGAAACTGAAATATTTTCGATGTGAGCCTTGTAAGGTTTTAATACGGGATAAATAAGATTCCAATCACTTAATTTAGTAAATGGATAACATTAAATATCCATATAAAGAGAGAGAGAGAGAGAGTGAGAGAGAGAGTAAGAGAGAGAGTGAAAGAGTAAAAGAGAGAGAGAGTGAGAGAGAGAGTGAGAGAGAGAGTGAGTGAGAGAGTGAGAGAAAGAGAGAGTAAGAGAGAGAGTGAGAGAGAGAGTGTAAGAGAGAGAAAGAAAGAAAGAAGAGAAAAGAGAGAGAGGGAAAAGAAGAGAAAGATAGAGAGAACAGTAGAGAGAAGAGACAAGAAGAGAAAAGAGAGAGGAGAAAAATTAGAAGATAAAGAGAAAGAGAGAGAGGAGACAAGAAGAGAATAAAAAAGAGAGGGGGGGATAGAAGAGAAAAGAGAGAGCGGGAAGAGAAAGAGAGAGAAGTGAATAGGAGTGCGAAGAAAAGAGAGAAGGACGAGAGAGATGTTTAGGATGTGAACTAAACAAAATGTCAAGGAACTTCAGAGTTGCCAACTACTAGAAAAGAAGTGAGGTTTACTTTAAACGCTACTTAAGGCCTGGCAGTTAGTCTTCCTTTCAAATCTCCTTCACTATCTCGAGTTAGTTGCACCTTTCTTTTTAAATACGTTTATAAAGCCACACAGTGAAAGTCGAACACTCATTCCATACTGAAATTATTTTGTGATATAAACAGAAAAGCTCAGAAAATTTGATGGTGCAGTTCTAAAAAGTGCGAAAATAGTATCATATAACTTTAAAAAAAAAACAAAAAAACAACACATTACTTAGTAACACTTCCTTGATCTAAACTCTAGCTATTTTAAGTTTATGAAAATGTCCATCGTTTTCGTAGAATGACAATAACTTAATACCATCTATAAAACATCCTTTCTAAGGGATTACAGATTTATGAATCAATGGATTAAAAATCATAAAAATAGCCTATTTAAAATAATACATTTTATTCAAACACAAAATACAAATTATACAAGCGCAAATGCAGAAAAATTAGCAAAATGATAATATTTTGATCGATCGCTTTGGCTGTGACATATGTGGTTGGGTGTTGCCGTGTAAGCGTGTTGTCTGTGCTTATGTTTAAAACTGACACAGACCTTTGGTCTACTAACGTGACTAAATCGATCAGTGCTATCTGTAGTATGACATTACACTGTCAAGTTCTGACTATATTCTACGTGGGCGTGTATAATAAACTGATTGCATCGAACAGTGTCCTATATATTAACCTCAAAATGACCCTGAGATATGGGACCCTTTTGGCACCCTTCATAGGTCCAGAAGGAAGATATCAGTGCTAAAAATTTCAATGAGGCCCAAAGTTATGGCTTATGTTACCTAAAGGTAAATCCGGCCCTGGACCCGTATCATTTTAGTAAAACTAATGTACAAAGGGTAGTGTTTACAAAGCTTATATCAACTCACTCTTGCTGTCTGTCTGGCAAAAAGTTTGTACGCGTTTTTTTTCTCCCACACCCAATCTCAGATCAAGCAGAAATTTTGGTCAATTATTTGCGTGTAAAACAAGAATTGATGTATATAAAAAAAAAAACATTTAATTATTTTTAACTATTGTTGTTTTTTTTGTTACGAACAAGGGAAAAGAAATTGTACTTGACTGATGTGGTGGTGTACGTTGAATTAGTCCCTGTTATTCTTTGATTTAAAGTTTAACACTAGCAATAAATAACTATAAATCCTTCAATTTTCATAAGTACTTCTCTTGTACAGTGGGCAATGTGTTAGCTTAACGAGGCTTGAGTCCAGGTCTGTCAACTTAAAAGAAAAATGCGAGAAAGAAAGAATGCGTTAAAAAAAAAAAGCCAAGATGGTAATATTCAGACAGATACCCATTCTTTCTCCCCCGCCCTATTTCCAACTGGTTCAGGCAAGTGATAGATATAAAACTAAAAAAAAAAATGGTAAAAATATTTATAATCTCACAGATTTATTCCAAAAATAAATAAGTTGAATGACCTGGATATGAACTTAAGGGCTCTAGCCTTCTCATGGCCAACACACTAACAAGAGAAGTGCTTATGAAGTTAGAATGTTTTATATTATCTATTGTTAGTTTCAAGTTTTAGAGCAAAAAATAAAGGGAACTAATTCATCTTATACCACTACGTCAGTTAAGTACAATAACTTCCCTTGTTCAATATTTTAATAAAATGCAAAATTTAAGATTGATCCGAGATTGGGTGTGGGAGAAATAACGAGAAATAACGTGTAATAAATTTTTACCAGACAGACAGACAGACAGAATGATAAGGCATTTTGTTATATATCCTTAGCTTTCAAATAACAACTTTTGATTATGCTGATAATGTGTTCAGACACAGAGCGCTAGTGATTACACAAAAAACAACACAGTTGGCAGAAATAAGACTATGCTGAGATTAACCAAGAACACGTGGTAATTACTGCTAGAGATAAGGATATTTATATAAACCAATCAAAGTATCGATCCAAGTATTAAGATCTATTTTTAGCTCCTTCGTCATGGCTTCACGTGAATATAAACGCCTAGCTGTACTAGGCAAACACACCGACGGAGGCAACCTCGTTGTTGTCTCAAGGCGCCCACCTCGTCTAGCCGCCATGGGGACTGGAAATGGGTGCTGTCACATCGTCCGGTGGGATGGCCGAGAGGAGGCTCGAGGTTCAAGTTGTGTTTACTGAGCGCCTAAAGACAGCACGGAAAACCTTCTCCCAGATATCCCCATCCCGCACTGGCCCACAATAGAGATTGGACCGTGGCGCACTGAGCACGATATAAGCGTGAAAGTAGCGCTATAAAAAAAAATGAAAATAATAATTTAGAAAAAAAAAAAAAAAAAAAAAAGCTTACTTCGTTACCTCTCGGGATGTTCGTGTCTCGGGAACAAACTCAGGACTGTCAGGGGGCCGGCACTCACCAAGTGAAAGAAACAGCGGGCCGTGTCTTCTTTCAATCCCTGCCGACAGGTGCGAACCGTTCTCGCAGCAACCCCGCCTTCACCTTCCATGATACACCAAAAAGCTGGCTATTTATAGTTTTTCTGCCATGTTTGAAAATCTCTTTCATAGTATATGCTCAAAATATCTTTTTTAGGAGAATGTTGATATTTTAAATCAACTTTAAAACCTCCTTGCTAAGGCATTACAGAGTGTTTCGAACCAAAGGATTAATAATCAAAACAATTGACTGTTTAAAAAGAATAAATTTTTATTCAAACACAACCCCCCAAAAAATACATAAGCACAAATGCAGTGATGTGTGTGTGTGTGTGTGTGTTACTGTGTCGCTGTGTAAATTTGTTTCGTGTGCTTATGCGTAAAACATGTTTGTAACAGTTTCTAGTTGACACAGACAGTTTATCTAGTTGACACAGACAGTTTATCTAGTTGACACAGACAGTTTATCTAGTTGACACAGACAGTTGGTCTACTAATGTGTCTTTGTCAGTGCTATCTGTAGCATGACATTACAGTATCATGGTCTGACTATATATTTCACTTTTCAAACAGACCTGAACAGTGACTCTTTAGACCTTAAAAAGGCTCTAATCTGTTTACGATATTGGGATCTTTCGGGACCCTTTATAAGTCCAGATATTATAAAAATGTCAGTGCTAAATAGTTCTTGGAGGCCCTAAGCTATGTCTTCTGTTACCTAAAGGTACATCCGGTCTTGGACCTGTATCTTTTACTAAAAATAATGTACGAAGTGTTTTGTTGTTGTTGTTGCTGTTGTTGTTGTTCTTGTTGTTGTTGTTGTTGTTCTTGTTGTTTTTGCTGTTGTTGTTGCTGTTGCTGTTGTTGTTGCTGTTGCTGTTGTTCTTGTTGTTGTTACTGTTGTTGTTGTTGTTGTTGTTGCTGTTGTTGTTGTTGCTGTTGCTGTTGTTGTTGTTGTTGTTGTTGTTCGTTTATAAAAATCTAAAAATAAATACTTTCTGTACGGGTGCAAATCCTGGACGCTAGCCTTAGACTTATCGAGGAATATCCTTGCCATGGATATCGGGGTAGTACGATAGGCCAGCAACCTGTCCATGGAAAAAAAAATACTGTTAAAGAAATCATAGCAAAAACACAAACACTAAACATAGTCAGAGGCAAGATTAGAGCTCCACAAAGAAGACTTATGTAGCCATTTAAAAAACTAGCAAGAGACCGTGGTGTGTTTTTACTGAGGTCCTATGTTCCATGAGGAACGCATAGAAAGATGATTATGGAATGGAGAATTTCTGGGTATGAACTACGACAAGCTAGTCATCCAAAGCAGAATCACATTGGCGTTTGGACCACATGATGAGTTTAACAAAAAATCGCAAGTTAAGACTGTGTTGTACGTATAACAAGATCCTCAGAGCTGGCTAAGACTTATCTGCAGTAAACAGTACCAGTGAAATGGAGAAGAACAGAGAGGGCGCAATGTGAAGTAAGGAAACTGACAGATCTGTCTAGAGAGTAGAGAATCTAATCCTGGTAAAATACAGAGAGGAATGGAGAGTAAAGGTGGACAGGTCATGTGTGGTGCCCAAATGGTCCAACGGACATAGGTTACTTATTCTACTGCATGAAAAAAATGAATCAATCAAAAAATTAACCAATTAATGTTTTGGTAATGAATTTTTTGGGGTATGAAAAAAAGGAAATACATGTTAATTTTTTAGAGATGTGGTTGTATATGTGGAGCTGTTTCCTTTATTACGCTTGCACAATTATTTTAATCTCATACTCTTTCCTTACTCATTGGTTTGTCGGATCTAGTTGAAATTTCACACAATTAGTCATAGTCTATGACAATCAAACAATCAATTTTAAAAATATCGATTACTGGTAATTACTTTTGTTTTATATAAAAAAAGGGAGTTTATTCCTGCGTCGCTTTTCTAGAAAAATCAATGTCTACCTGGCGGTGGTTCTCTCAAAATTCTATATGGATCTGAGACATGGACACTATATATCCAGAAAGCAACTAAGACTGCTTGAGCACTTTTACCAAAGATGCTTGCGCTCCATCATGGACATGCGGTGGCAAGACCTCACTACAAACAGCGATATCCTAGCGAACGCCGGTATGGACATTATTGAGGGACTTCTTATGGTCCGACAGTTACGCTGGGCAGGGCGCGTATCCCGTATGGAAGACGAACGCATGCCAAAGGCAATCTTTTATGGTGAGCTAAAGAATGGTCGACGTAACAGAGGCGCCTCACAGAAGCGTTTCAAATACCAGCTTAGGCGCCAACTTGCCTTAGCTGACATAGTAGAGAGTACCTAGTTGCTTGCGGCCTCAGAACGAGACAGTTGGAGGTCACTCACAAGGGCCGCGGGATACACATTTGAGACCAAAAGAAAATCCGCTGCCGAGAACAGACGCAGACGGCGAAAGGGAAATTTAAATCGACCTCCAGCGGACAATGGTTATGCTTGTCTTGTATGTGGCAAAATATGTGGGTCACGGCTGGGGCTGCGCAGCCACGGGAAATACTACTACATTCCTCACTAATCTTCGGACTTAAACACAAGCTTTATTATTATTATTATTATATATGGCAGCGATTTAGCGGTTCTTCTCTTGAATGAACTTTAGTTTTGATGTAAAGTTTGTAAAAATAATGTCTATTTTTCGTTTGTATTTCTTTAAATAGAAAAACGGGTCGATGATATCACATTCTGCTGTGCATTATATGGTAATGATTGCTCATATTTATTGATAACTTATTTTGTTATTTGACTTTTTGGATCAAAACAGGTGATAAAGAGAATGGATATATGTTGTCTAAAATGTTTGGTCCCAATCTGGTACAATAATGTTTTCTAATACAAGGTAGATAAACACGGAATAAAACAACAATTTATCATTTAATTTGGTTATCTCCCTTCCACAAGGCTTTTAAAAATAACTCACTATTCAAAACATATAATTATCTCGTCTCTCTCTCTCTCTCTCTCTCCAATGAAAAAAAAAAAAAGAAAGTTTCGAGGCTTTTTCCTCTTTTCTCATTACAAAATAGATCCAGCACTACGCTGTAACTCTGGCATGAAATAAAGTCCTTGAAACGGATGGAGATATTTTACCATTTTATCAATAATTAATTTATATTCCTTTTAGAATATGCTGTCAGGCAGGGCGGATTTAAGTATGTGGAGGCCCCTGGGCAGGATTTGTGTGGTGGCCCCTACAATTTTTCGAAACCTTTGATACTGATCAACTTTTGAATGAAAATATTTATATCTAGAAACATGCTAGAAAAGAAAAAGAGTGGTAGATTTAATCTCACTTTCATAAAAAAAAATTAATATGTATATTTTAGTTTTAAAAAGTTTATATCTTTTATTTTGAGGGGAATAAGGCCTTTGCTAGAGGCAGTGGTCGTAAATATGGATCCGTATTTCCTAGCATACAAGCGTACATTTCCGAATCACGACATTGTTGCCAGAGGTTAAAAGTCGAAAAATTAAATTAGAAAATTTAAAAAAATGTCTGACCCTTCGAAATTCGATATAGTTTTATCTCTTTTGAGGATGCGCATTATGTTTTGTGGATTTCCCTAGGCTGTAGCCCCTGCTGCAATCCCTTCAATCCGGCCTTATATGCTTTACAAACACAGTATGGTTAGAGCTATACTCTTAAATATTTTGTACTCAGGTTTTTTTTTTCGCTTTTCTTTTTCTTTCTCTCTTTCTCTCTCTCTCTAATTCTCTCTTGAACTATCTCTGTCTATCTACATCAGTGATGCCCAGATCCGGCCCGCGACGTGGTTTGGACCGGCCCGCGACGCGGTTTGGACCGGCCCGCCAAAATATCGGCACAAAATGTAGGGAAAAAAAGGTAGAAAAAAATATTTTTTCTCTGATAGGACTCTAGCCTTTTCTTTGATGGATTTCATTCTAATCTATTTTCTTGTAATATTCATGTTTTTTTTTTTTTCGGCGACAAGAATTGACAGTTGTTTTAGAGTCTTAGACAATACCGCGGCTGTCTAGAGCTAGCCGTGTTCTTAACATCTCATGTGTGTAACACAGCACATCTTTTCTGCCTCATTTTGGTTCGTGTTCTTCTGACATCAACATGACATTGGTGCCGTGTCGTGTGACATTTGAACACGTTAATGTAATGGGAGGGCTGAGGAAACGAACATTGGATGTTGAAACTTCCAGGACAAGTGGACAAGTGGACAAGTGGACAGAAGGACAAGAGGACAAGTGGACAAATGGACAAGTGGACAGATCTATTTTTTTGTTGGTGGAATATAATAAGCCAACATGTTTGATCTGTACAGTGTGACTGTTTTTAAGGAACATAGCATAAAAGGCATTGTAAAAACAAACCATTACAAAACTATTGCGACATTAAATGGTTGAGTCGCCAGGAAAAGATCGCAAAGTTACGTCTAGAGTTAAACGAAAATATTGACTAAGAAGTCAAGAGAAGGAGTCGACTGTAATGGAGGCCACAGAGGTGCTCTCATTTACAAGAGAATTGAAACATAACAACAGTGCTTGCTATCAGTGATGGAATTAAATCGGCCTGAAAAAAAAAATGAAGCTGTGCCGCCTTTCTGGCATGACAGTAGCAAAACGAGTCGAGTGGACGATGTTGGTGAAAATCTCCATTCAAAACTAAATGACAGAGCAGCAGATTTTGAAATAATTACCATTGCCGCTGGAACTGATTGACTTACAAATCCAGATTTCGAACAATAAGGACAATAGATTTCTACGCCGTATTGTCTACATAAGCCTTGCACATTTGCGAAAAAAATTGATTTTATGATCACAATGTTTACAAGTACTTAGTAGTAGTGGCCCGCGACACAAGTGTTAGAAATTAAAATGGCCCGCAGGCCGTATAAGGTTGAGCATCACTGTTCTACATAATAGTTCTCTAGTTTCTTCTCTCTTTGTCACTATTTCTGGCTCACTCATTTGATTTTTATTGTTATGTCTCCAATACTTTCTTGTTCTTTCATTTTCATTAGAATGTGCATCTAACTCTCTGTACTTTCTGTGTACAACATTAGAATGTGCATCTAAGTCTCTGTTCTTTCTGTGTACAACATTAGAATGTGCGTCTAAGTCACTGTTCTTTCTGTGTACAACATTAGAATGTGCATCTAAGTCTCTGTTCTTTCTGTGTACAACATTAGAATGTGCATCTAAATCTCTGTATTTTCTGTGTACAACATTAGAATGTGCATCTAAGTCACTGTTCTTTCTGTGTACAACATTAGAATGTGCGTCTAAGTCACTGTTCTTTATGTGTACAACATTAGAATGTGCATCTAAGTCACTGTTCTTTCTGTGTACAACATTAGAATGTGCGTCTAAGTCACTGTTCTTTCTGTGTACAACATTAGAATGTGCATCTAACTCTCTGTACTTTCTGTGTACAACATTAGAATGTGCATCTAAGTCTCTGTTCTTTCTGTGTACAACATTAGAATGTGCATCTAAATCTCTGTATTTTCTGTGTACAACATTAGAATGTGCATCTAAGTCACTGTTCTTTCTGTGTACAACATTAGAATGTGCGTCTAAGTCACTGTTCTTTCTGTGTACAACATTAGAATGTGCATCTAAGTCACTGTTCTTTCTGTGTACACCATTAGAATGTGCTTCTAAGTCACTGTTCTTTCTGTGTACAACATTAGAATGTGCATCTAAATCTCTGTATTTTCTGTGTACAACATTAGAATGTGCATCTCAATCTCTGTATTTTCTGTGTACAACATTAGAATGTGCTTCTAAATCTCTGTACTTTCTGTGTACAACATTAAAATGTGCATCTAAGTCTCTGTTCTGAGTACAACATTAGAATGTGCATCTAAATCTCTGTACTTTCTGTACACAACATTAGAATGTGCATCTAAATCACTGTACTTTCTGTACACAACATTAGAATGTGCATCTAAATCTCTGTACTTTCTGTTTCTCCTCTTCTTTTTCTATATGTCTGTATTTTTTAACTTTAATATGAATCTTTCTGTTCTTACTCTCTCTCTCTCTCTCTTTCTCTCTCTCTCTCTAAAATTCACAGCATATGTGTGTGTGTTTCTATGCCACCGCGTGTCTATTCAATTAAAAGAAGATTTCCTATCGACTTTGTGGGTAAGCCCCACGACCGATAACTCGTCGTCAAATAACATAAAAAATTAATATAACTGTTCCACCCACCCACGTAGCCACAGCCATAGAAACACCGCCATAAATCAAAGCACACACATACACACACATACGCGCAAATGCAAGTATAAAGCCATCTTTGTTAGCGCTGACTCATGCATTTTATTATTGATTAGACAAAAAGAATTCTTCATCACATGACTGACTCCTTATCAAATCAAGAAATCTTACAAAACATTTACAAATAAATAAACAAGAACAGAGAATGAAATTTTAAAAATCCTTTTTTTTAAAAAAAAAAAGAAAAGAAAGCTTATATTTAGTGTTATTGTATCAGTTAGTTTGGATCTGTCATGTGATTGTATAAATAATTAACCTAAACATAATAAATCTGCGCGATTATAAATATTTTTAACCAGTTGTATTTTGCAAAGCCTTTAGCTTTCTCAGTGCGCTATGATCCTATCACTAGTCTTGACCAGTAGTGAAAGGTGGAGGAAAGAAGAGGGTATCTTAGTGAATTTTTACATGATTTTTTTTTCTGTATGAAAAACATGTCCACTGTTCAGGGCTCAGAAGTCCTCAAGGTAACTAATTCAACTTATACCACCACATCTATCAAGTAACATTTCTTTCCTTTGTTCTAGATACCAAACAAATTAATTAACTAATTGGAACTTTTTTAAAAATTGATTCTTGAGTTGTCAGGTAAAAGAAATAATTGTGAACATTTTTTAGATTGATCCGAAATTGGGTGTGGGAGAAATATATATATATATATAACTTTTATATAGCGCTACTTTCATGCTTATAGCATGCTCAGAGCGCTTTGGTCCAATCTCATTTGTGGAAATAATATGCACAAACTTTTTACCATACCGACAGAACTCAGTCCTGACACCTTGCAAGTCCACGTAACCATGAACAGAGCCTGCAATTCCATATCTAGTAAGTATTGAAAATCATCCAGCTGTTATGCTCAAATCAAGACTTATATCACTCACAAGCGAGTCCGCACAGCTGCTCGGTTTTCAGACGCTCGTTAATAGAATTGGATAATACTTTAGTAAACGTTTAGATCGTTTATTGACAAGCGAAAATTGTCGTCTAGTGCAGCGGTTTTCAACCTGTGGGTCGCGACCCCTTTGGGGGGTCGATTGACAATTTGCCAGGGGTCGCCTAAGACAATCGAAAATATGGATTGATTTTGTCTATTCTTCTTTTGCTGTGTGGGTGGGGGATGTGGGGGGGGTGGGGCGCGGCCGAGTGGGGGATTTTAAAAAGGGGTCGCCGAGCTTAAAAGGTTGAGAACCGCTGCTCTAGTGTCTCTAAACATGTATTTCCTGTCTGCTTCTATCTATTCTTTTGGTCCCGAGACTACTTTTTTTAAAAATTGTATTGGCCTCCTTCAGTCGTAGGACGACTATGGTTCATCTCAGAGCACACTTCCTAATGTGGCTGTGGAGCCCTATTTTGGAGAGACACTCCCGTCCAGAAATAGCACAGGTTAAGGTGGCTTTTGCTTTGGTGGTAGAGGAGCTGGCCATTTTTTCGAATTGTACGTTTTTCTTCCTGAGCTGAGACCCATGTACTTTCACTGTCCATAGCTTTCTTGGTCACTGTCTCTCTCCACCTGTTGCGGTCTAGAGCTATGTCTTCCCACTACTACACGAATAACTTTCGCATATGTATCCTAACAGTGTTAAAGAAGCTCATGTTTAATTTAGGGTGTAAGAACAAACTAGGCCTAAAACCTGAAACTCAATGTCCAACCTATGGTCAGGCAGTGGCACTAAAAACGTGTGGAGCTTGTAATGTCAAATGTCATGTTTGATTCTATCAAGACTGACCTGCTGGTTGTCGTCAATGACATCAACTCTACACGCAACCTTTACGTTAAGATTGTACCACACACAATGTCGGGAATAAATTACTCTATCAACTTCATCGTGCTGAACTGAGCTGGCGTTAAATTAAAAAATGTTTTGAACCGGATGTGGCCGAGCAGGATTGATTCCTACATTTGAATGGTATCTCCCCCACCCTCTTTTTTGTTGTCTTTTTTTTTTTTTAATAAAAAAAAATAGATTTTTGCTTATAAGCTTACTGACTTATCTGAGTTAGCTCATTTCACACAATACGTTTTTTTTGTTATTGTTTTTTGAAGGAAATTCACTTTGATTACAAATGTCCCCCTTTATTTTACATGTTTCGGATGTTCTTTCAAAGTGGAATAAAATATACTTCCTAACCCAAACCTACGACGGCTGAAGGCAGTGGGCAGGGTTCGAACCCGGAGCCATTGATAAGCCCAAACGACAGTCCAGCGCTCATACCGCACGACCGACAAGAGCAATAATGATTCGTTGATTTGAAGAATAAAGTTCCTTTTATTTACAAAGCAACTCTGTACTGATTTCTTTAGATTATTGATAGCCAGTTTCTAAGGTCTTTATGCTTTAAGATTTGACAGGAAAGCGCTGCGTTAGTAGTAGAGGTGAGTCCATTGAATGTTTCGATGTCTGGTGGATATCCATGTACGGTATCGATATTTAGATACTACCAGGTGTTTAGATATATCGATACTATATACCATGTCTTTTTAAAAGGCAAAAACAAAGTACTTGGTCATGTGGATTTTTTTTATAATTAGCTCCCCCCGCCCTTTTTTTCCGGAACCAAATTTCACTAAACTGGTCGTGAATTGGAAACGTCGTACCCGGTTTTTAACTTAAGAAACAAGGGGATAAAACCCAAGATACAGTATTGATTTTTCCGACTTGGATTACATCCCTTGTTGAAAAAAAAAAGGAGGCCTCACTCTGATGTTTATATATTTGTAGCTTATTCTTATTATGATGGTTAAAGTGGGTCCATCTTAGTGGTACGCCTCTACACCAACAGCGCCAGTAAACTGGATTAACAATTAATATTAAATCGCCATCTTTCTAACTCTTCTTCATTAAGCTCTTATATTTAAATTCTATCATTAAAAAAAAAAGTCGTTTCCCTTTTATACACTGCGATAGATGGGGCAGCTGATTTGTCTTTACGAGGGTGTCATGTGGCCAGCACAACGACCAACCACTTTTTTGCTTTTCCACAATGTCAGTGTTACATGTTAAATCATTCTTATGAAGGTTAAAGAGTACTCATGAACAATTATGATTAGTTAACATTACCTAGTAGCGGGTATAGCTAAAGGTAGTCTATGAGAATGTATCGTCAGTAACAGTCCCCGTGTGACTTTATTGTTAATAACGCGCTCCCTTGAGACTTGTATAGCTAGATTTAGGTATTTTAGAACAACAGATCAGTGTTAGAGGTGTGCTGGCACGTTCGTCCAGTGGGATATTGCCCCCTACTTGTATTTCCTAGGTTATTAAGTATAACCTCCAGGTATACAATTAGCTAATGTATGCAAAACAAGACTTAACAAAGTCGCAGGTAAACATATATGCAAAGTTTATTTACATGAGTAAAATAAATGTGTAAATAAATGGCCATCAACTCACAGGCCTTCTCAACACAAAATAAACAAAAGTTACACATAAAAAAATAGTATGGCACACCGCCCTAGTCATATAATATTAACACTATCGTCACATTCTGGAAATCACACATCAGTGTAGAAAAATGAAGGTCACAGGTCTCAGGTCAATACACGATCATTTTTGGCCATTCCGGGGTCACAGGCTTCAGACCAACACATCCGATTTTAGCCAAAAAAAAACAAAAGGTCATGATGAACTGTAAGCTTCAGGAAAACCTATGAGCCTACAAGCTTAATAGAATCCCACCTATAGACATCTGTTCGATAAAGCCTATCTGATGATTCAATACAGAGTTTAATCGCTCAGAGCAAGGCTATAAAAACATGTCACGTTTGGGAGTACCCCAGGATGCAGAACATCAGGGTAAAACATACTACCTGGAAATCATTTGAGGCTATATCTACTCATTAATAAATTATAAAAAAGACAATAATGACTGAAGCTATACTTAGCCCAAAGATCTCCAGAGCAGGGCACACTTCTCCCGAGTACCCCAAGACACACGACCAATAACTAACAGAAAAAATATGTACAGTTCACAACAAGCTGGTAACTCTGGAGCAAGTGGCAACTAAACACGGTCTACATGCCCTTATATAAACTTCGTAAGTGGAATCACTCCTGTGTTCACAATCTATCAAACATAGTTATTTTCCCTTTATGTCCCAGTCAGGTACCCAATAGAATAAGATCGACTCAGGGGCTTCCTGAATATCATTTGCACTTAGACACCACGCCCACTCACCATCATAACATAATAATGACCTAAATAAACTCGGTCACTCGTTATATAATAAAATCCAATCAAGGGGGGGGGGGGTTATATGATGGTATTCTTAATCTTTTCAGGTTCAATTAGCTTGAGATATATAGAGTTTAAATAATATACAATTACAGAGTTTAACATATATATATATATATATATATATATATATTACATTTGATTTTAGATTGGTGTAGAAGTATTATTGCATAAATAATACTATCATTATGTTTTCATTATCATATCATAAAATTCATACTTAATGAATATATTAAGTCGACCTGTATTTAGTATAAGCGTCGCCTTGCAGGAAACCATCGTAAATAGTGTATCAAAGACCATTACATTGTAACATAGGCCCGCAAATTCTATCGGAGATCCTGATACTGTAATGAATGCGTAATTACATAGCAAAATATGCTAACAAAAACCTATATAGATGTTTTCAACATATTGAACCGAACTCTCGACGAAAATTAAAATTCAGACTCAATAAGTTCGCTATTGAGTCGAGAAGTGATTCAGTGCATGCAGCCACTTGGCACAGCCTGATGATGCCCTAATGTACCGAAGTCATTAAGTTCCAAACGTCTGTAAAATACCCGAGAGGTCATTAAGCTAATTGACCCTTAGTTTTTGCACTTGTCAATTTGTCAATACTGTCTCAGTCATGTTTAAATAAAATCTTATTTAGAAATGATGGTAATATTTTAAAAAGCAAAGCAAAGTTTCCATTTTTGACCTTGTGACCTATGGGGCACATGATGACAAGGTCATGCTTCTGTGTTTTTGTGACCCACTGTAAACAAGGATGTCATGTGGTCAGCACAACGACCAACGACCTTTACATTTACCCAACTATCGCCAGGTCCCCATTAGAGCTGGGTGGACTCAGAGGCGCCCTTAAGATCCCGAAATTAAAAATCCCAGTCTTCACCAGGATTCGAACCCGAGATCCCTAGGTCCGAAAGCCAAGCGCTTTACCACTCAGTTATGTGATAATGAATTGTACTCAATAGAAGCACAAATTATTTGACAAGGAAAAAAAAAAGAAACCGTTTGATCAATGTAATCAAGCTTTAGATTGTTAAAGGTATCTCCCGGAACAGAGAAACACTTTATATAACATACCTCTTAAAACTACTAGAATATAATACAATTATGTCGTAGCATCAGAATAGCTAGTCAATATGTCATGTCATACTGTCAAGTCAAAATGTCATGTCATACTGTCTTGTCAACGTGTCATGACAAAATGTCATGTCACATTTTCAATTCTAATGCAGGCAGAGTTTTTTTTTTAAATGCCAGCTGGTGAAATTTTGATGTACAACTTTAGGTCCTCTGTTTTGATGTAAAGCGTTTCCTGCAGTAAGGTGAAGGTCTACATCTGACTAATTGGCTATAAATAGAACCAGTGACTCATAAAAACATCGTTGTTTTTTTAATTAAAAAAGACTGTCAAGGTTGGTGTGTAAAAATATTAAGGAGACAGCATTTTGTGAGGGTTTCTAAATGTGTAGTTTAGATTGTCACTCAAATTGAATGCCAAAATACTTGGTAAACTTGCCAACTTGTCTTTTTGTCCGTAGGTCAAGAAATATGTTAGCGCATAGTGAATCAGATAGCTTTAGGGATAAGATGCTGGCGAAATGTATTCTGCCTGTCTCTCGTCTATTATTCTCTGTCTGTCTCTGTCTGTCTCTCTTTCTGTCTGTCTGTCTCTCTTTCTGTCTCTCGCTCTCTGTCTTGTATCTCTGTCTGTCTCTGTCTCTTTTTCTCTCTGGTCTCTTCTTTCTTTATACAGGCGATTTGTAGCATCCATAATAAGATGTTAAGCTCTTGTAGCAAGTTCCAGGTGTAAGGCATTATTCTAAGGGTTTTCACTATCTCCGCTTAGGGCAAGACTAATCGTGTCTTTGAAACCTGTCACGTGTCTTTTTTATCTTTACCTTTAGCTATCCCTTAGTCCGTTGGACTATCTTTCTCTGTCTTTAGCTTTAGTTCCTCTTTCAATGGCAGGCCCGTTCCATCTTTTATGGTGTCCTCCCATCGCTTTCTCTGTCTGCCTCTTGTCATATATCAGTTTTAGAACCCCTGTAATATTTGGTGACTAGTAGTCACTGAACTATTCCGTGCAGTTAGCACGAGATTTTTCCTGGTCGGGGACTGACCACGAGGTGGACACCTCAGTTGATCTTAGACTCTTGTAGAGAGAGGAATATTATGGATATCTTGTCCTGTGTAGTAATGTATTAAGGTTTATTTTTGGAGCATGTGTGATATCTAAAGTATTCTATTTGATTCTAATGTACAATGTTTTGTGTATATTTCTTGATGGCTGGACTTGCCAATATCTTTTGTGAATTATATTTTATGTGAATAAAATCCATGTCTGCTGACATAGAGTCTATTAATAATTCTACATGTTGTGGTCGTAGCATTCAGTATGTTAATGCTCTCACGCATCTGCAAATATAGTGCGTGTGAGAAAGCATTTAGTTAAAGCACACAAAGGCAGACCAGCTCAAGACCGCCCAGACCTGTAACGATAACCAGGCTGTAACACATCTTTTTCTTTTTCCTGTTACTGTTCCCTGAAGGAAGGTCTTTGCGAGCCCCGAAGACCTTGTTATAAGGCCATAGATTTTTAGCTTGCGTTTTTTTTTTAAAATAGTTAACAGGTCATCAAGGGGTCCGACCGCAGCAGTAACCCTGTCTCTAATCTCTTGGTTTGTGATGCAGTCTTTAAATGTAATACCAAGGATCCTTCTGTAGCATGTCAATTCCATTGCTAGGATCCTCCTCTCTAGCTCTGCAGTCAGATTCCAAGACTCACAAGCATAACATTCTGTCTTATCGCCCTGCCATTGTGGAGAAGGTGCTTCAATGTTGCGGTGTCTTTGACACACACACACACACACACACACACACACATACACACACCTACAAGCAGTGAAGTTTTGATACAAAATCATTTAAAAATAACTACATGAATAAAGATGGAAAGTTGCTCAAGGAGCTTGAAGAGTAAGATTAAATGCTAGAAATTGCAAACTGCTGATTATGGAACATAAGAGTTACCCGTAGGAAATAATGTTCGCTTAGTGTGTGTAATAGTTTTATTAGTTTACAGAATCCGAGTTTAAATACAATTTAATCAATAGATAGCGCAAAATATGGCTGTAGTGCTTCCTGCATAAATGCGAAGGATGAAAAGATTTTTTCTGAAACTCAAATATAGTTTCAAAATATATTTTTATGGAAAATTAAAACAGCATATATTAATATTTCAATGCTTACGAAATAATGGATGAAAGTGAATTATTAAATTCTGCTTTAACAAAGTAAAAGTCT